>WMKK01000007.1:187230-409788 GCA_012295225.1 Ostreococcus mediterraneus
TATTCCTGAGGGGTGACGCGAAGTTACCGCGGAGTGAGGACGTTTGGCCTTCGGAGGCTTAAATATTGCGAGGCGAGTGGAGGGGCGGCCAATCAATTTCACAACGCCTCTGGAAGGTCGACCGTCGTGCGTCGCGTCAGCGGTGGGTTCCGACGTCACTCACGCGCGCGCGCCGCGAACGCACGCGAAGAACGCAAAGAAAACGCACGATGCAAATTTTTGTCAAGACGCTCACCGGGAAGACCATCACGCTCGAGGTCGAGAGCTCGGATACCATCGATAACGTCAAGGCGAAGATTCAAGACAAGGAGGGTGCGTGGGACGATCGACCAATCGACGTCGCGTGATGATCTGAGAATTATGCGACGCGACGGCTTGGAACGCGAGCGCGCGCGCGCGAAGGTGGGGTGGAACGATGGAAGGGGTGATGGGTGAGGGATGTGTGGGGTGTTGGGTGGGTCTGCGCGCGGTCGTGGGGTGTGAGGGCGAGATCGTGTGGTCCGAGGGAGGAGGCAATTCTGGAAGGCGTCGGAAGGGCGCCTCGCGTCGGTCAACGCGGGAGAGCGGTGGGGGATGGGACGTTGTTAGCGTTGACGTCGTGTGTTTTATGATGATTGTGTGATGACTGACGAATGTGATTTGGTTTGTGAATTCGTGCGTAGGTATTCCGCCGGATCAGCAGCGTTTGATTTTCGCCGGTAAGCAACTCGAAGATGGCCGCACTCTCGCCGACTACAACATCCAAAAGGAGTCCACGCTCCACTTGGTGTTGCGCTTGCGCGGTGGTATGCAAATCTTCGTCAAGACGCTCACTGGTAAGACGATTACGCTCGAAGTGGAGTCTTCGGACACCATCGACAACGTCAAGGCGAAGATTCAAGACAAGGAAGGTATCCCGCCGGAYCAGCAGCGTTTGATTTTCGCCGGTAAGCAACTCGAAGATGGCCGTACTCTCGCCGACTACAACATCCAAAAGGAGTCCACGCTCCACTTGGTGTTGCGCTTGCGCGGTGGATGCTAAGTCACCGACGATGACACACATGCACGGTTTCACTGTTCGCATAGTCGACTCTCTACGGTTGCGTTTTGAAAAGAACATAGCGGCTTATCGACATCGAGCATGATGATGATAATGATGTCCCTGTACCGATTCTTGTTTACTCTAGCCTTTTACCTGTAATGCAAAACGTACCACTTTATGCACCACGTTCCTCTTCAACTCTATGCTCTCCTCCGAGCCCAACTCATCATCCTCACACTAGCGCGCGCATGTGCGGACGCGTATCGCCATGTCGACCTCAGAACTCGACCCAAAGACAATGATCACGTTGGTCAGTGCCAACGGGGATGAATTCGTCGTCGAATACGGTCTCGTGAGCGCGAGTTCCATGCTGCGGCGCATGCTCAATTCCAAAGGTAACTTCCTGGAGCAACGCACGCAAGTGATAAAGTTGAGCATGATCCCCACATCAACGCTTGAAAGGGTGTTAGAGTACTGCAAACACAGGCGTCAACACGTTGGATCGTCAAATCCAGATACGGGGTACGAAGAAATGCCGACGTTTGAGATAAAAAGTGAAGAGGCGTTGGAACTCCTCCTGGCAAGCTCTTTTTTGGACATTTAACGACGCTCATGCGTTCTTTAGCACTTAGATGATGATCATAGGCTTAGAAGTAGTGTATATTACATTCGCATTCGTGTCAGCATCCCAGCATCGCATAACTGAGCTTCGCAGCTGGCGATGAGCTCTTCCCCTCGTTTTGCCGCCGGGTCAGTGATTCGCGCCGTGGTCCATATTCTCAACCCGTTCGATTCTATGGACTTGATTTGCACGTGAATTTTCACCGTGGTATGCAAGGGAAGTGGTTTTTTGATTTTTGCATTCAGTTCAATCGTGACGCAGCACGGTGCCGCGTAGCACTTGACTAATTCTGCAGTCGTCTCATCGAGGATGGTTTCGATGCATCCGCCATGCGCGAGCGTCCACGTCTGCAAGCCAATCGCACCTCCGTCACCCACGCGCGCACACGCAACGAGCTCAGGATATTGACTCCCTTGCACGCATTCGCGATAAAAGTATCGAAGATCAAGTCCACGCGCAGCAGCGTCGTCGCCAACTGCCCATGATTCGCACGACAAAAAGCTCCCTTGCTCGTACCCAGGGATGGCCTTTTGAAACGGCTTAAGCGTCGCATCTGCAGTAAACTCTGTCAAAAGCGCATCATCCAGTGGAAATAATCCATTCGCTCGATACGGAATCCCATGCGCAAATACGCATCGACGATAATCCTTCGCCGCGCTGACGTGCGCGTTCTTCTCTGAACGCTCCTGCATATCATTCGCCGTCCATCGCATCGCCGCATCTTTCATCTCCGCGCGCCCACCTCCAGCCTGTGCACACATTTTTTCTCTCGCTTCCATCACCGTGCGCGGCACTTTCGCCCCTCCGCTTTCATAATACGCCCAAATCTCTTCCTCTTCGCACTTCGCGCACTCCTTTGCGCCGAGCTCCTTCACGTCGGGATAATCCTCGCTCAAGCACATGGATAAATTCATCAATCGCGTCCTCACCGCGTCGTCATCCGCCGTCATATATATTTCCTGTAAATTACACGTTCTCGCGACGCGTCGTTCGCGTCGTCCGCGTCGGTGAATGCCGCCCACGCATCGCTCCAAGTAACGCACAACGAAGCGTTACGTCACTGTCAAATCAAGGCACTCACGCCATGGATGAAAACCGAGCACCCACGTCGTCATTCCGCGACGCACGGCGACCGCGAGACGTCACCGCCGACACGCTCGCGCCCGCGCGTGGGACGAACACACACATCACATCGCGTTCGATGACTTCTGCGGGGTCGTTAGAGGTGCGTGACGACGTCGTCGCGCGGAGTCGCGCGGAGTCGGGGATGTCTCGGACGCGGTGTTCGAGATTTGAGACGTTGCGTCGGCGTATATGCGCGCGCGCGCGCGAATGGTTTGATTGTGTGCGATGTACGTGCTAATTTTGTTTCGTGCGTTTTCCCTGTGACGCACAGGGGGTGATTGAGACGTACGAGCGCGGGGATGGGTTGGACGCGAACGCGTTGCTTACGCGAACGATTCGCGCGGCGAGCGACAAGGCGAAGCGGGAGTACGTGTCAACGTCGCGAGGATTCGCGGGGACGTGTGCGTGCTTGGCAAAGGTGCGTTTGTGTCGTGATTTCTCTCTGGCGCGTGCGCGTATATGTATTCGCGAGTGAGTGCATCTGTGTGCGGATTTTGAGCACGCGTGTTGCGTCGGCGCGCGAGCGACTGACCCCGTGCGTCCATCGGTTAGGAGTTGGAAGCGCCATCGAGCGAGTGGGATATCGACACGTTGAGCGCGTTGACGGGAATCGTCGTTGATCACGCCGATATTACTACAGATATCAAAAGCGATGACGCTCGTGCGTCGTTGATTGAGTCGTTTCAGCGTTATTCTGATCGCGTCGCGCGCGTCGGCAACGCGCGCGACGCTCTGCCGCAACGCGAACGCGACATCTTTGTGGATATTGTTTGGATTATTTCTCAATTATTACTCGATGAAGACGCGAAAGGGAAGGCAAAATGGGAGTCGTTGGTGAAATCTGCATTCAATTTTATTCTTATCGATGATTTACCTCCGTCTATGCGACGTGAGACGTTGTTGTGCTTGAAATCGATCACGCAAGGGTGCGTCGATACGTCCACAGCGCTCAAGGATATTCTCTGCCCAGCCTCAAGTGGTAAGCGTAATCGTCGCGCAGAGTTTGAGAATCTCACGGCATTATCTACTGTTTTCTTGAAATGCGGTGACTTTGATTGTCAAAAGCACATCTGTGAGCTTTTGTTCCGACTCGTCAAGGCTAATCTTCTCGACGCGGATGTCGCGTCGACGGTGTTCACGCACGTGTCTTCACAATTTAAGGACTTGTTCAAGATTAAGAACAATGCGCTCATGTTTAAAGCTCTCAAGACACTGGTTCGTCATTTCAACGCCGCGCAAGGAAGCAATGCGACCGTGGCGAGTTTTGAAGCGACGTCATTGCGTTTTGGTGCGCTTGAAATGTCTGACGACTGGGTGAACTTTGGTACGGATATGCTCTCCGCGCACGCAATCTTGGACGGCAGTGATGGCGCTGAGCCAGTGGATATCTTATATTCGGATATTCGGACATTTTCTATGCCCTCATCAAACGTCGTGCACGTCGGTATTCGCAGCAAGCCGATTGGTTTGGCGTGCGATGATCCGTACGACGTGCACGACGACGCCTGGATCCAAATTGAGTTTCAACAGCACAACATGCCGGCTATTTTGGAGCAGGTCTTCAGAATGAGCAAGCACAGCACTGTCRTTGATTTGTACATTACTGATTCAAACTTAATTCCCGCGAAAAAGGTTTCTACTGGTATTTTGGACTTGGACATTGATCTCGAAGCCGAGGACGACGACGTCGATGAGGAAACGTTTGAAAAGGCGTTGTCCGAAGAAAAGCCAAAGAAAGCGCCCGCGGCGGCGAAGAAGGCGGCGGCGAAGAAAACACCGGCACAAGCAAAATCAAAACCAAAACCAAAACCAAAGGCAAAACCAAAGTCCAAGTCTAAGGCGAAACCGTTGGTTTTCGATTATTCTTCTTCGTCATCTGAAAGCGAATCTGACGAGCCAAAGACTGGTCCTGTCTGCGTCGCAGTGTCGATGCCGTCCAAGCCAGTCAAACGACTCCCGTCGCGCAAAGCCAAGCAAGTGGGGATGAAGAAACTCAACGAACAATTAGATGATACGATTGAAGATTTTGATCTCGCGGAAGAAGAAGAAGAACTCGACACCGCGTTGCCAGAGAAATTGCCCGTCAAGGCGCGCCGCTTGGACTTTTCTCCGTCACCTCTTCCACCGCCAACTCAAGTCGCTCCGCCGCGCCGCGAAGAATCTGAGAACGATTCTGAAAGTGAAGATGACGCTGAGTGGACTTTTGATGATATTCCTGCACTTTTGAAAATGATCAAGGCTAAAGGCACGAACAAAAAGCAGCGTGAAGAGTATTTGCGCGTCGTCGCCGATTTGCAACGTTCCGCGCCACGACGTCCTCCGGGTAAATCTGTGTTCAAAACTCCAGCAGCATCGCTCAAGGTACCAAAAACGATGAACAAAGCTGCTCAAGAAGGTGACGACTCTATTCCGACGACGACGATTGGTGCGAAGCGTCCTCGTTCTGGTCTTATTGATAGCGTCGCCGATTGGAAAACCGGCGGAGGCATTCTCAAGAAGCAGTCGACGGCGCCACCAGTGACGTTTGAAGACATCAATTTTGACGATGATGACGATGACGACGAACGTGTTAACGGTGAAGACGACACATGGTCGCCATTGTCAAACTTCTTCAACGAATCCAACGAAATCTCTCCAATTTTGTCTTCTGGAAAAGCTCAAGCCAAAACCAAGTCGCGCTCGGGCAAGCCCAAGTCATCGAAATTTTCCACCATCATTCCAGGCGACGAAATGGCAAGTTTAGAGCAAATGATGAAATCTTTGGCCGAGCGCAACCGCCGCATCACGCGCGAACGTATCAATTCGTTGGTGAATTCATTCAAAATCGAAGCTGAAGCCGCGTCTCGCAAATTGACTGGCAAAATTGAACAGGACTTTGAGCGTTTCGCCGCCGAAGCATCGCGCGCCGCCCGAGATCACCAGGCCGCGGCGAAATCCATTCAAGACCGCGTCGATACATTGACCAACGAATTCAAGTCCCAGCTCCGCGCCGCGTACGAAGAGTTCAACGCCATCAAATCCGCCGCCGCCGCGGATGACGAGCGCTTTTCCCGCGAACTCGCCAACATCACCCGCGCGTCTGAGTCCAGCGCCGAACGCTTCGCTCAAAAAATCGCCACCAAGCGCGCATCCGTCACTCGCGAATGCGACGCCGCGCGTGCCGGAATCCAGCACAACGATGGCGTGAAATCCATGTTACTCGAACTCGCGCGTTCGATGTAAACGCCGCGCGCGACGTCCCGCTCGCCGCGCGTTCGGCCCCTCCCAACGCGCACATCCGCACCACCCTCACACACGCCACTGATACATATATTCATACACATATTCATGCATGCATTTACGCACGCACGCACCGCACGCATCGCATCAAACACCTCTCATGGTTTCCAGACGTACGCGTTCGGTAGCGCGGCGCTCGAATTTTCATTCCTTTGGTGGGGTCGACCCCCTCGTTTGAGGCCACGTCCCTGGTCCTGATTGGCGAATCATCCAAAGGATAAGAAACGGGTGACGTCGGCGGCGCCGTCGGTCCGTGCCCAACGCCGCGCGCGCCGGCACACCGCGACTCGCACGCGACGCGCACGCGCACGCAGCGATGATGCTCGCCTCCGTCGCGTCGACGTCGTCGTCGACGACGATGCACACGTACCGCGCGCGCGGCGGCAGCGGCGCGACGCGCCGGGGAATTATCCACACCCGCGCGAATGCCAGCGGGGACTCGCGAGCTGCGCGCGAACGTTTTATGCGATTAAGCACGGTGCCGACGCCGCGGGGGATGACGCACGCACGCGTGGGTGTCATGCAGGAGGGTCGTGCGCGACACGGTCGTCGGTGTGCGGTGACGAACCCGACGGCGTCAAAGTCCGACGGCGGGTCGCGCACGGAGGAGATCGAGAAGTGCCTCGAGGATGAGGAGTGTAAGAGCGAAACGTTGAAGGGTTTGGAGGCGGCGTTGGCGTCTGAGAAGGAAGCAGATGTGGCAGCGTCGACGACTGGGAGTGCGGTGACTGCTGAGGTGAAGAAGCCGAAGAAGTTTGTAAACGCGAAGACGTACGACGAGGAGGATGGGGACGACGTCGTGGTTTCTGAACCGCCGTTGAACTTTGGGCGGTTGAAGTCCGTGGGGACGATTGCGCGGTCGTTTGAAATTTGGTCATTCGTTTTCGCTTTTGTGTTTAGACGCGTTTTCATTGGAGTGAAGTGGTCGTACAAGGGTGGCTACACGGAGGAGAAGAGAATTGCCCGCTTGGAACGTCTCGCCAACTGGCTCCGACTCGGGTTGCTTCGACTTGGGCCTACATTCATTAAGATTGGTCAGCAATTCTCTACTCGTGTTGATGTGTTGAGTCCGCAGTTCATTCGTGAGCTTGAAAAGTTGCAAGATCGTGTGCCGCCGTTCCCGACGGCCATGGCGAAGGAGATTCTCCAGAGCGAGCTCGGGGGCCCGGTGGAGCAATTCTTTGACAACTTTGAAGATACCCCACTCGCGGCGGCGTCTTTAGGGCAAGTTCACCGTGCGCAATTGAAGATTACCGGCGAGCAAGTCATTGTGAAGGTTCAGCGCCCTGGATTGAAGGAGATTTTCGACGTGGATCTTAAGAACTTGCGCGTCATCGCCAAGTGGTTGCAAAACGTCGACCCAAAGACGGATGGCGCCGCGCGCGACTGGGTTGCTATTTTCGACGAAACTGCTCGTGTGTTGTACGATGAGGTCGATTACACTAACGAAGCGAAGAATGCTGAAGAGTTCCGCGCGCAATTTGCGGGTTCTGATTGGATTAAGGTGCCGAGAATTTACTGGGACTTCACCAAGACGAAGACGCTGTGCATGGAATACGCACCAGCTGTGAAGATTAATGACGTGGAGAAGATCAAGGCTTTGGGCATCGACCCGGATCGCATGGCTCGCCTCGCCGTTGAGGCGTACTTGCAACAAGTCTTACGATTTGGTTTCTTCCACGCCGACCCTCACCCTGGTAACGTCGCTGTCGACGCCGGCGATCCGGAAGGTTTAGGTCGTTTGGTTGTGTACGATTACGGTATGATGGGCCGCATCCCGACTCAAACTCGCGATGGCTTGTTAGACTTATTCTATGCAACGTATGAAGGGCAAAGCGATAGCGCTGTGAAGGCTTTGATGAAGATGGGTGTGCTCGTTGACACTGGCGCGGATCTCACCGCGGTGAGACGCACAGCGGACTTCTTCTTGTCTCAGTTTGATGCGCGCATCAACGCACAAAAGAAGGCTCGTGACACCAACAAGGAGGAATTCGAAGCCGAGTTCAAAGCTCCTCGTACCAAGGAAGAGAAAAAGGCTGTGCGCAAACGCATCTTGACCAACATTGGTGAAGATTTGTTAGTCGTGAGCAAGGATCAACCGTTCCGTTTTCCGGCTGAGTTTACGTTTGTTGTGGTAAGTATCGACGGCTCGAAATTCGACAATGATGCGACCGTTTGCACTGATGAGAACACGCTATCTAGATAATATTTTCGATGAATGTGTGTGGGTTTCGGCCCTACGTTGATTACTTTCAGCATTGTGGTTTCTCTGAGCAAACTCATTAACGAGCGCGAGCGCTGACGACGCATCAAAAGAATGACAACTAACCGATTTATTTTCGTTTTCACACCATACACAGCGCGCCTTTTCCGTCCTTGATGGTATCGGTAAGACGCTCAACAAGAAGTTCGACATTTCCGAAATTGCTGCGCCGTACGCGCGCAACTTGCTCATTGAGGCGAACCCGAACTCTTTACCGCCGCAAGTCGTCACGGCGCAACGCGATTGGTTGCGCCGTGCTGACGCCCAAACCAGAGCCGTGATCAACCTGTTCAAGGGCCCGGATGCTGTCAGCAACATTGCTGACGTCATCCAGCGCATTGAGAACGGTAAGCTCAAAATTCGCGTTCGCGCTTTGGAAGCGGAGCGCGCGCTCGACCGCGTCGCCATCATGCAGCAGGTGACCATGCAAGCAATCATCGCGTGCTCTGCCGTCAACGTCGGTGTCGTGATGTATGTCAGTAGTCTTGTGTTGTACGCCAAGGTGGCGTTCGGTCTGGCGGCTTTGATTGGTTTCAAGGCGATCACTGGC
The DNA here is from genome assembly GCA_012295225.1 of Ostreococcus mediterraneus. Lineage (NCBI taxonomy): Eukaryota > Viridiplantae > Chlorophyta > Mamiellophyceae > Mamiellales > Bathycoccaceae > Ostreococcus > Ostreococcus mediterraneus. Next base: position 196,091 of record WMKK01000007.1, read on the forward strand.
CAACTCAAGGTGGCGAAGCTTTTGAAGAAGGAACAAAGCTTGCTCGGCGCTTAGAAAACCATCCCAACTCACGTAACCTTTTAATATGCAATGCAAATGATAATTGAAAGTCATCTAGTGAAGAAACTAAGGGGATGTAATAAATCGGCGTCTACGCCAAGGTGGCGTTCGGTTTGGCTGGCGGATGATAAGTCCTTTCCGTGAGAGAGCAAAAATTGTTTTCGCGAAGATTCAGATGACCGGCGATATGTAATCGTATATCGACTTTAGATCACTCGCAATTTGCACATATACACCTTCTTGAAAATTTCCTGATGATTCGTCAACGCAAGACATCGCGTTTTCCAGATGTTCCCGTACTTTGTCTAGATTCTTAGCGTCTCCACCCCAGCTCGGAGGTTGTATAAGTCGGGGGACATTTAACGGCTCGAGACTTTCATCGCTGGCGTATCGCTTTGTCCACTCGCGAGCCGTGGTTGAAAATTTATCGAAATCAGAAATGTATTGTGCGGTAACCGTTTCGTCATGTGGATCATCTGGCTCTGGTTCATCCAGCAAACACTGAAGTGCGCGCACCACTGAAATAACAAAGAGCGCAGGACTCCAGTCATCGCGAAACAAGCACATTGTGCCATTTTTGCTCGACACATTCGGGTGCCAAATCTTTGTCAAAAACGTCACCCGTGGAGTACATAAGGGATAATGCGCTGGAATCTGAATATCCACCTTAAATCGCCCGCCTTCATACGGTGTGTTTTTTGGTCCTGTTTCAATTGGAAACACAAAGACTTTAGTCACGGGCTCGTAGTTCCGAGCGTTAACGCGCGCGCACACGCACCTGGGATGATACCAATCCACCGAGACAAATCTACGCCGTCACACGCGTAGAGCTCAACCTCTGTGGGATCGTTTGCAAGCCCTTCATTTAACTCTCGTAACTCTCTAAACAGTCGTTTCGCGGAGTCCGCGCACCAGTGTCCCACGGACATCGCCGAGGCAGATCGAGCGCGCGAGCGGTGCGCGCGACGGTCTACGGTAACGTATCGACACGCACCGCGTACCACGCGATCGACTGCGGAATGCACCGTCGATCGACGCGCATCACTGACGACGCGCGCGGGCGTATGCCGCGGTGCGTCACTCGTCGCCGTGCGCGCGCGCGCGGTCCACCAGTCGAGTGACGCGGCCGAATCTTGGCACCCTACGGCCGAATCTTGGCACCCTACAGCCGCGTCGACTCGGCACCACGGCACCAGAGCGACGGTTCGCGACGGCGCGCGCACACCTCGACGCGCGGTGCGATGTCGCCGAACGACGACGCGCGCGACGGCAACGGCGTAATCTCGCGCGAGCGTCCGCGCGCTCGTCGGGCGAGACGACCGCCGCGTCGCGTCGTGCCGCCGTTTTCGTGCGCGCGCTGCGGCATCGTCGGGGTGCCGCCGGTGCGACGATCCGAATTCGACCTTCGTGGAACCTTCGACGCGGCGCGGGAGGGAAATTTAGAAGAGCTCAAGCACTTGGTTGACGTGCATGGAAGCGCGTATGAATGCGCGGCGACGTGGGAGGCCGCGAGTGCGGGTCGCGTGGATATCCTGGCGTGGGCGTTTTGTCGCGCGGGACCCCACGGGTTCGACGACGCGCTCGAGATAGCGGAGAGCGAAGGACAGGTGGCTGCGGCGGAATTGTTGAGATTCATTAAACTCAACAAGCATGAACGCAGACGGGTGATGACTAGGGCGGCGCATTTTGCGAGTGTTGGAGGCGAAAGGGAATGCGCCCTCTTCGAGGCGCTGAAACAGATCTGGCGTAAACTGTACGGAGCGAGCGAATATGGACCAGAGGACGAACATTTTGTCTTCAGGGATGGCGATGAAGATGAAAAACAATCAATGGAAGACAATGAACCCACACTTGCGCAAGAGTTAGCGACGAAGATCTTGAACGCCATCGATTCTGAGAAGACGTCGCTCTCGAGCGGGACGTATGTGAAGTTGTGTGACGCCTTGCGCGAGGTTCACAACTTACCAGTAAAGCGGAAACCAAAATCGCTGTTCGATGGCGTCGTTTTCGGACCAAATAGAATGGAGTTTGACGAGTGGTTATACGAGGATTATAGATGACGCGCGCTAGGCGCTGGATAGCCAACATAGATTTGTAATGGTAAATTTACACACAGTGAAGAAGGAACAAAGCGCTTAGCAAACCGTCCCAACTCACTTGACCGTTTAATATGCAATGCAAAATGATAATTAAAACTCATCTATTGAACGGAATTAAAGTGTATATAATAAATTGGACCCTCTTCAAACACAGATTTACTGCTTAAAAATCGACGTCGGTTCGGAATTCGTGGTTGTCGTCGGCGCTGTGCATGACGCCAGCTTTTTGATACTGGTCCACGCGGTGCTCGAAAAAGTTAGCCTTGCCTTGAAGCGAGATGAGCTCCATCCAGTCGAATGGGTTCACAGCGTTGTAAAGCTTGGACGCACCCAACTGCACGAGAAGGCGGTCGGCGACAAACTCAATGTACGTGCTCATGAGGTCGGCGTTCATGCCGACGAGCGCGCAACTTAAAGCATCGCACACAAACTCCTTCTCAATCGTCACTGCATCGCCAATGATGCGATGAAGCATTTCTTCCGACAAGGGATTCTTCAACATATTGTAGAGCAAGCATGCAAAGTCGCAATGCAAACCTTCATCGCGGCTGATGAGTTCGTTGGAGAAAGTCAACCCACGCATCAAGCCGCGCTTCTTCAACCAAAAGATTGCGCAGAATGACCCGCTAAAAAATATGCCTTCAACGCATGCAAAACCAACGAGACGTTCAGCGAAACTGGCATCGCTGCCAATCCATCGCAACGCCCAGTCCGCCTTCTTTGCCACCGTGGGCACCGTATGGATCGCCCGAAACAAGTTGGACTTCTTCGCGGGATCCTTGATGTACGTGTCCAATAACAACGAATACATTTCGCTATGGATGTTTTCGATGGCAATCTGGAATCCATAAAATGCCCGAGCTTCAGGAAGCTGAATATCATTCATGAAACGAGCGCATAAATTCTCCAACACGATGCCGTCAGAAGCGGCGAAGAACGCCAACACGTGTGATACAAAGTGCCTCTCGTTGTCATTCAACGTTACCCAATCTCTGTAATCATACGTCAAATCCACTTCCTCTGCAGTCCAAAAGCTAGCTTCGGCCTTCTTATACATCTCCCACACGGCGCTGTATCGAATAGGAAATAAGCAAAACCGATCGGGATTGTCCCGCAACAAAGGCTCGCCCGCGTCGCGTTCGCGCGACGCCAACGCTCTGGCATTTGACGCCGCCTCATCCGCCTTTGCCGCCCACGGCGACATCGCCGCTATCCTCTCCGCAACTTCCTCCACCTCCAGGTGCGTGCTCGACGCGCTCAAAGAGTCGCTCGACGCGCTTCGCGTCCCTCGCGCGCCGCCGCGCGCGCCGCCGCCGCTCTCCCCACCCTTCATCACCCCCGTCTTCCCACCCGCACCCTCACCACGCGCGTACCCATCCTCACAACGCGCATACGCAGCCTTAGACGCGATCGGATGCAAGTCTTCCACGGAATCATGCACGGAACCCATGGTTTTGTCACCTCGCAGTGTCAATGCGAAATTCTCAACCAATTGGCGCGAAAACACCGCACACAGCCCCGGCTCACGCGCGTTCGTGCGCCGTACCGACGCGAGAGGCGACGGAACCGAAGGTTTAGATGTAGATGCACGCGTACACGCACACGCACCGCTCGCGCGCGCGATCGAATGACGCGGCGACCGCGACGCGCGCAACGACGTCATCGTCCGTGCGCTGGATTTTTGCCCTCCTTCGATGAATCGACCAATCAGGACCAGGGCAGGGGGACTCACGACCGATTGCATGTACCCCCGGGTACACACATGACGTTGGATCCCTACGCCGTGGCGTCGCGTCCCGACGCGCGCGCACGCATCACACGCCCGCGCGCGCGCCGCACGAGCCATGGGACGCACCCCGACGCGATTGCGCGAGATTACCTATGCGTTATCGCCCATGAAAACGGGCGTGATGCACGGATTATTCAAGGATTGGGCGAAAGGCATGGGGAAGCGCGTGAGCGACAGCGCCGTGGATGCGGGGTTGTTTTGCGCGCTTCCGCTCGCGGCGACGGTGTGGTACGTGATAGTGATGCGCGCGAGTGTTCGTGCGTGTGTTTGTGCGCGCGCGCGTGCGCGTGTGTGCGCGCGTTCGTGTGTGTGCGCGCGCGGAAAGGCGTTCTGGTGGCGATCGGATCAGTTTTCAAAGCGCGCGTCGACTGACGAGATCGTCTCTCGCGTGCTGTCGTGTAGGTATTGCTTTGATTTCAAGGAGAAGGAAAAGCTCAGTCATAGATACTAGGCCGCTGTCGTGCGAGTGATGGCACAGTTTAACCTGTCGCGTGGCTTTGAAGGGAGAATGAGCTCCGAGTCGGCGACGTGTATACCCGAAAGCAGCGGGGCGCGCTTCGCGCGTCGCCCCGCGGCTTGTCTTTAGCGCATTAAACCATACATACGCGTGTAACGTAACGTAATGAAATTTAGCTTGAATTAAACGCATAGTCGCGCGCGTGATTCCGTCGCCTTGCCGCGCGTATGTTCGTCATGGGAGGCGCGCGCGCGCGGGACGCCTCAAAATGCGCCTCGTCGCCTTCGGGGCGACGTAACCATGTCGAATTCCCCAGATCCATCGCCTGATCGCGACGCAAACGATGGATACTACGATCGCGCACCAAGTCCAAGCGCGAACACTGGCGATGAGCTTCAGCAGCAGACGACGTGGCGGCAATGGTTTCCGAATCCAATTGGCGTGGAGCAGCTCTCGAACGCCTTTGCGACGTCGTTCGTACACGACACCGGCGTCCGTGCGCCGCAATGGGCGGATGAACGCATGCGAACGGTCGATCAAGTCGATCAAGTGTACCAAGCGGACCTTGCGAGGGCGATTTCGGCGTCTTTAGGTGGGTCGGAAGCGTCTTTGAGCGCACGCGGCGACGACGACGACGACGCGGCGGCGTTATTGGAAGCGCGTAGACAGAGTCTTCGCGAACGTTTCGGCGGCCGGGCGATTGCGGAGAGATTTTGGCAGGAATTTTCGTTGGGATTTAGTGAGTGCTTGCGAGATGGATGGTATTATCCTGCTGGCGCGTGGGAGGAAGCCATGGTGGGAGACAGGTTGCCAGACGTTGGGACGCTGAGAGCCTTGGGGCCAGCTCCGGGTGATCGCGAGGTGACGTTGATCGACCGAACGATGGATTTATCGCTGCAAGAATTTGAAGCGTTTTGTTTTGATGAAGTTGGGCACATTGAGGATCGATGCGATGCGACGCCGGAGCTCGCGCGCTTGATTGTAGAAAGAATGGGGGGTGCCGCAAAGAGCGACGCGGACCTTGCGGATATTTGGCAAGCCGAACGTACCAGGTTGATGGCGGAAAATCAAAGCATGATTTTTCCACTAGGTTCAATACAAGTTGGTCTGCAGAGGCATCGGGCGATAATGTTCAAGGCTGTTGCAGATTTTCTTGAAATCCCCTCGCAAATTGTAAGAGGTCGATTTTACTGCGGCGACGACGACGCGGTGATGATTATAGTCATGTGCGGTGGCTCTAAAAGGATGCTGAACTTGATGGAGTTCCCTGGGATGATGCAGACGCCTTATAACAGTGACTCAAAGTCGACATCGATGACTTCAGAGCCCGCTCCGCTCATTGATGTTTCAGACAGTCCAACCATGGGAACGCCGGCGACGCTCAGTCGAGAACCGTCTGAAAACAATAGCACGCCTGGCACGCGATTTGGAATGATGTCACCGCACTTGATGCAGTCACCAGAACCCAAGTCAGGAACACCGATACAGCTTCAAATAGCGGTTGACTTGACTATTGATCCGAGCGAGATTTTACTCGGCGAGCGCATTGGTATCGGATCTTTTGGCGAGGTTCACCGCGCATTGTGGCGAGGTACCGAAGTCGCGGTGAAGAGAATTCTAGATCAGGATATTTCAGAGAACTTAGCAGCGGCATTTATTGATGAGATTGACATCATGCGGCGACTTCGTCATCCAAATGTAGTCTTATTGATGGGTGCCGTGACAGTGCCAGGGAACTTAAGTATCATCACCGAGTTCCTTCATCGTGGTTCACTGTTCAAATTATTACATCGCGAACAAAACCCGGCCGTTGCTTCAGCCTTAGATATGCGACGTCGAATGAGAATGGGCGTGGACGTCATCCGAGGTATGCATTATTTGCACACGTTTCAGCCGATGATTGTGCATAGAGACTTGAAGTCTCCAAACTTGCTCGTTTCTGCGAATTTCCTGGTAAAGGTGTGCGATTTTGGCATGAGCAAGATCAAGCAAAACACCTACGTAAGCTCGAAGACGCAAGCGGGAACTCCAGAATGGATGGCTCCCGAGATACTTCGCAACGAAGAATCGGATGAGAAAGCCGACGTGTACTCATTCGGCGTAATTTTATGGGAGCTTGCCACGATGCGTGAGCCATGGGCGGGTTTGAATCCAATGCAAGTCGTCGGTGCCGTTGGTTTCGCTAACAAGTCGTTGGAGATTCCGGAAGACATGGATGAAAAAATTGCGCACCTGTGTAAGCAATGTTGGAATACAAATCCACGAGAACGACCGAGCTTCGAGCAGCTCGCAAAGGACATGCGAGAAATCCCCAAGTCTCCGAGCACACTCAAAGGTGACTTATCACCATCATCAAGTTCACTGCCGCCGTCTGGTCTACCAAGAAACGATTCATCGCCTTCAAGTTCAATGCCGCCACCCAAGCCCAAGACAAAAGTAGTACCTCCTCCAGGTTCCGATGATTGGCGTAGGACTACAGATGTTCCATAGCACCCGTGTAATTATATTAAAATGTATTTATTATCGTTTATGCACCTCTCAAGCGGCATCGCCGTTGATTCCGCGTACATCCCTTGAGCGCTTGACGATGCATCTTGCCGAGAGTTGTTCCCCTACGAGTAGCTCGAGCGTCCAACGCCTCACGGCACATTTCGACGCGCCGCACCGATACCGTCGCGCGCGAGCCGTCGAAATCCTTTCAAACAAGATGTCGAGCGATGACTCCGACATCCTGCGCGCCGCGCGCGCGCTCAGTATGCCCGAGCGTCTGGCGCACGCGCACTGGAAAGCGAGAGTCGATGCGTATGAAGATGTATCCGCAACTTGCGCGCATTCGTCATCGATTTCCGACGACCGTTCGCTCGGAGAGTTTGGTACGTATATTTCTAGTGGTGTTTGTGCATCGCTGATGACGTTGAACGCGCGTAAAGGGGTGATGAACGGAAGGTTGCAACCGACTGACAGCTGGGATGTTTTCGTACACGCAGGTAACGCGGCGCACAAGGCGTGCTCAGACGGTAACGCCGCTGCGCTAGATGCTGGGTTGGACGCTACGAGAGCTTTCTTAACGATTGCGGACGAGGAATACGCGGGGAGACACGCGGGGGATATTCTAGCGAGTGTGGCGGCAAAAGGCTTGAGCGGACGGCCAAAGGCGGTGGAGCGCTCGACGGAGTGTTGCATGTTATTGATTGAGCTTGAGCAAGCAGAGGCAGTTTTAGATATGTTGCTGAAAGTAACGATGCACAAGGTGCCAAAAGTAGCGCTTGCAGCGGCAAACGCGGTGTTGATGGCGGTGCAGACGTTCGGTACGCCCAAGGTTGTGCCGCCAAATATGATTTTGAAGGGGCTGGCGCCGCTCTTTGACGCCAAAGATGCAAAGGTGCGCGCAGTAGCAAAAGATATTACGTTAGAGATGGTGAAATGGCTTGGACCAGGTGCGGTAAAGCGGGATTTGATAGACAACATGCGCGGAACGATGCAGGCTGAAGTGAATAAAGCCATGGAGTCTGTGGAAACAAATGCTCGGCCGACGAGGTTCTTGCGCAGAGACCAAGCAAAGGTAGATATTGAAGACGCATCGACGACTTCGACATCAAACTCTATGTTATCTTCAGCAACGAACATCGAACGCGCACCTGCGTCAAGTGCTGTTCCTGATGCTTACGAGTACGCATCGCCAGAGAACATTTTACCGCTTCTCGATCGTCCAGGTGAAGGCGAGAATCCCAAATTTTGGGACGGTATCGTGAGTAAAAAGTGGCAAGAGCGCTTGTATGCGCTTCAAACATTAACCAAACTAGCTGATGCGCCAAAGCTAGCTTCTACGGACTATGGTGATGTCTCAAAAGCGTTGAAGCAAGTGATTACAAAGGATAGCAACGTGGCGTGCATTGCGGAAGCCGCACGTGCGGCTGCGGCGCTCGCGAAAGGTGCGCGTAAGGATTGGGCGCGAGATGCCCGAGTTCTTCTTCCTGGCATGCTTGATAAGCTGAAGGATAAAACATCAGCAGTCATTGCCGCTATTCAAAGTGCGCTTAGTGAAGCTGCAAAGTATTGTTTCGATATTGAAGATGTCCACGAGGATATCGCGCTTGCGCTCGGGCACAAAGTGCCCAAGGTTCAAATAGAGACGCTAAAGTGGTTGACGGCTTCATTTAGTGAAATGAGACGTCCTCAGATGAAAGGGTTGTATAAAACTGTCATGCCGAGTGTCGTAAAATGCACGAGTGCCTCCAATGGAGATGCAAGAAACGGCGCTCTCGAGGCGTTGGCGGCGTGCGCTCGTACTTCTGGCGGAGTCAAGATGATTGAGTTCTTATTAGTAGATTTAGATGCGTCTAAAAAGTCAAAGGTTGAAGAACTTGCAGCAGCGGCTGCAGCGTCTACCTCGCAGACTGCTGTAGCACCAATGACTGCAGAACCAGTGATGCAGCGCAGTAACACAGTTGCGGCACCATCGTCTACATTTAGTGCGATTCGTGACGTGAAAGGCAGCAAATCTTTTTCCTCTGCACGCGCTACAGCACCACTAGTAGAGACTAGCTCTGTGGCGCTTTCAGCGCCAAAAACTGATTCTAGTGTGCCATCAGATGAGGTCGAGTTGCGAATGGTTGAACTTGTCGGCGCAGACGTCTTGACTGGCCTGAAGGATGCTAACTGGAAAGCACGACTTGAGGCAATGACGACCGTGCTCGAAAAGGCGCAGAACGTAGACGCAACGTCAGGTGATGTGTGTGGCACTCTCGTCTCTGGTCTAGCCGCATTTCCCGGGTGGAGTGACAGCAACTTTCAAGTCGTGGCAAAGATGTTTGCTACGCTCGGCGCGTTGAGTAGTCAAACAAACTTTAGCTATCGACACGCCGAGCCGTCCCTTGGAATTCTCTGCGAAAAACTTGCCGACTTGAAACTTAGAGGTGTGGCCAGTGAAACATTGAGCACACTCGCCGAGGCTATTGGACCTAAGATAATCATCGCGTGCGTAAAGGAGAAGGCTGGTGGACACAAAAATCCCAAAGTTGTTTCAGAAGGTTTAACTTGGACAGGCACAACTGTGAGTGATTTCGGTATCGATGCTTTAGACACTGATGTGATGATTGATTGGGCTAAGACGGCATTGGAGACTCCAAATCCTCTCGTAAAGGCTGCGGGCGCCAAGTTGATTGGTGCCCTGCACGCCGGCATGGGCCCAAGTATCAAAGACTATCTCACGGGCTTGAAAGATGCTCAGATGCGAAGTTTGGAGGTGGAAATCGCCCGCAATCCTTACGAAGGTATTATCGTGGCCAAGAGAAGCGTTCGAAAGTCGAACTCGAAGTCTTCGTCAATGGTTATTACAACAGTCGCCGCTACGTCATCGTCTGTGGTGGAGAGCGCCGCGGAGGTCAGTGCTACGCGTGACGCTCCTCGAACAGATATCAGCGCTGGTTTAACCGAAGACTTTCTCAAGAGCATGAACGACTCGAATTGGAAAACTCGTGCGGCGGCATTAGAAGAGGTCGACCGCATGCTCGCGAGTGCAAACAAGCGCATTGAGCCAAATGTCGGTGATTTGATGAGAAGTCTGAGTGCCCGTTTTGCGGATTCCAATCGCATGCTGGCCGTTCAAGCGCTGAATATCGCTGGCGATATCGCCTTAGCCGTGGGCCCTCCAATAGAACGAGTCGGCCGATCGACTTTGTCCGATATCATTCGTTACTTTGGTGATAGCAAAAAGAACGTACGAGAGGCTGCGGCAAAAGCTTGCACAAGTTGGGTGAGCGCCGTTGGTTTGGCGAAACTGTTGCCCACTGTGGCTGAAAAGTTTCAAGAGTATTCTGCAAAAATTAATGGCGAAGGCAAGAAAGAGGCTTTGGAATGGTGCTTGGGATTATTCAATCAGGAAATCGACGTGAATGACGCCATGTGTTCTGGAGCAGCGCACTTTGCATCAGTCGGTTTGGGCGACAAGACGACAGAGGCCAGAAAGCCCGGTGGGGCGTTAGTGGATGCCGTCGTCGACAAGTACGGGGCTGATAAGGTTTTGGCACTCACCAGTTCGCTTTCAAATGATCTAAAAAGTGCTTTGGAAGCACATTTGAGCCGTGGTCGACCGACTCTCGGATTTAAGGCGGCGGGTGCGGCAGTCATGGCGGCTAACGCCATAAAGTCCACCGTTGCTGGTACAGCGGCATCAAGAAATGCCGCTCGCAAAATCGCCACGATGGGCGGTAGTGCGCGAGGCGGAACGCAAGAAGTCACGTCCAATACTGGCCCAGTCTTTTTAATCGATGGCGATAAAGATGCTCGCCTGCGCAAATACCCTCGCAAAGCTTTGAAGTTTGAGACGTTGCGGGATGAAGATTTACTTTTGGTGACGAAAGACATTCGATCATCATCCATGGCCTACTTCCGAAAAGACGTGCACAAGTTAATGTTTGCCGATGACATCAAGTCCCATCTTGCGGCGCTCGACGCTCTCGATGATGCCATCAAGGCGAACGAGGAAGAGCTGGTGAACAGTTTTGATTTGTTACTGCGATGGCTCATGTTACGCATTAGTGAAGCTAGTCCCAATACGCAAGTTTTGACTCGTGTTTTAGACGTTGTCACGAGCGCTTTGCACGCAGCGAGTGACATGGGATACAAGCTCACCGAGCAAGAGGCATCCTTGCTCGTTCCCGTTCTCGTGGAAAAATCTGGCCACAGCATTGACGCGATTCGAGAAAAGTTTCAAGCCGTGGCTCGATGTATTCCGCTGGTCTACTTGCCATCAAAGTTTGTTGGTCATCTCACGACTGGATTGACGCAAACAAAAAGCTCGCGGACGCGTGCCGAGTGCTTGGACGAAATCGCTCGCCTCATCGAGCGTTACGGTTTACTCGTGTGCTTACGAGAAGATAAGACGCTTAACGAAGTGGTGAAATTGGTAGACACTCGAGACATGAGTCAACGTAATTGCACGTTGAACTGTCTAGCTTCGGCGTATAAAGTTGCTGGAGAAGACGTATGGAAACGCATTGGTAAACTTCCAAACGACCAAGTGAAGGAAATTGTCAGCGACAAATTCGCGCGCGTCGCCAAGGAAATGTATCTCAGTGGTGAAGGCGAGCCTGGCAACTGGAGTAAATTTAATCCAATTCCCATCGCGAGTGCTTTGGACGGCGTGAGCGTGAGTGCGAGCTTAGATTCTTCTGTGCTCGTCACCTCGTCTCTGACAAATATGATGGCTTCGGCGACCATCTCTCGAGGTTTGATGAGCGACGGTAAACGTCTTGTGTCGCAATCCTTGACGGCGCTTCCTTCACGCGCGACGCCTCAAGTCCCAGTTTCATCACCACCACGTCCCGAGCCGATGGATGTGGATGTGAGCGTCGCGCCGGTCGAGGTGATAAATGACGACGCCCAGCGCACCATCGTCGATGAAGATGTGTTTTACGGCGCCGCCGCGCCAACCGTAGCGCCGACGCCCAGTGCGGCGCTGTCGTCAAAGCTGAAACCAACGTCTAACGCTTGGAGTAGGGCGATCGTGGCTGTGAGTGACGTCGATGACCGCGTCGCCGTCGAAGCCATGAAGAGTGTGTGTCATGAAATCATGAGTACTCAAGGCCAAGAGAGCGCACGGGCTAGTATGGTGGGTGATATTAATTCGTTGGTGATTTCATTGGTCAAACGCGTTGGACCAATTTTCACAAGCGCGATTGCGAACCCATCCACTGGCTCACGCGGATGCAAATACGTCCTCAACGCACTGATGCAGATCCATCAAGAACGCGCGTTTGCGACAGCTATCGCTGAATCGACGCAGCGCGCATTCATTACTGAACTTATTGTCGTTTTACTCAATGAAGGCGTGCTGACGTTGGATGAAGGCGACGCCCTCATCAAAGCTGCAAACTTGTTGATGATTACCATGTTGGAGAACTGCACCAGGTCGTATACGTTCGTGGCGTTCTTGACGTTGTTGCATCAGAGACCATACACCGTACCCGCGCAGTTTGACGATCTCGTGGTGAAATGCTTGATCAAGCTTACGCGTAATTTGCAAATTACGCTCGACAACGTGCACCTCCCGACGGTGCTCGCAGCAATTCATACGTTTTTCGCCGCTCTCGGCGTCGATGAAATCAACAAACGTGCATTAGTGGATAATCAAGCGCTTCGAGTCGTGCGAACTCTGCTGCACGAACTTACGACACGTGTTGGTCCGAGTATATATAAATACTGTGAGAATATTCCTCCACGCACGGCGTCGCCGCCGCCGATGATTTACGCTTTCATGGATGTCAATTTGAAGGCACCCCAATCAATGGCATCGCCGGAAATGAAACAACGTCCGATGCAAACGTCGTCTACGTTGAGTGCATCTGCACAATTCTCGACGATGGCGACGACAAGCCAAGGAATGAGCGCGAAGAGTAAACTGTCAGCCATCTTTAAAAAGATTGGCGACAAGGCGACGACATCCGCAGGCTTGGAGGAGCTCTATGATTTCACCCTTGATCACCCTGAGGAAGACTTACAGCCTCAACTCGAGCGCACGAGCGATGCATTCCAAATGTACATTAAGCGTGGGCTACAAAAAGTTGAAAAGTCTAGATCGAAAAGACACGAACCCGACGCCGAGCAACCTCCTTCGCCCGCGGCGGCGGCGAAGACGAGTGCCGCGGTGTATCGCGAACGTCTCGCGAGAATACAACAGAATGTCGGCGACGTTGCACCTGTATCCGTAGATATCGCGACTATCACGAATGACGCAAGTGATTTAGAGCGCATTCGTGCGCGAATGAACAGAATTACGGCGCAAGCCACGGGGTCCGCGCCAGCGCCCTGCAAGTGATGGAAATTGTGTCAAAAGTTGTAACAGTACCGGTACGAAAGTGAATTTCTAGTCAAAGACAACGTGTATGTTCTTCGTCAAATACCCAGCGAGGAGAACTTTTAGCAACGCGCAGGTGATTATTCGTTAATTTGCAGAAAGAAATTTGTTTTCATTATATTGTATAGCCACGCGCGACGTTCGTTTATTTCTCGCTACGAGATGGAAAACAAAAAAGTAGACACGCGCGCGCGACGATGGAAAACAAAAATGCCGCACACCTTTACGAGCGCATTGGACCTATCAGCACATCGCGTACTTCATGTTCGCTCGAATGCACAAACACTCAAACTAGTTTTCACGGTTTGCGATGTAATCAGCCAACCCAATCAAGGGCTTCACCTTTTCGGCGTCAAAGCCAGCTAATTCACCCTTGGCTTTCGCTATGAGATCCGCCGCGATGCGACGAGATTCTTCCAAACCAACGAGCGATGGGTAAGTGGCCTTACCAACCGCCTCGTCCTTACCCGCAGTCTTACCGAGCTGTTCGGAGCTTTGCGTGCAGTCCAAAATGTCATCAACAACTTGGAAAGCCAAACCGATGCTTTGCGCGTAACGCTCCAACTTGCCAATTTGCTCTTCGCTCGCCCCCCCCAAAATTGCGCCAGCGGTGACGCTCACCTCAAGCAGTGCCCCAGTCTTGTGCGCATGGATGTATTGCAAAGTCTCAATCGTCACATTTTCCGGCCCAGCGCCTTCAGAATCGATATCCACAACTTGACCGCCGACCAAGCCTTCGCTCCCGACGCACTTTGCTACGTCGACAATCACCCGCACCACCTTGTCCGCGCTCACGCCCTTTGTCTCGCGTCCAATGTACTCAAACGCGTGGCTCAACAACGCATCACCAGCCAAAATCGCCATCTCCTCCCCATACACCTTGTGGTTCGTCGGCTTCCCTCGTCTGAAGTCGTCGTTATCCATCGACGGCAAGTCGTCGTGAATCAACGACATCGTGTGTATCATCTCCAACGCGCACGCCGTCGGCATCGCCGTCTCCATCTCACCTCCAACGAGCTCACACGCCGCCAAGCACAACGCCGGTCGAATCCGCTTCCCACCCGCGAGCAACGAATACCGCATCGATTCATGCAAACGTTCCGGATACATCATCGGCACCGATTTATCCAACGCCTGCTCGATCGCGGCGTTCACGCGGGCAATGTACGCGTTGAATTCCTTCTCCGCCGTCGCCTGCGCCGCCTCCGTCGACGCCGCTTGAATCGCGCGTCGCGCAGTCGTTTTTGCGCGCATCGATCCCCGCGATCGGTGCACCGGCGCACACGTCGCGCGACACCGCGTCACCGCGGGCGACGACGCCATCATCTTATCGCCTCGTGCGCGACCTTTACGACCTCACGATGCGCGCGCTGTATACGCGCCGCGACCGTGCGTGACGACGCGAAAAATACGCGTACGTGTGCGAGAAAAAATGTGTGCGCAACGCAACGCGCGCACCGCGGGACGTCGACGTCGTCGAGTGTCGCGCGCGCGACGCGCGCCGGTCGAGTCAGCCATCCACCGTCGTCGTCGCGCGCGCGCCATCGACGGGCGATCGCGGGGGCGCATCTACGTATTCTATGACCATCGTTCACCATCGAGCGCCCGCGTGGGGGGGGGTCGGGCGCGAGTTACATGGATGCGATGCGTACACGGCGCATGGGTGTGTGGAGTATGGGACGCGCACCCCGATCGCGCGAGGGTCGCATCCGAAACCTGGAGATCCAGTGCGTGGGGGTAGGTGATGGGTGATGATTGGTCGATTGGGATTGTTCCTGGTCATGACTGGTGGATCACCCCCTAGCGAAAACCGAGCGACGGTGGGCGCGCGCGCCGGCAGACTGTCGCGCTCGACGACGACGACGACGACGACGACGACGCAGGAGGGATGGCGACGATGATGGCGATGTCAACGATGCACGCATCGCGCGCGGGTGCGGCGATGCGGGGTGGATGTGCGCGCGAGGGCGGTGAGGATGCGGTGCGAAGTGCGTTTAAAAAATGCTGCGGTGGTGCGGCGGCGGCGGCGGTGCGGCGCGCACGGCGCGGGAGTGCGCCAGGGCGCGAGCGGGTGATGATGCGAGCGGTGTTCCCGTGCGTGGTGCGCGCGGCGCAGGCGAGCGATGGGGCGGTGAAGACGAATGTGCTCGTCGTGGGCGGCGGCGGGCGCGAGCACGCGTTGTGCTGGAAGTTGGCGTCGAGCGCGAGTACGGGGGCGCTGTACTGCGCGCCTGGGAACGCTGGGATTGCGAATGAACGTGGGGTGGAGATGGTGGCGCTTGATGAGCGTGACCACGCGGCGGTGGTGAAGTTTTGTCAAGAAAAAGCGATTGGGTTGGTGGTCGTCGGTCCCGAAGCGCCGCTCGTGGACGGTTTGGCGGATACGCTGGTCAAGGCGAATGTGCCGGTGTTTGGCCCGAGTAAGAGTGCAGCGCGTTTGGAAGGTTCGAAGTCATTTATGAAGGATTTGTGCGCAAAGTATAACATTCCTACGGCGGAGTATGCGAAATTTACCAATGTCGAAGCGGCAAAGGCGTACATAAAATCCAAAGGCGCGCCAATCGTCGTAAAGACGGATGGTTTAGCGGCTGGTAAGGGTGTGATCGTCGCCATGGATGTCCAAGATGCGCTTGATGCGGTAGATGATATGTTAGTAGGCGCTAAGTTTGGTTCGGCAGGGAACGAGATTGTCGTGGAGGAGTTTTTGGATGGTGAAGAGGCGTCGTTTTTCGCCGTCGTCGGCGGCGGGAAAGCCGTGGCACTCGCCAGTGCGCAAGACCACAAGCGTGTGGGCGATGGCGATACCGGTTTAAACACAGGGGGTATGGGTGCGTATTCCCCAGCTCCTGTGGTCACGCAAGAAATCACCGACATTGTCATGCGCGATATCATCAAGCCAACTGTCGACGGCATGGCAGCTGAAGGTTGCCCGTTCACTGGCGTCATCTTCGCCGGTCTCATGATTGCCAAGGATGGGCGAGTGAAATTATTAGAGCACAACATCCGTTTCGGTGATCCCGAGTGCCAAGTGTTGATGGCCCGCTTGACGAGCGACTTGACGGCGTTGCTTCTGGCGGCGGCGACGGGCACGCTCGAAGACGCCTCGGTGACGTGGTCTGACGACTCCGCCGTCGTCATCGTCATGGCTGCCAATGGCTACCCAGGATCTTACGCCAAGGGTGAAGTCATCAGCGGTCTCGACGCTGCCGCGGGGTGCGAAGGCGTCAAGGTTCTCCACGCCGGTACCGCATCCTCGGCGTCTGGCGACGTCGTCTCCGCCGGCGGTCGCGTCTTGGGCGTCACCGCCTACGGCAAATCCATCACTGAAGCCGCCGAGCGCGCGTACGGCGCCGTGGACGTCATCCAATGGCCCGGTGGCTTCAACCGTCGTGACATTGGTTGGCGCGCCATCGCGCGCGAAAAGCAAGGCTAGTAAAGTAATAATAATATACGACGCGCGTCGACGCGACTCAACCTCAGCCTCCCCAGTGCGAGACGCCATGCTTCTTCGCCTCGCACGCACACCGACGCGCCGCACGCACACGCGCGCGTCGTCCACCGACGACGCACACGCGCGCATCGCCACGCTCACCGCTCTCCCGCCCCCTGTCGTCGCCTCGCTCTTGTCCCGCGAAGACTGTCCCGACGCCAAAGCTTTGTTCACTCGCATGACGCTGCTGCGTCGTTTAGTCCCTCGTGCGGACACCGCACACATGGTGAGCATTGAGCCCATGCTGTTGCTCGAGCCCGACGACGAGGCGGTGGAGTATTCGGCGAGAGACGCCCTGCAGACGCTGTCGGCGTTTGTTGGGTGGCCAAACGTCGTCGAGTTCATCGTGCAGGAAGAGCCGAGCTTACTGTTGGGCTCGAATGGACAGATGCGTTTGGAGGAGCTGAGAGACGCAGCGGAGTACTATAGAGAAAATTTAGCTGCCGTCGCGGGCGATGGGCGAGAGTGGCTCGACGTTAACGCGCAGCGGTACGTGAGCAATTTTTTTGTACAATATTACTAGGAGTCGTACCGGCGCGCGCAACGCGCTGGTCACGTAGCGGTTGTCTACAAATAGATACTGTATGTATTATAATTTTAGAGGTACAGAAACAAATCTACAGTGCTGCTATATTTCGAGCTTTCGAACGTTTCGATCGCGTTTGGCACGGGCTTCAGCGAGTTCCGCGCGCGCCAACGCTAGCGCGGAATTTGCGCCACTATGTGCGGATTGCAAGCCTCGAAGCTGTCGAGCGCTCAGGGGCGATCCGGACATACCAATCATGTATGGCGAGTTCGGTGCGGTGCGCGCACGCGACGTTCGAACGACGACGAACTCGTCGCCGTCGTCGTCGGAGCATTCTCCATCGGAAATTTCACGAACATTGAGTTTCTTTGTCGACGAAATATTTGGTGGCGCGCGACGCGGTGACATAATGATACGTTGCTCTGTATCACGCAACAGCGCACTCCGTCTCGATTCTTGCTCTAGTAACGCGTTTATCTCAGTCGTGAGCTCGTGTGCGCGCGTCTCAGCATCCTTCAAATGATTTCTGAGCTCTTTTTCGCGCGCGCGCGCCTTGTCCAATTCGCGCTTGAGCACGTTTCGCTCATCCTCGACGACAGACTCGCGCGACTCCAAGGCTTCAATATAAGCCTCGGCTTCAGCAAATCTCGCTCGCATGTCTGATATGGCTCGTTGATGCGCCTCTGACGCGCTCGCCATCGCGTTGCTCACGTGCGTCGACGCTTGCGCCGACGCCGTGTCCATTGCGTCGATTTCCTGAAGCAATCCTTCAATTCTTGCCTCGCATCCGGCGACTTGGTCTTCGAGCTTTTGCTTCAACTGACGCTGCTGCGTAAGGGTATCATTTAGGCGCTTATTTTCTGCGTTTAACTCGTCAACGCGCGCCTTGGAGTCGTTGACTCGCGTAGATAAGTCGGCGATTTCGGCATCCTTTGACCGCGCGGCGAGCGCGCTTCGGCGGCGCTCTTGCTCGGCATCCTCTTTCGCCCGACGCGTAACGTCCTCGAGTTCGCGCGTCAATTGCACCGTGGCATCGTCCGCCGATTGCAACGCGCCTTCAAGACGACGCAGTTCAATCTCGAGCTTGTGTATGACAATGTTGCGTGAATCCGCATCTGATGACGCCTTGTCGAGCTCCTCTCGCAACTCGCGCTCGATGGCGCCAGTAGTTTCTTTAAGCGTATGCATCTCTTGCTCTAGTGCGACAATGCGTTCGTGCGCTTCGCGTCGTTCGGCTTCGAGCTCGCGGTGGTGCGAGTCTGACGTGGGACGAGCGACGACATCCGGCGTGCGGTACAATTTGCGCGCGCCGCTCGAATGCGCCGCCGCACTCGTGCTCGCCGGCGAATCGTTGTTGGCGCGTTCGAGTTCTAAATGCCCTATTGCGCGCTCAACCTGTGCGCGCATCTCAAGCTGAAATTGCTCACCAAAACGCTCATCAATCGCAGCCGTCTGCGCTTCGGCGATGCGTTTCTCGTAATCGGCGCGCGACGCGGCAAACGCATCCGTCGCCGCTCGCAACAACGCCCGCGGTCGCTCGCACGTCTCCCCATCGTTCAATTCAATCCAAAATCCCGGGTTGTCATCGGCTCGTGACGCTATTGACTCCTCTACTATACCTAAAGACGCACACCTGCGCGAAAACTGCGATAAGACGTCACACATTCCATGCAACGTAACCTCCAACGATTCCGCGTACGTCGCCGCATCCGTCGCCGCGACGCGCCACTTGTCATTTTCCCCTCGTAACTCCTTATTCGCGCTCTTCAATCGCGCAAGATGTTCTGCACTCGTAACTAATTCATCTTTGAGCATATCTCGCTCGAGATCTCTCGCGCGTCGCGCATCATTAAGCTCATCTTGTACGCGCTCGCGTTCGCGTTCGAGCGCCTTGAGCGCATCCTTCGCCTCGCGCCACTCCGTGCGAAACTGCTCGTTCGTCGCCTCGGTGAGGAGCGAATACGATGGATATTCTTGCATTGGTGATGGTGGTGACACCATCACACCCATCGTCGTCGTCGTCGTCGTCCTCATGCGCTCGGTAACGACATCTGCATCTTCAACGACTGCAACGTCTTCAACGACTTCATCTTGAGCCCCATCCGTGGTCACGCGCGACGCCACGACGCCGCCATCGTCATCACGCCGCCGACCCTTCTTATGCTTGCTCGACGTCGACGCTAACAATCGACGCATCGCGCGACCGCGCCGCACCGCACGCCGAGGTATGCCGACGCGGCGCGGTCGTCAACGGACCGTACCATGGGTGACGCCATCAGATGAAGCACACACATTCGCTTTCAATACAAATTGTAATCGATATTTAACATCGATCAACTATTTTTCTATCGATCAATGAAAAATGTAAACACGCAGACGAAAAATCTGTCCGTTGTTCCCCTGGACGACGCGACCGCATCACTCTCTGACGACGCCGCAGCGACCTCGACGCGCTCGCCGACGCCAAAGACAACGAAGAATAGTATAACACCTACTCGATATGCGTGAAGTTATTTCGATTCACATCGGTCAAGCCGGGGTACAGTGCGGGAACTCGTGCTGGGAGCTGTACTGCCTCGAACATGGGATTCAACCAGAGTGCGTGTTGCGCGCGTGCGTCGTCGCGTTCGTCGTCGCGCGTGCTCGACGGTGCACATATATCGCGTCTGTCCGCGCGTGTGTTGCGTCACGGCTCGCGGTGGGTTGATGTCCAGGCGGTCGTGGCGCCAACGCAGGCGCTCGCGCGCGCGGATGACGTTTGAAAACGTCGCGCATCTGTCGCGGTTCGAATGACACTGACCGTCGTACGTTACGCGCGTTATTAACGAATACAACAGTGGACAAATGCCTTCTGATACGACTGTTGGCGTTGAAGACGACTCGTTCAACACGTTCTTCTCCGAGACGGGCGCGGGTAAGCACGTGCCGCGCGCGATCTTTCTCGATCTCGAACCGACGGTGATCGATGAAGTGCGCACTGGCGCCTACCGCCAATTGTTCCACCCGGAGCAATTGATTTCTGGCAAGGAAGATGCGGCGAACAACTTTGCTCGTGGTCACTACACGATTGGTAAGGAAATCGTCGATGTCGCGCTCGATCGCATTCGTAAGGTGGCGGACAACTGCACGGGCTTGCAAGGCTTTTTGGTGTTCAACGCCGTCGGCGGTGGTACGGGATCCGGTCTCGGTTCTTTGCTCCTTGAACGCTTGTCCGTTGATTACGGTAAAAAGTCCAAGCTTGGTTTTACGATTTACCCCTCGCCTGCGGTGTCCACCGCGGTGGTTGAGCCGTACAACTCTGTCTTGTCCACGCACGCGTTACTCGAGCACACGGATGTCTCCGTCATGTTGGATAACGAAGCCGTGTACGACATCTGCCGTCGCAGCTTGGATATTGAGCGCCCGACGTACACCAACTTGAACCGTTTGATTGCGCAAGTGATTTCGTCCTTGACGGCGTCTTTGCGTTTCGATGGTGCGTTGAACGTCGATGTCACTGAATTCCAAACGAACTTGGTGCCATATCCGCGCATTCACTTTATGTTGTCCTCGTATGCGCCGGTGATTAGCGCTGAAAAGGCGTACCACGAGCAGTTGAGCGTAGCTGAAATCACCGCCAGTGCGTTTGAACCGGCGTCAATGATGGCCAAGTGCGACCCGCGTCACGGCAAGTACATGGCGTGCTGTTTGATGTACCGTGGTGACGTCGTCCCGAAGGATGTCAACGCCGCCGTGGCGAACATCAAGACGAAGCGCACGATTCAGTTCGTCGACTGGTCGCCCACTGGTTTCAAGTGCGGCATCAACTACCAACCGCCGACTGTTGTGCCGGGCGGGGATTTGGCCAAGGTGCAGCGCGCGGTGTGCATGATTTCTAATAGCACCGCCATCGCCGAAGTCTTCTCCCGCCTCGACCACAAGTTTGATTTGATGTACGCCAAGCGCGCCTTCGTGCATTGGTATGTCGGTGAAGGCATGGAAGAAGGTGAATTCTCTGAAGCCAGAGAGGATCTTTCTGCGTTAGAAGTGGACTACCAAGAGGTTGGCGCGTCGACCAACGCCGACGTGGACGAAGACTACTAAACACATTTATCGCCTCTGCGTTTCTCAACGCACCAGGATTCTGCGAGATGAGACACATAATGAATCACAAATTACCTGTTTTGTAAAACCATACCATCTTGATCTTGATCATCATCAAACGCGCTGTCCAGTGTCTCACTTTGTCCCGCCTAGAAGAGCACTAACTACTTTTTCTTCGATTCCCTCAGTCGTGGACGCAGACTAGACGCACATGCGTCGCGGTTCATCCTTGTCCGCGCTCGCACGCGAATGCATGCCATCGACGTCCATAGTTAGAGCGAGCGCGCGACACCACGACGACGACGATGACGACAAAGACGACGACAAAGATGGGGACAAAGATGCGTTTTTTGAATCCAAGTTCACAGAGCTTTGGGAGGCGTTGCGACCGCGCGCGCCGCCGCGGCCCGCGCGTAAATCGGAACCATCACCGCGTAAAATTATAGAGGTCCTTCGCGACAACGACAATGCGGATGACGACGACGATGCGTGGACGTGCGCATTCTTAGCCATCGCGGCGCACGCGCGAGCCGACGACGACGACGTCGCGCCAAAGTGGAGCTCAGCGTCCGCGTCGACGCTCGCGGCGACGATATTCAAGAATCTGTATGATATCGAAAATGATGACATGTGTGCTATCGTTCAAGACGCGTTGATGGTGATATTTCAAGCTTTAGACAAGCCCAAGGAGGATTTGAGTTTTAGACGGGACGACGAGGACGACGTCGACGCGCGCGCGCTCGTCGCGGTTCGACAGTTACATTTTATCACGTGCGCGTTGTCGCGCACGAACGGCGGTGTAAAACGGATCTCTATTCCGTGCGTTCTTCGTGCGATGGACTACCCGAGCCATGCGGTGAAAATGTATGGAATACGATGCGCGGCGAGAATATCGGCGGCGGCGGAGTACTCGAGCGACGAATTAGCGCCGCTTCTCGCCGCTTCGCGTGACGCTTTAATCGGCGCAACGCCAAAAATTTGGCCATATGCGCTCGAATCCGCGTGCAATATGACTGTCAAAATAGCAGCGGTGCACGTGAAAGGAGAAGATGTCCTCAAAAACGAGTACCGAGAAACGTTTACGCGCGTGTTGGACACGGCGTCGCTTCACGCCATGGATGTCAAATACGCCGCCCCGGTGCTCGCTGTGTTCCCGTCGTTCATGGAGAGCGCAAACCTGTTCATCGTGCCGCATTTGTCGCGCATATTTCCATTGCTGTGTGCGTATTTGCAGTCAGTCAATGACGACGTGAGCATCGGCGCCGCCAACGCCATGCGCGTCGCTGTCGAGCGCGCCTGGCCGCGCGTCGGCGCTCAGTGCGCGACGACGTGGCCAGAATTGAAACGCGCGTACGCCGAAGCCGACGCGCGATCGGCCAAAAAGTGCGATGAATTGCGTCGTGCGCTCGAGCGCGTCAGTGAAGGTCTCCAACTCGCTGCGGGTGAACAGTTTTCGTCGATATGGAGCACGGATACGAGCGTCCCTGAACACGCCCGCGACTTGGTTTTGTTTCTCAGCGAGCGACAAGCATAGCAGTAGTAGTAGCGGTAGTGGTAGTATTTGTATTGATACAACAAAACGTAGTCTAATCATGTTTGAATGTGAGCTTGAGATTGGGGAACCCGCTCGCAGCTTTGTGCTTTTCAAACATGCGTTCAATGCGCGCGTAGTACTCGGCGTGAGTGCGCTCGATGTCAGTCGCTCGGGCGACGCCGCGCGCGTCGGGCTTTGGTAGCGCTATAGGCGCACCGATGACAAACGTCAGCGGCACGCGAGATGGCCATGGTAATACGCCACCGTAGCCGACGGCGAATAGAGGCATGGCCATGCGAAAGTTTTTGTAGAAGAATCGACCCATTGAACGCCATAAATTTTTGTACGAGGCGCTCTCGCCAAAAACGACAACGGGCACGAGTCGCGCGTTGCATTCGATGGCAATTCGTATGAAGCCGCGATGCTTCGTGCAAAACACAATTTCTTCTTCGTTGATGCCGCCTATGTGTTCCGCCATTTCGCGTTGACCGCCGGGCACAACTATGACGGCGCGCTCTCGCTTCAACGCCGAGATGAAAATTGACGACGACACCGAGCGGACACCCATCCATGCCGCGAGTTCGCGCACGAGCGGCGCGCGAAACAGCGCCGACGCCGCTAAAGTCACTGGCTTTAAATCTTTAAATCGCTCTCGAAACTCGCGCGTCATGGACATCCAAATCGATCCAGTCGGGATCAAGCCGTGTGGATGGTACCCGAAAACCGTTCGCGCCCGGTCGTCGTCTTCGAATTTGAAATCATCAGAAGACAGCAGCGTCTCGTCATCGTTCTCATCCAAGCACAATACGCGCACACTCCCATACCATGATGCCGCTGCGTGCTCAATCACCGCGCTCGTCCACGTCTGAAACGCCAACCACGACTTTTTTCCTTGCTCGTATCGCCGCGTGAAAACAAAGCTTGTCGAGTACGCCACCACAGTCGCGAGCGCTAATCCAACGCCTCCAATGGCGTATCCCGTAAACAGCACGGCGAAAATAACATAATGTGGTGCATGTATTATTTGCAATACCACAAGCATATGCATGACGTGTAATATGGACTCCACATTTGACTTTGTTTTGTTTCGCGTCGCGGCGAAATTCGTCGTCTCGACGTTGAAAAATGCCAACGACACCGCCACGAGCGTCTCACTCGCCACGCTTCCCCCGAGTGCGATCCATGACAGCGCCGCCATCACCACCCGCTTACGCTGTGCATCATTTATGATTTCTAGCCATCCTTCACGCATCGGTGGCGTCACATCCAACGCCAACGCCCAACACGCGACGAGCGACGCGACGCCGATGGCGGCGCTCGTCCACGCGCACGCCTGCAACGCAACAAACGTCGTGCTCCCTCGCATCGGTTGCCACGCCCGCCACCCCGAGCGACGAAAAATAAACCCTCCTATGGCAAAGTGCGTGATCACCGTGAGCGCCATGAGGACGAGCGCGGTGATAATCAGCGCAGTTTCGTGCTTGGTCATCAACATCATCATTCGATTAATCAACCAGTCCATGCGTCGTCGTCGTCGTCGATCGCGAGCTCGAATGCGCGCGCGCACGCGCCCTAAAACACGCCGCGTTATATTCCACGCCGAACGCCCCGCGCCACCCGACGCCCACCCGGCGTCGCGCAATGTTGCAGTTCAGGAGCTCCGAGCTGTCGTCACAGCGCAGCGCGGCGCAGCGTCGCGCACGCCATGGCGCACCACCTCTCCGACGCGCGCGTCGCCGCAGCCGAGGACGGCGACGAAAGCGCGCGTCCTCGCCGTCAAGGCGGCGAGCAACAACGCTTGCGGATGGCGCAACTCGCGCGTAGCACCATCATTGAAAAGTATGCGGATTTGCACGACGGTTTTGGACGCGATAGCGGCACGAAACGCACGGCGTCCGAGTACCAGCGCGCGTATGAGCGGCATAGTAAGACGGCGGCGACGGTCACGGCGAATGGCGTGGCCGTGAATGATACGTTACGGCGGCAGCTTGAGTATGTACGGCGCATGGCGGAGACGACGAGGGAGATTGAGCTGTGCGAGGCGATATTGGCGAATACGGCGACTGGCCGCGGCGCATCGCGCGCGATGGATGACGACGGCGGTGAGGATGATGGTTGTGATGATCGTCGTCATCCATCACAGGTGGTGCGATTGGAGGTGGAGCGGTATAGATACGACGGTGGTGGTGAGACGCGCGCGAGGCGCGGAGGCGTCGCGGATTCGACCGCGCCCAAAGCGCTTCCGATGGTGGACGTCGCCTTGGCTGAGCTCGCACAAGTGAATGATCGCGCGGAGAGAGAGTATACGCGTCGTAATGGGTTAAGTCTGAGTCCTGATCAGTTTTACGGTCGCGGCTCGACGCCATCGGCGGCGGCTGGGTGGAGGCAAGCGGGACGACCGGCGACGCTCGGGAGCCGACAGGTTGAAGCGGCGTTGGGAATAACTCCGTCATCAGTTCCCACGTCAACGACGAGAGTGTATGCCCGTACTACGATACCGGCGAGGCGTGAAGAGAATCTTCCATCGTCGCGTCCGGGGACGTCACCACGGAATGAAAATGAGAATGAAGTGCGACTTCCGGCGGTTCCGGCGTCTGACGAGCGGGCGGCGAAACGCCGAGCGACATCGTCGCGCGGGAAAAAGGCAGAGCCCATGGTGGTTGATTTGCTCGAAGACAGCGACGAAGATAATGATAGCAAACTAGGCGCGGGAACAACGGCGGCAACAGCGGCTCCACCGTTTGAGCTTCCTGTTGATTTAATTGGCGAAGAACAACCGAGACGTTCGACGCGCGCAAGCCGATATCGTTCATTGACACAACTCATTGGAAATTTAGATGCCATGTATCCGGACACGGCGAAAGGAGCTGTGCGAGTCGCGCTTGCGGATTTGGAATGCTTGAAAGATGGAGAGATGTTGAACGATCAATGCGTAGACTTTTACTTGAAGTACTTGCAGCACGAGACGCTCGCGCAACTGTTGCCAAAAGTTCTCGAGCGTGTGCACATTTTCAACAGCTTCTTCTACCAAAAGTTGGCGCAAAGGCACGACAACGAATCTATGATGGATCCTGCGTCCGCTGCCCATGCTCGAGTGAAGACTTGGACGAAAAGTGTCGATATATTCTCAAAAGATTTTCTTTTGATTCCCATCCATAGAGATCTGCACTGGTCTTTAGTTGTCGTGTGCAATCCGAGCGGAAAGCCAGGAGACGAGCGTGAACCATTTTTACTTCACCTCGACAGCATGGTTGGTGGACATAATTCTTCGTCCGTATCGACAACCATTAAGAATTACCTCGACAAGGAATGGATTGCACAAAAAGGTAACGACGCAGAGCCACCAAAATTTACGAGTGCGCGCTTCATGCAAACGTTTCGCCCACACGTGCCGCGACAGCAGAATGGATGCGATTGTGGCGTTTTTATCTTGGCGTTTGTCGAAAAGTTTGTCACTGAAGAAAATTTGGACGTTTTACTCACCAAGAGTTACGCGAAAGAGTCTACTGAAAAGTACCCCAACAACGACAATCAATTTCTTCGAAGGCACTGGTTCCCGCCGAATGAGCTCGCAGATGAAATGCGAACGAAAGTGAGCATGCTCATCATTCAAGTTATCACGGATAATTGCGCCGAAGATGACGCCTCTCGCGGGCCGCTTAATGA
This sequence comes from Ostreococcus mediterraneus, assembly GCA_012295225.1. NCBI lineage: Eukaryota > Viridiplantae > Chlorophyta > Mamiellophyceae > Mamiellales > Bathycoccaceae > Ostreococcus > Ostreococcus mediterraneus. The sequence goes on from WMKK01000007.1 coordinate 222,652, forward strand.
AGCGTATCAAATTCATGCTCGAGAGTTGGATGCGCGCCAATCGATAACGCGCAAGGCTGAGGCGAGAGCTCTACGAGCGAGAGAAAAATCTGAAGCCGACAGACGCACCAAGCTTGAATCGCTACAGGACCGCAAAGAGAACGTCGACGACGATGACGATGACGATTTGGAGGTTGGCTTGGAAGTGATGCAAGAGAAGACGCAAGAGAAGACATCTTGGACGAAAAAGACTAAGCCAACTATTGGCGTCGAAAACACCTCGACAAGGCGCGGTAGGACGTTCGACTTTCTCGAGAAGCCGTGGAATAATAAACCAAAGCCGACGACGACGCCACCGACGACGTCGCGCTATTTCTCTGGAATGGGCAAAAAGGTTGGTGGAGACACGCTGGGTGATAGTTTGGCCGGAAAGCCAGCCACTCGTGGGACGCAACTCATGGGCAGTAAGTCGTTGATGCAACGCTTCGAGCGAAGCAGAGGAAAGGCGTTACTATCAAACGCCGTCGGCGGCGAAGAGCAAGCTGCGCAAGCTCCGACGCCGCCAAAACCCGCGAGTGATAATCGATCGACACTACAAGCATTGCTCGCAAAAAGCAGAGCAGAAACGAGAAGACGAGCTGCCGAAACCAGCATCGACAAATACTTCACCAAATCGAAAGCGCCGGTGGAAACGGTAGCCATGGATGCCGAAGAGTCTTCAGAAGACGGCATCGCCCTTCCGAAAAACACGGATGATAACGACGATGCGTAGACAGCAAAACAACGCCATGCACACATAGACAGCGAACTAGAAAGACGCGCCCGCGGTTGTAACAATAGTTTTAGTATCCACACCACTTGCATTGCACCTCCACTCCTCGGCGCTCGATGCGACGCGTCGTCCAAATCGCCCGCATCGCGCACGCGCGTGCGTGTGCGCGCGAAATCACCACATCAACGTCCGTCGCGTCCTCATCCTCTTCCGGACGCGACGACCGCACGATTCGCCCGATGCCCGAATCCTTGCGAGCGCCCGTGGAAGAGCACCAACCCGCGCCGAGCGAGGACGAAGTCGCCAGACGAAGAGCGCTGGCTCTCAAAGAATGGCTCACGAGCGAGCTCGGGGAGGAGCGGACGACGTTGATGGCTATCCTCGCCAAGCATCACGTGCAGATTGCGGGTGGAGGAGACGAGGCGCAGGCGTTAATGCAAGAGCTCCTCGAATGGAAGGCGCAAGGCGTCGTGGACGACGCCGGGACAAGGTAGCCTTTCTGTGTCTCATTCTTCTTATTGGCGTCGCACAGCATAGACCACGCACATGTGTCAACCAGAACATCGAAGTCGCCAATGCCGCGACAGTGTAGCCTAGTAAATAGCGAGTAGTAGATTTTCAATACCGGTAACGGTAACATGGAATACAGCTAAAATAATTACTATGTTGGCTATGGTACAACAGTGGTGACATCGGCGTAGAGCGTGGTGCGTTGACGCGGAATGCGACCGGCGGATGCGATTATCTCGCGCATACGCGTCGAGTCGATTTCTTGACCAAATGTCGCGCCCGCGGCGCGAGTGATGGATTCGTTCATAAGAGTCCCGCCCATGTCGTTACATCCAGCGTGAAGAAGATGAGATGCAAGTTCAGGTCCCATTTTGACCCATGATGCTTGAATGTTCTTTATCCCAACCGGCCCGAGGACAAGTCGGGCGACGGCGTGCATCAACACGCACTCGCGCAACGTCGGTCCTTTCCGCGAATTCCCTGAACGGTACGCCGGCGCCTCAAAGTGAACAAAGGGCAGAGGCACAAACTCAGTAAATCCATGCGTGCGTGCATGTAAATCGCGAATAGACCGAAGATGTCGCGCCCAGGCGTGAGGACCATCGGCATCGATGTGACCAAACATGATTGTGCTCGTCGTGGGAACGCCGACACTATGGGCGTCTTCGACCACTTGCAGCCACTCGGCGGCGGTGAGCTTGTCTGGGCAGAGAGTCTTTCGTACCTCATCATCTAAAACTTCCGCGGCGGTGCCTGGTAGCGATCCAAGACCGGCATCGAAAAGTAATTTCAGGTACTCGCGAGTCGTCATCTTCATTGTTTGTGCGCCGTGGGAAATCTCAAGAGGCGAAAATGCGTGCACGTGAATATCCGGCGCTCCCGCTTTGGCGGCTCTGATGAAGCCAAGATAGTCTTCACCGGTGAACGATGGGTGAATTCCACCTTGCATGCATACTTCCGTCGCCCCGCGCGCCCACGCTTCCGCTGTTCTACGCGAAACTTCGTCGAAATCGAGCAAGTATGGATTTCCCCGGAGCTCAACCTCTTCGGCGCGCGTTTTCCCCTTGCTAAATGAACAAAACGTGCACGCCAAAGTACAAATGTTCGTGTAGTTGATGTTTCTATTGTTTGCAAATGACACAATGTCACCGCATTGTTCTTTGCGCAACGCATCAGCGGCTGAACACACGGCATCAAAATCATCGCCACGCGCTTGTAGACATGTTACGATGTCGTCGTCTGTAAAGGCTTGGTCGGCGCTCGCGAGCGCGTCGAGCGCTGCGCGAACATCATGAGAAATAATACACGTACTTGGGTCTTTACTGGTTCTTCGAAATGGCACTCCACCATTAACGCCTACGATATCGACAGACTCCTTCTTGAGCTCGCTTTCAGGTCGTCCAGGAGACCACGAGACGCCGCGCGCGAGGAATTCTGCGTCGGCGAGGCGACGAACGAACGGCGCGACGTGATCATCAAGCCATACTGGCGAACCACCAACACTCGTGCGCTTATCATCCACACGTAAATATGTTGGGTGCACAGGCAATCGTGGCACGAGCGTGTAGCCTTCGTCGTGACACAACCGAGCGAGCTCTTCGACGTGCGGCCACGGCGCTTCGGCGTTGACAAAATCAGGCGTCACTCCGGGCGAAATACCACCCCAATCATTCAACCCTGAACGCAGAAGCGCGCGCCAGCCGTCTTCTTGCCCAGGAGTCAAATTTGGCGGCGCTTGAATCACCATTTCAGCGCCAAAAATCACGCGCGCCATGGCTACAGTCCACGTCAACTCTTCGAGCGGGCAGTCTGGGCGCGACGCCATCGCCGTGTTTGGTTTGCTCAAAAAGTTTTGAATAATGAGCTCTTGAATGTGCCCATATTTGTCGTGCAAGCGCTTGAGCGCAAATAACGACTCAATTCTTTCGCGTCGAGTTTCCCCAATGCCGACGAGTAAGCCAGAGGTGAAAGGAATGCGCTCCTCGCCCGCGAGCTCGATGGCGCGCAACCGCGCCCGCGGCTTTTTAGTGTCGCACTCAAAGTGCGCTTCTCCCGGAAGCAATAACCGCTCGCTCGTGGTTTCCAACATCAACCCCTGCGACGCACTCACACGTCGCAACGCTCGAAGCTCATCTCTGGTCAATATCCCCGCATTGACGTGCGGAATCAACCCAGTCTCTTTGAGCACGGCGTCGGCCGCTAGCGCTACGTACTCGGCCGTGGACCCGTCTTCGCGTCCACCAAAAATCTCCTTCAACTCCTCTCGCACCTCGACATACTTCGCCTCAGGTCGATCCCCTAATGTTAACAAACACTCCGTCGCACCCGCGCGCGCACCCGCGCGCGCGACGTTCACAATTTCCTCCAAAGTCATGTAGTTCGCCCGCCGCGTCCGCGACGGCGCCTCCACGAACGCGCAATATCCGCACGAGTCCCTACACGTCTTCGTCACCGGCACGAACACCTTGGGCGAATATGTCACCACGTTTCTATTACTACCATGGCCCTCACGAGCGCCACCATCGCCGCGCGTCATCGCTCGCGCGCGCGCGCGCACCGCATCATCCTCCAGCGCCAACAACCCATCGACATCGACATCATCGACGCCGCGCACCACCGCACTCGCGCGCGACGACGACCACCACCACGACGACCACGGGCGCCGCGACGACGAGCGTCGTCGCGAACGCCATCCGCGCCCGACCACCGGCGTCGCGCGCGTCGTCGTCGTCGCCATCGCGCGCGCCGCGTCGCGACGTGCGGGCGGCCCTGTCCTCGTAGTGTCCCACAATTCATCCAATCATCCTAAAACCACCCCTCCATACACCCAGATGCAAAACATGCAACAACATCTAATATATTACAAAGTAATATATGTATACCGTACATATAAGAATCATACATAGCTATATGAGCATGTACACTATGAGTATCCTATACCCCCGATCACACGCCAATCCGCGTCACGATCCCGCGATCGCTCGTTAGGCGTCGGCAGAGCGCGACGACGCGAGCGACGACGCGAGCGACGACGACGCGCGAAGAGTCGAGGGCAAAGAGTCGAGCGCACGTGTTTCGCACCCATCGAACGCGTGAGGTCGCACGCGCGAGGTCGACGACGGTGACGGGCGCGACGTGAGCACCGACGCCAGCGCGAAGGCGAGATATCGCGCGGTTGGATAGATAGCGTTGAGGCATTCGCGCGCGTGAGAGCGACGGAGGACGGCGTGTGAGGGTGCGTAGCGCGCGAGTGGTGATTGGTGGGTGCGCGGAGTCATGATGGCGGCGGTGCGAGGGATGCACGCGGTGACGACGGCGGCGACGACGACGCGGAGAGGAGGAGGAGGAGGAGGCGCGAGGCGAAGCGCGGGACGCGGCGCGCGGATGACGACGACGTCGTCGAGACTGTCGGCGGTGGTGGATACGAGTACGGTGAATGAGACGACGAGTTCAAGTTCGGTGCGCGCGTCGTCTCAAGAGGGTAAAGTACGACCCGGGATGCGACGACAGTTCGCGGATGAACGTTCGTTGCGGACGCCAGAGGAGACGAGCATGTTGCGAGAGTTTTGGTATCCGGTGACGTTTGAGAGCAAGTTTAAGGAGAACACCAGCGAGACGGAGTTTGTGTTGTTAGATGAGGAGTGGGTGTTGAGTAAATCGGTGAATGGGGAGTATAAGTGCGCGGCGAAGAGAAACTCGTCCAAGACGTTGGCGACGGGGACGAGAGACGGCATGGTCATGGTGTGGCCGGGCTCGTGCGCGCCCGCAGAGGAATTACCTTCGCACTTTGCGCCGCCGGAAGGGTATACCATCCACGCTGAATTAGTTATTGAGGACGTTCCCGTCGAGCACGGTTTGTTGATGGAGAACTTGCTCGACTTGGCGCACGCGCCGTTTACGCACACCGGCACTTTTGCCAAGGGCTGGGGCGTGCCAAACATGGTGCGCTTTGCCTCGCGCAAGCTTCGTAAAGAAGGCGACGGGTGGCATGACATCAGTAACTTTTTAGTCAATGGGCGAAGTGAAGGAAGCTGGAAGCCCTATCCCATTGACATGAAGTTTTTGGCGCCGTGCATGGTTGACTCGCACATCGGTCTCTCGCAGGCGGGCGCCGTCGGCAAGGGCGCGCAGTTCACCGAAGGCGTCACCGCGATGGAATGTGAGAAGCATTTGCACCAGCTTCACGTGTGTTTACCCTCGACTCCGGGTCGCACGCGTTTGCTTTACCGTATGTCTCTTGATTTTGCGTATTGGGCCAAGTACGTTCCGGGCATTGAGTACATTTGGACGGAGATGGCCAACCAAGTGCTCGGCGAAGATTTACGCCTCGTCACTGGTCAGCAAGATCGCATGCAACGCGGTGGGCGAGTTTGGGCTCATCCCGTCGCGTATGATAAGCTCGGATTGGTTTATCGTCGATGGCGCAACGTCGCCGAAGGACGCGAAGTCGAAGAGTGCTCGGTTGCCGAGTAATCACCGCCTTTGTGTCGCGTAACTTTATTTTAACAACCACTTCGTACCAACATTTACATCACAACGAGGCGCACACACGCGCACACACACACAAGCACGCGCATCCATGGCAAAGAAGCGTAAACAACATCACGAAGATGATGAACCCATCGTTCGCGGCGGTACGACAGACGTGCTCGAGCCAGATGACGACGCGTTTGACGCCGTCGCGCGCGCGAGCTACGACGGCTTTGTCGTGGATGCGCCTTCGACGCTTCCAGAGAGTCTTCACCAAGACGTCGAACGCGCGTTACGCAGCATGCTCGATCGCGGTGAGTTTACGCACGACATCTTGTCTGCTGGGAATAAGGTGTCGAGCACGTTCGTCAGGCGCGTCTTACTTGGCAAACGAGGGGCGACGTACCACTACCAAAGGTTGAGACTGTTCGCGGTGCCTTGGGAGGACGAGCACACCGATCGCGATTCACCGCATCGGGTGATGAGACGACTGAACGAGGCGTTGATTGAGCGCAGCGCAAAAGTGTTATCGGGCACGCGACATGCCGAAAGTAAACACGAATACAACGTGACGCTCATCAACTATATGGACACGGAGCGCGCGAGCGAGGTGGAGTTGAAATGTGAGACCCTGTATGGATTAGGAACGACGAGTGTTTCGTGGCATAGCGATTCAAGCTTGCAAACAAATAGTACGGTTGCGGTGTACCATCTATACGACGCACCAGAACGTCGAGATTGGTGCGTTGCGCTGAGGACTCTGGACGACTCGGCACCGGCGTTGCGCGTACCGCTCCAAACCCGCGCAACTTACTACATGTGCGGGGATTTCAACGCAACGCACCATCACGCTGTGTTGACAGGTACAAGTTCTAGATTTAGTTCCACGCACAGAGTAGGCGTGGTGGCGAAGGATACCTTCAAATACATTAAGAATCGATGCGTGGAGGCGCTCGCATTGGTTAACCAACTCGAAACCGCCGATCGCGTAGATTCAAAGAGCATTCAACACATCGCCGAGGTACATCGGGAGGTTGAATTTCAATGGATAAGAATGTTTTATCTGCAAGGCGAAGAACATGCGGAACTCCACGCCGGGTACTGGCGTGGGAAGATTGAGGAACTCACGGAGGCGTGGGACCGATTTGAGCTCACGTTTAGACGGGTTTTATCAAAGCTGAAGCGCGGTTCTCAGCCACCTCGTGCGTATGCGATGATGATTTACGTTTTAGAAACAATCAAGGAACTTCGAGACGAGTACAAAAAGCGCTTGAGTTCTCCAGCATACGGCAACTTGCCCGAAGGACTTCGTCCAATGACAAACTCACCCCCGTATGACGATACTTCACCTCTTCCATTTGAGCTTTCCCCAGTGCTTCGATCGTTGCGCTCGTGGAAGCAAAAGTTTAATATGTAATCTAGTATATTTGACTAAAGCGGCTAACTATGACCTCCACAAGCGCGGATGGTGTATATAATGGTGTGACCCTTTGATCAGGTCCTATTGTTGCACGGCGTCACGCATTTGAGTGCGGTATTTCTGGAGGTGCGATGCGATGTTTTCTCGCGTTAATCCTGGAACCTGCATCAATTCCATGATTGCTTTAGGTACGGCAGTGTGTAAACCTAAAATATCGACAGCCTTGGCAAAGCGCTTGTGCAGCGCGTTTGTCCAAACCAGACGCCTTCGTGGAACCTCCCTGCCCAAACTATGGCTCTGCTGCCGTTCGAGATGAATAAACTCCACGTCGTCTTGCTGCAAAGACGTCGAATGGAACCTCAAATCTTTTGACGTAGCCGGTCGAACGCCTCGCGAAGTCGCAATCATGTTCAAAACTTGCTCGTCTCTCTCTTCGTCGCGGTCGTAGCTCAACCGTTTCGATCCGCTTTGAACCCCATGCTCACTAACACGTCGCGCACTATACCCCCGTATGGCATACCCATGCCCATCTTGGTTCATGGGCGTCAGCTTCGTCTGTTGTTCATCAATACATCGCACTTCGAAATGCTCCGAGATATACTCCAAAGGCGTCCACTCTCGCCTCGCGCCGCTCGCGCTCCCATCCGTGATCGAACTTTGATCGCCTTCTCCGCACCCCTCCGCGCGCGCGCGCCCTCGATCACCATCCTCGATGGCCAATTCACCCCTGGTCGACTCCTCGCTCGCGTCTTCGCCCATCTCGTCCATCTCGTCCGCCACCGCGCGCGCGCCAGCGGGGAATACACGCGCACCTTTAACCGCTCGCGCACGAATTCCCCAACGCCGCGACCGCGACCGCGACCGCGACCGCGACCGCCGCGACAGCGCGCGTCCTCGCGCGCGCGCGCCTCGTCCTCCGTCCTCCGTCGTCCGCGCGACGCCGCGCGCGTCGCGCTCTGTCGCCCCCATCGTCGTCTCGCGCGGCACCGCGATCGCGCCACCGCGATCGCGCGACCACGCACGATCGCGCGACCACGCCGCGAATCTTAACAGATACATATTCCCACGCGCGTCCCCCACCGCGTGCGCGCGCGCGTCGTCGTCGTCGTCGTCGTCGTCGCCCCCCGTCGTCGTCGCGACCACCGCGGACGACCGCGGACGACGACGTCGCGTCGGCCGATCGGCCGTCGTGTGGTGTGTACCCCCATATACAGACACGTGTACACGAATCACGACCCCGTACGTGTCACGCCGAGTCTAGGGGTACACACCACGCGCGTCGCCTCGTCACCCGCATCGCGCGTCCACGTGTTGCGACGACGGACGATCGATCGCGATCGCGGTCGATCGATCGCGGTCGCGATCGCGGTCGCGGTCGATCGATCGCGGTCGCGGACGTTGGAATCGCGGTCGCGATCGCATCGGCCGCGGGCGTCGTCGGGCGTCGTCGGTCGTCGGTCGTCGTCGAGCGGTGCGACACACGCGCGCGCGCGTGAGGTGACGCGACGCGACGCGACGCGAGGACGGGCGCGAGGACGACGCGGCGCGCGCGATAGCGGATCGGTATCGCGTCCTCGGTCATCGACGGGTGGAGACGCCGATGATGAAGATGAAGATGAAGATGAAGATGAAGATGAGGATGATGAAGGCGTCGTTAGCGGCGTGCGCGTGGATGTTGGTGGGTGTTCAAGCGGTGTTGAGTGCGGAGGTTGTTGGATCTGGGGATGTGATGATGATGATGTCGTCGTCGTCGTCGTCGTCGTCGTCGTCGTTGCATGGGGCGGTGGGCGACGCGGCGTGCGACGTGGAGGATGTCGAAAACGCAAACGAGGCGCAGTTGCATTCGATTTTGAATGAACTCACGAATACGACGTATTTTAGGTTGTTTCAAGTGGATTTGAAACGTACGTGTAAGTTTTGGGGTAAGGCGGGAGCCGCGGTGGATGCGAGTGCGGGTGATGTGGGTGACGAAGAGCCAAAGTGTGCGACGGGTTTCGGCGCGGCGGCGGATGCGTTTGGAGCGGATGCGTCTTCGTCTTCAGCGTCTTCGTTTACGAGTAAGGCGCCACCGAAAACAATGTGCTCATTAGATTTAGAAAGTAAAGACGGTAAAGGCATGCTCTGGAGTCCGACGACGTCGATCGTCGATCGCACGATTAGCAAACCCGAGGCGAGCGCGTTGGCGCACAAAGGCGCGGCGGAGGCGGATTGCTCGGATGAAGAACTGCCCACATTTTGGACAGACATGTGCCATAAATTTACCCCAGGTGAGCAGACCGAATTTGTCAACTTGCAGCTGAACCCGGAGCGATGGACTGGGTACAATGGCTCGCACGTCTGGCGCGCCATTTACGAAGAGAATTGTCTTAAATCGGCGTTGAGCGTGGACGACATGTGTTACGAAGAACGCGTGTTGTATCGTTTGTTATCGGGAATGCACGCGAGTATAAACATCCACATCGCGTTGCATTCCAAGCCACCAAAACGTGCGAGCGGGGAAACCGAGTGGGGAAGCGATATTAAGAAGTTCATGGATCTTTTCGCTGAACATCCTGATCGTTTGAAAAATTTGCATTTTTCATTCGTCGTGCTGTTGCGCGCGCTGCGCAAAGCGGCGCCTGCTTTGGCAAAAATGGACGTGAGAATCGGTCAGGATGAAAGAGAGGATGCGCATACTCAAGCTTTGATGAACCGCTTGCTCGAGAGTCATATTTTATCGTCTTGTCGAGATGTTTTTGGAGCCTTTGATGAAAAGTCTCTCTTCAAGGACGTGCAGTCGACGTTGAACGCCGAGTCTGGTAGCGTCGACCGAGTATTCGATCCATCACAAGAGTTGGCGCCAATTTCACTCAAAACTCAATTTAAGGATATTTTCCTCAACATCAGTGAGGTAATGGATTGCATTTCGTGTCAAAAATGCAAATTGCACGGCAAGTTACAGCTCTTGGGCTTGGGCACCGCGCTCAAAGTGTTGCTTCTCCCCGAGGATATGTTGGAGTCATCTTTGAACAAGCAAGAAGTTGTTGCGCTCATCAACACAATTGCGAAATTCAGTCATGCAATTAGAAGCGTTCCGATACTGCTCAACGAAGCAAGACTTGAGAATGTGAAGAACGCGAAAGCAAACACTGGCGGATTCAGCGTCACCTCACCAAAACCAGGCGCGAGCGCCACGCCACTCGAAGCAGCGATTCATGCCACTGCAACATACGTAAAATCAGGTGTACTGAATCGTGATTCAGAGGTGGCCATCATCGATGCTGTGCTCAGAGAAGATCCAAAAGTTCTAGTTCTCGCGAAATACTACGCAGAGAACATGCCCTTGCGTTTTATCGAACACGCGCTTCGCACTCTCGGCTTGTCGCCGTTGCGTATGCGAGAGGGTGACGAGCACGTCGATGCCATTGTCGTCGGTGGTGGTCTGGCTGGTTTGACTGCGGCGTTGACTGTTTTAGACCGCGGTGGACGCGTCGTTCTCATCGAGAAGGAGTCTTTCATTGGTGGTAATTCCCAGTGGGCGTCGAGTGGTATTAACGGCGTCATTAAGACTTCATTTGACCAAAACGCTGATAGCGAAGAAGCATACACGGATGATTGCGAAAAATCTTCGTACGGCAACGGCAATGGCGCTGCTGATTTGGATCCAGAAACTGTCGAACACATTCCCACGCTCACGAGCCGAGCTGGTCAAACGATTGAATGGCTTCGCCGTCGCGTCGGCGCCGACTTGAGCTTACTTTCTCAGCTCGGTGGACACAGCTACGCTCGCACTTACAGACCGACTGAGGGCATGGCTGGATCATCTTTGGTGTTTTCGTTAAAAGGAAAGTGCGAAGAATACGCAGATTCTGGGCGGTTTAAGGTGGTGAAGAAGGCGCGCGTGAGCGACATTATCACCGACGCTGATGGACACGTCGCGGGCGTGCGTTGGGTTCCTTCTGACGGCACTAAAGGAGGTGGAGAAATCAATTCGCGCAATGTTTTGCTCGCCACTGGTGGGTATTCTAATGACCGTCACGGTGACGATGCGCTTTTGACCAAATACGCTCCGCAGCTCACAAAGTTTGCCACGACAAACACCAAGGGCACCACTGGCGATGGACATAAATTAGCCTTTAAACTTGGTGCTGGTGCTGTCGACATGCAGCGCGTCCAAGTACACCCGACGGGTTTCATCAACCCTGATGATGAAAGTGCTGACACCAAGACACTCGCGGCTGAGTTACTTCGTGGTGCGGGTGGTATCTTGCTCACGCGCTCTGGTGCTCGATTTGCGAATGAACTCGGCACACGCGACTACGTCAGCGCTCGCATGCAAGAGGAAGACCCTTCAAAGCTTGATTTCGTGCTTCTTTTGAATGAGAAAGCTGCAAGTGAAGCGAACAAGCACGTGCCTTTGTACATGAAGAAGAATTTACTCAAGAAATTTGATTCCCTTCCGCAGTTAACCGGGTGGATGGCGGCGAGAGGCTCCATCGATGAGTTAGTGCTGAGTTCGACTCTGCAACGATACAATGCCGATGCCCAAAACGGTCGGGACGCTTTCAACAAAACGTTTTTCCCGAATGCACCGTTTGATGTTTCTGGTCCCTTTTACGCCGGTCGGGTGACACCAGTCGTGCACTACACGATGGGTGGCGTCAAGGTTGACAACACTGGCCGCGTTTTGCGCCCCGATGGCTCACAAATTGTAGGCCTATACGCCGCTGGTGAAATCATCGGCGGTGTTCATGGAAAAAATCGGCTTGGTGGAAATGCATTGACTGAATGCGCTGTGTTTGGTCGCCTCGTTGGTGAAGATGTTGTTGTCGATTCATCGACACCAACCACCACCACCACGATGACGGCATCCGCGCCAGTCCAACAACCAACAAAATCTGAATTCAAAGACGTATCTGCTATCGAGCTCGCTAAGCATGCATCAGCAGATGACTGCTGGGTCGCACTTTACGGGCAAGTCTACGACTTTACTGATTTCTTAGAGGATCATCCCGCAGGCGCAGAGGCTATTCTAAAGTACGGCGGCACGGATGGAACTGCGATATTTGAAGCCGTGCATTCGCGCAACATGCTCGATGATTTCGAACCTATAGGTAGATTAGTTTAATTTAATACACTGTAGTTATCAAAGTACTACAACAATTATGAATAAATTACAGCAGCAAGCTAGAGTGAATCCTGGAGGCTGTTGATGCGATCGCGTAAAGTCTCGACGATGCTTTCTATCTCGACTTCGTACTTGTCCGATTCCAATTTCTCCACTTTCATCTCATTCAGTGCCGTCGTGCACTCTTCAAGTTTCACGCGCATGCGCTCCAAGTCTTCTTCGGTTTGATTACGCGCGTTTTGCTCGCGTTCGGCGATGGATTTCCATCGCCGTGCCGCCGTGAGCGCTTCCTCGAGCGCCGCCTCCGTCTCTGCATCCAGCGCGTAATCCTCCTCGTCGTAGTTTGAAGCCCGTCGACGTTGTCGTTGCACACCATCAGCGTCGTTATTTTTCAACGCACCACTATTAGGTTTCTTATGTAACGCCGAGGACGACGCGAAAGAATTCAACGCGTTTGCCGCCCGTCTCGCCGCAACGGAGACGTCGACGCGTTCGGGAAAATCTTCATCCAACGCTTCACCCAACACGCGCTTCGCCTCACGCGCGTGCGCCTCAAGCACACTCACGCGTCGTTTCGCATCATCTAATTCCTCACGAATCAACCCAACATTCTCCGCTAATCGTCTCTTCTCTCTCTCATAATCCAACTGCGCCGATTCGAGCGCCGCGCTCCGTCCTCCAACCGTCTCCACTTGCAACTTCCCAATCTCCCTATTCGCCGCATCCAACGCACGCTTCACGCTATCATATTCACTCTTCACCATCTTCGCCTCCTCCGCCCTGCGCCTTGCGAGCAATTCCGTATCCATCACCCGTCGCTCCAACGCGGAAAACTTCTCCCCCAACGCCTCGCTCGCGCGCCGCCACCGCACCTCCCTCCTCTCCCGTTCCTCACCCGCGCGCTCCGCGCACTCCGACGCCTCAATCAACTCTCGTCTCAACCGTGCGTTCTCATTCGTCAACCCCTCGATGCGTTTCGCGTGCGTCAAGTTTGTCAACTCCACATCCGCCAGCAGCGACCGAAGCGCCGTGACATCCGTCGCCTCGTCGTCCACTCCGACCCCGGCGTCGTCATCCTCGCGTGCGTCACCGCGCGCGGCCATCGCCCATCCACCGTCGCCCCGTGCGTCGCGTCGCCCTGTGCGGGGCGTGACGCGCGAACGCACGGCACGCGCAGACAGCTCGAGTGATTGAGCTGTCGTTTGAAAAATTGAAACGTTTTTTAAAAAACTCTGGAGTAGCCCCGCGACGTCAAAACGCGACGACGACGACGACGACGACGACGACGACCGCGATGGGGGACGACGACGAGGAGGAGGGTACCCCGCATACGAGGACGACGACGACCGCGACGACGACGACCGCGGCGACGACCGGGACGACGACGACGATGATGATGCCGATGAGCGTGGTGCGCAAGTTTTCCGATGCGTGCACGACGACGACGATGACGCCGGTGGTGTGCGGTAGGGAGGATGAAGCGCGGCATGGGACGACGGATAGAGATCTACACGGCGATGCGTCGCGGTCGATGAAACGACGACGACGGTCGTCGATGGATGAGCGCAGACGTGGGTCGCCGACGACGACGAGCACGCCGGCGTCGTTCAACTTGTTTCGCGCGCGGTCGAGGTTGGGCGGGGAGTGTTCGTCGGGTGGCGATGCGAGCGTGGGTGGGAGACGGGTGAAAACGAGAGTGGAATCAGCGACGCGGGTGGGGACGGCGGTGGCGACGGCAATGACGCCGACACCGACGAGGGTGGGGTCAAAGGGTGAGGACGAGGACGAGGAGGACGAGACGCCGTCGCGGTGGGGGGACATGTCTCCGGGGGAACACGGAGGAAGTCAATACGTGATGTCCCCCGATCGGGAGTATTCAGCGTGTGAAAGCGACGATGAGTTTGATGAACCTATTCGTGAGGCGTTGAAAGAGCGCAAGAAACCTGAAGCATCGGCGGCGACGAAGATGTTTCCTATTTTTTGTTCTGGGCGCAAGCAAGTGTTGTTGGTGCGTCACGGCCAGAGCACGTACAACGAAGCCATCGCGGGGCCGGGGTCGTGGGATGAGCCTCAGATGTACGATGCGGCGTTAACAGAACTTGGAAAATCCCAGGCGAAGGGTTTGGGGATCGAGCTTAGCAAAGTGCCAAAAGACGCGCTGTGGATTACGTCTCCGTTGACGCGCGCGATGGAGACGTGCATCATCGGTCGTCGAGCGGGATTGGAAGTCAAAGCGGCGCGCATGAAGGAAAAAGCGGCGATGGGAACGCCGAGCGCGCAAGGTGAAACCGTGAAAGAAAATATCGAAAACGCCGCAAACACTCCAGACGCAAGCTCTGGGCCGTTTGATGTTGAGAAAGCGTACCAGGAATGGACGCAAAAACTGGTCATTCGCGCAGACTTGACTGAAAAGCTTTGCTGTACGGGCGACATCGGGCGCCCGAAGCGCTCGCTGGAGAAAGACTTCCCTGAATTAGCTTTAGCCATATCTAGAATTCCAGCCGAGCGCTGGTGGTGGGACTGTGAGCACAGACCAAACGATGCGGAACTGCAGCAGTTCAACTCGCACGAACCGAGGAATCATTTCAAGGCGCGCGTCGAGCGCTTTCGCTCTTGGTTGTTACGTCGCCCTGAAAAGACTTTTGTGGTTTTTGGTCACTCTACATTCTTCAAAGAATTTATCGGTGGTACAAGAAGTCTCAGAAATTGTGAGATTCACACCATGATGCTCTAGCTTTAGATTATTTTCATGCGAGATGAAAAACATGAAAACATCACAACGCGCCGCGCGACTCCTTTCCTTGCGTCTTTAGAAGAATCGCGCGACGGCACTGTTTCACCTATAAAGCGAAATTATGATGCATGCATCATCATGTGCGCGCGCGGGGGTTATTACGACGCGCGCGCAGGCAATAAACTCCCCTCAAAGCGACGTCGCCTCGACGCGCGTCGTCGCACCACCCGCGCTGTACCGCCGTCGTGCCGCCATGCTCACGCTTGGTATCATTGGCATAACCAGCGGGGTTCGTCCATCAATCGCAACTGAAGCGGATGACGTGTTCGAGCGTGCGGTAGCTTTACAATCCAAACTTGTCGCCGCGTATGACGTTCAAGATTTTAGTCAAGCCTTGGCAACGTTGCGCGAGTTGCGCGAGTTGGAACCCACTCGCTTGGCGTGGATAGAGGGCGAAGCTACCGTGTCTGTTGATGCTAAAAAGTTCAAAGACGCTATCAAGTGTTACGGCGAGGCTTTGAGCGCGACGAGTGATGCGGGTGATTTGGCTAGATTATACGCCGGTCGAGCTCTCGCGCACGAAGGCTTGTACTTGTTCGAAGATGCGTTGCGTGATTATGATGCCGCACTCAGGCTGTGCGTTGAAGGAGGATTCGCCCCAGATCCTTACATTTTGAATTCCCGCGGCAATGTCCGCGGGTCTCTCGGTGATTGGGCTGGCGCGAAGGAGGACTATGCGGACTCTGCGGAATTGTTCCAAGGTGCGAAAGGTCTCAGACGCGGTGCTAGTACGACACAGAGGTTGGATGCAGCGATTTATTCCGCGTCAAACGCCGCGTTAGCCGATGTTCAACTGGGTAACGTTGATGACGCGTTGAAAAAAATCGAGGGCTTGGTGCGTAGAGCTCCAAACTCCGCCGACATGCGAGCCGCCATGGCCGTCTTGTATTACGACATAGGTCGATTTGAAGATGCCGAAGATGCATGGGAACGCGCGTGTTCGCGTGAAGCTGGATGTGTCAAGTACAAGGATATCGATTACGTCCAGCGTATCCGTAGATGGCCTCCAGTCATGGTGACCAAGCTCAAAGCCTTTCTCGACGTGAAACAACTGTAACGCGCGCGGTGTATTATTCTTTTATTGCTCGCCTAGGCTGATGAACACATAGAATTATTCATACTTTTAGCTTGCCATTGTTAATTGTTCATTTATTTTATTCTCCAACAGTGTTACAAATGCCGCCTTTGCGCTCGTCTCATGCCGCGTCCGCTTGCGCCGGCGTTTTCGCAGACTTGATGCTCAACGCGTGAATCTCACCCATAACCTCCTCTAAAGCATCGTGAATTAATCTATGAATCGCTATCCGATTCTTGCCTTCAAACTGCTCGCTCACGACGTGCACGTCGAACGCCGCACCGCAACTACGCACACACGCACGCACAAGTCAGTCAACAGCTCGCGTCGATGGTGTCACCTCTTCTCAAGGCCATCGTCAACGCCCGCGCGCGCCTCGACCACACTCGTTCGTTCGTCGCGTTCGTCACACGTACTTGGCGCTCACGTCAATGACGTCCACTCGATCGGTGGCGAGCTTGGTGCACAGCAACTCTCGCACGCGCTCCACGGACGTTGGCATGTCGTCGCGTCGCGTCGACGAGTCGCGTCGTCACATGGAAGCGTGCGCATTCTTGCCGCCGCCGTCGTCGTCGTCATCGTCGTCGTTCACGCGCGCGCGACGACGAACGCGACGAACGCAGCGCATGCCTTTATCACACCGCGCCCGCGCGAGTGCGATCGACGTCATTCCCCAGGCGCTCGTCGTGGATGAGGATGCGGGAAAGTTGCTCGAGCACATTGATGCGCTCAAGAGGCGACAGGTGGAGGGCGATTACGTGCAACGGGTGGTCGTAGAGCGCGCTGAGCATTCAGGGAAGGCACCTTTGCACCTTGCGGCATGGCGAGGTGGCATAGATGTCATTGATGCGTTGTTGCGGCACGGGGCGGTGAGTAGTTTAATTCGCGCGAGGCGCGTCTCGCGACGAGACGAGACAAGACGAGACGAGACGATGTAAATTAACGGACGATATTTTTGACGATGCGATAGGATGTGAATCAAATATCAACAGGGCGATATAATTATGGAAAGACGCCGATATTTTACGCCGCGACGAGGTGTCGAGATGACGTTGTTTTGCACTTGCTTGCTCAACCAGGCATTCGAGTCAAAATAATCAACAACAAAGGCCAGAGCTTGAGGTCGTTAGCTTTGTCGCATTTGACGCAAGAAACGATCGAGGCTATTGAGGCGAAAGAAAGAGAAGAGAAGACGGATTGGGTGAATTACAGAGACACGCATAGCGATGGCTTGAAGTATGGCGATTTGGACGCACGCTTTTACGCCGTGGCACTCGAACCAGGGCGCGGCGCAACAACATATGAGACGCGCCGGAGAAATTTTAAACGGTTAAACAAAGGAGTGTCCTGGGAAAATCCGAGTGGAATAGATCGAGAAGGCATACGAAGGACTGCGATGTTAGAAAGGCGACGAAATGAAGCCTTGGATCGATGGAAAGAATTGGACAATATACTCGAGCAAATTATTATCAATCGCAACCAGAATGAGAGCGCAAATTCAGATGCTTTGATTGATCTCGTGACGAAAATTTTACGTGCAGAAACGGCAATTGCAACGAGTGGTCAAAAGCCAGAAGTTGCGATGCGCGCGAGTGAGGCATTCAACCGTATTGCGCACCGCGATACTCACGATTTCCAACTATTACGCGCAGCAGTTGGTGCGAGTTTGAGTGACTCTGGGTCGTCTGATCGAGCGCAAGTGCGTCAAGGAAAAACGCGACGTACCGCGTGTAAAGTTTTAGCTTCAGCTATAGGCATGTCCATGGCGCAGGGCGCGTGGTCGAATGTGAGCGCGTCACAACTGTTTGACTTGTGCGGGTCATCATCAACATACGCCTCATTGCAAATATCGATGCAAAGCGAGAAACCTGGAGAGTTGAGCGATGAACAAATAATAAGATCTATCACCAATGCGTGTGAAAGCGGAAATAGCCGGGAGTTGAGTGATCTGGTAGGTTTACTGGGCCATGAGTACGGTATCTTTGAAACGCCTAGCGTCATAGAGAGCGTCGTGACTTTTTCTGATAAACTGTGCCGTGGGGTTGATGGCGACGACTCGTCTTCTATTGCGCGCACTGCGGTGAGTCTCGCCGATTTTGGGTCTAAAATAGAGGCGTGGAAGATTCCTTTACTCCAAGGTGTTCACAGAGCAAGATCTGATATGCCCACCAGCGTCGTCTCAAAAATTCTGAGGCGCTTAGCCGATACATGGGAAAATGACATGACGGTGCTGGTTTCGGAAGAAATTATCATGTGCATGGAATGGACACTCATGAACGATCTCATAGTTAAGGGTGAGTGGCTCGAAGCAAAGGCTTACGCATCCACGCGCGATGTACTTCGTCAAGCGTTCATGGAAGAAGCCAAAACACAGGACAGCATCAACGAAGTTACCAACACACTTGAGAGCGCGTCCATATCAAATGATCTTCCGATACTTGTTCCAAAAAGGAAAATAACAGTCGTAAATGATGTTTCAGGTCTAGCACACATTCGTGAGACGTTATCTTCCGCATACTGTCATGCCGTAGCTTTTGACTGCGAATGGAGAGATCCGCGCCCGTTGTCAACTTTGCAGTTTTGTCCTGCACACGTACAAGAAACATTCATCGTTGACGTGACTTCTCCAAATATTAGTCGCCGCGAGCTCTCTGATTTCATCGTAGCCGTTTTCTGCGATCCAACTGTGAAAAAGCTGGGTTTCGCTCCAGAACAAGATTGGAGGAGACTACGAGCTGCAAGCAAATCAACGCCCACATCAAGTGTGAGTCGCTTGCCAGCGGATTTTGAAGACGCTAATGTGATTGATTTACAAGGTGGAGTATTGGTGTCGTTGGCATCAGTGGTAGCCGATACTCTCGGATTCGCTCTTGACAAACGCTGTCAGCGTTCAAATTGGGATGTGCGTCCGCTTTCACAACAGCAACTCTTCTACGCCGCGCTTGATGCCGAAGTTTTATTGGCGATTGCAACCCAAAAAGGCGTCGTGGAGTCAACACCACAGACTAGTAACGCTTCGAGACATCGTGATGCGCACCTCTACGAGACGGACTCAATGTTATTCAGAGACAGAACGCCAAATTTTGGTGCTGAACTCGGTGCGTCAGACGCGGCTCTTTTTTCTACAGATGCGAGAAATTTTGGCTCGGATCTTTGGGAAAGCGATCGAGTGTTGTTTTCTACGCCAGAGCGCATGGCCGAAGAAAAGAAAATCGCGGCGTTGAATGCTCTTGAGAAGAGTACATTTGTTGAACAGACAGGATTCAGACACGAATGTCCTATTTGCCTTTCGGCGATGGAGGTGAATGAAAAATTAATCCAAACAAAATGTGGGCACACGTATCATGCCCCTTGTTTAATGTCAGCGATGAAAAGTAGCAATAGTTTACAGTGCCCAACGTGTCGAGCGCCTATTCAATAGTAAAGCTAGATAGTAGATAGAGTCTAGATAGTAGAGTGGCTAGATTTTTGAAATGTGAGTTTGAAGCATTTCCAACAAACCGCGCGGATTGTCAGAGTGCACCCAGTGCCCTGCGTTTTCGAGCTCTAAGAATTTCACCCGGTCCTGTGGCGCTCGATTTAATCGCTCCAAACATTCTGGTTTCCAACGAGCACTACGTGCAGCCTTAACGACAAACATTTCCGATACTGGTGCCTCGAGTGCTGGCCAGCTATCAGTGGTGTGGTATGAATCGTACATCTTTATCGCCACGTTGATATCAAATACGAACTCGAGTTCGTCGCCTACATTTTGCAAGTTACTGCCTAACCAATCGACGAGTTCTGTCGAAAAGTTGTAGGGTGCCAACAACGTTGCAAGCGCTCGTCGCGAAGGAATGCGCTGCGGCAGCTGCTGGACTGCTTGCAAAACTTTTTCTACACCATGTACGTCACCGCCGATTGCGGTTCCAGGCACGGAGTCGAGTGACCATACCTGCTTCGGCGCCTTTGCAGACGATTTAGAAAACTCTAAAGCTATTTTACCCCCGAGCGAATGACCGATCAAACAGTCAATTGTATCTCCTCGTAACTGCGCCAACGCCTCAACATCTTTGGCAGCGCTACGCACATCATGACTACTCCCCTTACCAACGTCGCGACTCTTTCCGTGCCCGCGAAGATCAACGGCGACTACGCGCCACGTGTCTGTTCCGAGCGCCTTGCGTAAGTTTTGGCTCATAGATCGCCAGTTACGTCCAGTGCCGAGGAGGCCATGCAGAACGTACAAACACTTGTGTGTTCCCGGGCTGTCGTGAATTTCATAAGATAGGAAGTTATTTGATGAAGCGTGCGTGGATGCTCGCCGTATGAACCGCGCGAGCATTTTCGTCTTGATAATTTTAGCGACGCTCGACGCGGCGATTTGTGTCGTAACTGTCTTGGTTTACATAAAAGCTATGGACTGCTGAGCTTCTTGTCGAATTTTGAAAGACTGGGATCCTTTTTAACTAAACTGCGCCATTTGTCTTTCACATTTACATTATCTCGATACGATTCAATATGAAATTCTTTGTCACGCAAAATCTTTGCCCATTTGCCCGTGCCATACTTTTTCACGCCAGCAATTAGGTCCTGTTCTTCAGCTGGCGTCCAGCGCGTGTATTTTTGCGCTCGTACATGTTCACCTCCAGGTGTTCGAACACGAGTGATACCAGACACCAATCGAACTGTTCCTGGAGATTTAGGACCCTTAAACATTGCTTGCTCTTCCAAAGCAACAATAACGAGAGGATCAAGTCTACTTTTCTTCGCCGGCGGCGGTGGCGTGCCCATCACATCATCGTGCTGCGATTCCCAACTCATTGTGCGCGCATTCTTCTTTGGCTCGTACGTAATGTTTGCTCTTCGCGGTGGCAGTTTCGCAAACTTCGCAGATGCTTCGAGTGTTTTATCAAGTGGATCTGCGTGCTTGGTTGTTTCCTCAGCAAGTTTCCCGCGTGTCGCCTTGCTCTTGTCGATGGCTTTTTGAAGCGTCACTGGCGCCACTACATTGCCACGTAAGATCAAATTTTTATCAACTTTGGTCCTGTAAACGCCGCTCGAGATATCGCTTTGGACGCTAGACAAAAAACTTGGTCCGAGCGCGTATTCTGCTGTCTTGCAATACTTTTTTAAGCTTTGTAAAATTGTCTCTTGCGATGTCACATTCTTCTCCCAACCGTCAGGCATCTCGCCCAAATTTTTTGACTTTTGCACTAAATCATAAGCTTTGCGCACATCCTTTGACATCCCTCGCTCACTTTTGAACATATTCTGATTTTCCAAAGTTTTCCAACGAATCTTAAAGTTTTCAACCATCTTGTATCGCTTTTGCGGGGACTCCATCGTCGACGCCGCGCCCTCGCGCAAATGCCCGCACGCCCACTCTAGTCTAAGTAAGGCGACAAGATCGCCCGACGGCACGCACCGAGCATCTCCGTACGCACCCTTACGGATCTCATCCAACAAGTCCGCACATTTTCCAGATTCTAACGGGCCTAAGCTCTCAAAGCCCTCCGTCATGTCTACGATATCCGTCAACGCCAAGCTCAAACGTAACTTTTGAGGAACGTTCGTTTTCGACTTGAGCGCGCCTTGAATCACGCTACGGACGCGTTTCTTGATCGCGAGCGGAGTTTTGGCACATCGCGTGATGAATTCAAGAACCCACGATAGGCGTTCGTCCTGGGCCTCGGATCTCGATGCGAGACGCGGAGCCATGGCGGCGTTGAGTGAGGTGCTTTCAAAATCAACAGCCACAATTCTGCAACTCACGAGAAGCGTCGCTCAGAAACGAAATGAGTCAAATATGATCATCCTACTAATAAATTTCTAGGTTCTACGTGCTATGATGGTTCTAGTGAGAATCTAAGTATTTTTTGCGTTCACTCCAATGCCCTGTACCGGGTAAAGTCTCAATCATTTTGGAATCATATTCGGAGACGTTCACCGCGCTCCAGGCATCATCCGACGTGTGTTGAGACGCAAACATGAATTTGACAGCTTCGCCTGCGTTTTTTGGATCATGTGAATCTATGTGACCGACCGTTGGCGAATTAATTGTGTCTTCAACTATAAACGTGCCGAAATGTGCGTGTGCCGCCACTCCTTGCTCTCGTATTTCCGCCAACATTACCTGGCCAATCGTGTCCTCAAGAAAGCCACCCAAACTCAAGTTGGAAAAACGCTGCATGCCGTACACCTTTGAAATGTAGTACGATGTGCGAGCGAGATGCATGCTGTCGTACCATTGTATGAGAGGCACGAGCTCAAGCTCAAGTTCCGGAAAACGGCGCCGTTCAACGTGCAAATCGTACATGAGAATGTGCCTATCATGCTGCAGCGTTGTCTTTGTGGCGAAACCAACATAACTGACAGAGTCAGGATTTTCATCCATGACCTTGACGACATCACTCATACGCACGTGACGTCGAAACGAACGATCGTGTTGGCACACCAAGACGTAAGGCGTTACCACTCGCATGATTCCGCGTTTCAAGGCATGTCCAAACCCGTGTCGCTCCTCTAACCGAAGAAGCTCGGCGCCATATAAAGGGCCTTGAGTTTGCGTCAAGTGCATTAGCCGCTGTAAGTAAACCTCATATTTGGCTCGAGCTTCTTTGGTTACTACTCCTGATCGAAATTTATTGACGTCTCGACATTTCACACCGTCGCAAACTATGATTTTGCGCGCGCCTTTCAAGCCTCCGAAGTCAGCGATGGATGCCAGAACCTCCTCGATGCAACGTGTACTCGGCAACGATATGCAAGGGGATGTCGTCAACACAATAGTCACACGTTCATGCAGACTATCGCACCCACCGTCGGACTCCATGGCGTCTCGAAGTAGGGCGTACGTGTGTGAGACGCGCTCACGCGTGCTGGCTTCCCAAACCCCAGCGCGCGCGCGGTGCGCGCGCGGAACCGCCTCATTCCTTCTGGTAGACAAAGAACTTTTGCTTTGGGTTCCAAGATGTCGGGCAGACGTCAGTAAAAATTGGAGCTTTGCCAAATGCCGGAAAATTTGACAATCTATCGCCATAGTCGATGACTATGGATCCGACAAGGAGGTCTTTCGCGAGTCGCTTGCAAGCTGCTTCGTGTACACTCTCATCCCAGCAACAAGAAGTAAGCAGGACGATACCCACTGACTCGAGAGATGAGGACAACATTTCTTCGTTTCTGAATGATGCAGATTGATATTTCGAGGGCACTTCATCATCCAACACCCGTGTAGCTGTATCATGTAGAGTTTGAAGTATTTCAATTCCCGTAGATGGAACTCCAAACGTCAAGGACGCAAAATACACCAGCCATCCCGTTGAGCTACCCCATACGACGTACGACATATTGTGTTTTCTAACCCGCGCAATTGCATCCTTGAGCGCGTCGTGTTCAAAGAGGCGTGCCCAAGAGGCATAGGGTGTCGACCCGTACGCGCAGTTTTCGAAAGTCCAATCTTGTTCTGCACAAATATCTCGCACTTCTGCCGCTAAGTTTGTCTTGAATGCAAAGTCCCGCTCCACAGAGTTGAGGCGAAAAATAATTGCATCTAATACGTTTGACCTCTTCTTTATATCTTCACTGTCACACTCGCCCTGACAAAGCCGCAACATTGGCGCAAAAGAAGACTCGAGCGCGCTTTCGGGATTATACTCACTCAAAACAAAACTTTCACCCAAGACTTTACTCGGCAAAGGAATCATCAAACCTTCATCCTCGATGAACGTTTCGAACGCATTAAATTCTTCGACTAAACCATCGAACTCTTCACCAGCCAAGGCTACGTTCGACGCGCGTTCGACGCTTATTGCCGCTAACGCCTTGGAACCAAACTTATGTGCGAGCTCCAGCGCGTTGGCGACGTCTTTGCAGCGCCCTGCGATTAATCGTCGACGCACGCCGTCGTCGACGATGTCATCGAGTAAAATCTTGTACGCCGTCGCATCGCGTCGCAACGCGCGTACGGCGATCTGGAATCGCTCAAGGAGCGCGCCCAGCGTAGTCACATCGCCCATCGCACTGTGACGCAGGTGTCGTTCGGCTCCTCACTGTTCGTCGTGCCCGCCCCCATGGCGCACGTCATCGCGAGCGTCGCTGACGATGATGATGACGACGTGCTGAGGATTATTAAACAACGCATAGATCGTCGTAACGCCGCGCACGACGCCTTGGCGTCGACATCGGAGCCATTCGTGGTGCGAGAACTGTGGGATGAGAATGCTACACTCGTGCAGCGCCTGGTGGCGTTGAAGGATGCGTTGAGAGAGTGCGAGCGCCAAAGGGACGCTCAAGGACGAGATGTTGTGGCATTGGAAGAAGCATTAGCGCTCGCGCGTGTGGAATCCACGACGAAAACGAGTGCTGGAGAAGGAACAGAAGTCGAACGCGAGCGGCGGTTGAAGGAGGAGCTCTCAGAGGTGTACAAGAAACACGCAGAGTCCAGCCAACGATTTATAGATGCACGCGATGCGCTGGAAAAGGAGCAAAAAGCGAAAAAAGTCGCCGAAGATGCACTGGATCAAATGAAAAGTGATGTTGAGCGCGCGGAGAGAAGAGCAATAGAGTGCGAACACGCACTTGCGGAGGCACGTAAAGCAGAGTCAAGCGCGCTGAGCGAGGCAGAGGCTCAGTTATCGTTGAAGAATGCGGCGCTGACGAAAATTGAACAACTTGAACGAGACAATGCCGAGCTTTTGGAACGATTGATGGAAGTTAAGATGAAAGAAGCTGAAAAGATGAACGAAATTAATGATTTGTATGCAGACATGTTACGGCAAAAGAAAAGCGCCGAATTGAGCGCCAAAGCGGAGGGGCTGGCCGATGCATCAGCGGCAAGTTTGAAAGCTCTATCAATGTCAACGATGATGAGCAATGGCGTGCCTTCGAGGAAGAAGCACATCTTACAAGCGAACAAAGGAGGCACACACCGTGTCGCCTTATCGCACGACTCCTTCACCCTCGCCTGTGCAGGGGACAATAGACTCGTGTCCATGTTCGACGTTGAAACCGGTGCGCATACGAGCGATTTAAGTGGCATGTTAGGATCAGTGTTAGACGTATGCTTCTCTGTGGATGACACCATGGTGCTCGGTGCTTCGACAGATTGTTCGCTACAGCTCTGGGATGCGCTATCAGGCCGCGTGAAACATCGACTCACTGGACATGCACAGAAAGTAACTTCAGCGAAGATAAGTCAAATCGATGCAAAACGTGCAGTTTCTTGCTCTCAAGATCGAAACATCAAAGTCTGGGATCTTAATCGCGGACACGCACTCTCATCGATGTTGACACCGAGCAATGTTTATTCAGTCGCCTTTGATTCTTCTGAACAACACGTGTGCTCCGGACACTTTGATGGCTCTGTTCGAATTTGGGATGTTCGAACGAATGACATCAGTCAAGAATTCTCGGCCCATACCTCAATCATAACAGCCGTAACGACCATGCCAAACCAGAATGAACTCTTGACCAACAGTCGGGACAACACGCTCAAGCTCCTCGACATTCGTACTTTAGATGTCGTTCGAACCTTTTCAGCACCGAAGTATCGCGTCGGAACCGATTGGAGCAATCCATGCGTATCTCCAGATGGGCAACACATCGCCTCTGGTGGTGCTGATGGTGGTTTGTTCATATGGCGCGTCCAGGATGGACGACTCATGACAACTCTGCACGGTCACGACGCTGTTGTTGCGACGTGCGCATGGAGCACCGCCGGTCTAGCCTCGGCGTGTAAGAATGGCGTTTGTTTGTTGTGGGTATAGTTCTGCATTTAGAATATAGAGAATGTGATTTCAATCGCAACTAGAGAATATTATTTCGTGGACAACGCCTTTTCCATGTGAGCAATTTGAGCGCGCCACGTAGAAATTTTGGAGCTCAATTCCTTCCATTGTTCCCCACCGAACATACGATCGGTACATCTAGTGAAAACTACGAGCTGCTTAGCTTGGTCCATTTTAGCATCGACGACAGACGCACCAACCGCGCGCACAATCAACTCCTCAACCTCGCCAGCCTCACACTGCAACGCCTCCTTCACCTCCGCATACGTCACTTCACCCTTCTTGCCAAGCGTCGAAAGCGCCATCGAACGCATTTTTGCGAAGCAATCGCTTTCGGACAAACCCAAGCCAGAGATCAACTTACCATCTGACTTAATCAAAGAATTGTAATCGCTCACCGACCCAGTCAAGAGCGTGGATAACAACTTGAACACGCCTTGGTTGGATTTTTGCAAGTCTTGCACCGCTTTGAGTTCTAAGAAATCCCCCTCGAACATCGTCGGAGAGTTGATGAATGCAAGCGCAGCTTCTTTGGCGATATCCGCGGCTTCAGCAACCGATCCGGCGTCGCCCTCGAACGTCGCTAAATATTTGATCAGGCACGCAAACAACTCTTCGTCAGTGCTCTCCAAGTCTTTCAGCAGCTTGATGCAAAGCGCCAATACGCGTCTTTGCGTCGCCGCATCCTCTCCCCATGCCGTGACGTTCGCACTTGCATGTGCCACAAGAGTGGGTAACACGTCTTGTCGCTTCGCCTCCTTTGCGTACGCAGCGATCGCCTCAAACAATCCGAACTTCCCCGCCCCAGCCTTCGCGTCGTTGTACACAGAAATCGCACATCTCATGCGCAATTCCACGCGTTCGCTCGCACTCGCCGTGACACATTCCATAACACGTTTCATTGATCCTTCGTCCTCTCGCGCCAAGTTCGCCATAACGTGCACCACTCCCGCCGTCTCCTTGTCCCCGCCGTCGGAGAACAGCGTCGGCGCCGCCTCGATCAAAGCCCCGAGCACTTCCGCATCCGTCTTCGCCATCAACGCCTTGGCGTACTTCTCCGCTTCGCCATCTACCACCTCAACGCTCGCCTTGCCATCCTCCCCTTCCGTGCCAGGCGCCACCACCGAACTCGCCCGTTCGGTTTCGCCGTGGATCAAAACCCCCAAGACCTCGCACGCGCTCTGCAGCGCTCGGCGTGGTTCGTGTTCGACGAACACCATGCTTCGTGTAGCGCGTGTGATCGATCCCAGGTGTGAACGTGTGCGGCACCACTGTTGGGTCGTCGACCGTCGTCGTCGTCGTCGTGTGTCGTCGTCGCGCCAACGCCAACGCCAACGCCACCCATCGATCGCGAGCCACGCATCGGTCGCCGCCATTTTCCATGGTGACGCCGAATGTCCGAACATTTGCGCGCGCCCGCCTCCTCCCACCCGGTGTCGCCCGTCCTTCACCCGCAGTCGTCGGTGGGGAGATGGACGAGGACGACGCGGACGTGGATGACGGGGGAGATGACGTCATCGTGAACCCCACACGCGTGCGACGAACTATGGAACGCACGATGCGCATGACACGCGTGTTGTGTGATGGCATCGATCGAGGAGGAGGAGGACACGCTCGTGGGACGACGAATCACCAGTGGTTTGCGTTGGAGGAGATTATGCACGAAGTCAACGCCAACGCCGTGGATGGTACGGTGATTGAACGACAGTTGAGCTTGTTGAATTTCTTACCCACTGGGTGCGATGGCATTGATGACGTCTTGGGAGGGGGGTTGAGACAAGGGCAAGTTACAGAGATTACCGGGCCGAGCGCGTGCGGAAAGACGCAAGTGTGCTTGTCCGCGGCGGCGTCTGCGGCTGCACTTGGGCATCGCGTGGTGTACGTAGACACCACGGGAGGATTTTCTGGGTCACGCATTCGGGATTTTCATCGTGGGTTCGTCACTGAGGATGCCGATAAGCAGGAAGTGGCTGAACATTTGAAACAAACGTTGAATTTGATTGCCATTCATCGCGTGCACGACGTGTTTACGTTGTTGAATCTGTTATCGCAACTCGGGGAAGAGGCGAGCGAGGACGATAATAATCCTGAACATGCCACCATGGGCTTGCTCGTTATTGATTCTTTATCATCTTTGCTCTCGCCATTACTCACAAAGGCGCATCATCAAGGATATACCATCATGGCTACTGTCGCCGCGATGTTGCGCGGGTTGGCGACGACGCGCAAGACGGCGGTGCTCTACACCAATCACACCGTAAGCACTGGCCAAGACGCCGCAGCAGACGACCAAGGTGGAAATCTCAAACCAGCTCTTGGCACGCGCTGGACTTCCATGCCTCATCGTCGATTGCGGTTGTCTAAAATCCCGGGCACCGGTTGGAACTCAGCCTCTGTCATTTACGGCGTGAGCGCAAAA
This sequence comes from Ostreococcus mediterraneus, assembly GCA_012295225.1. Lineage (NCBI taxonomy): Eukaryota > Viridiplantae > Chlorophyta > Mamiellophyceae > Mamiellales > Bathycoccaceae > Ostreococcus > Ostreococcus mediterraneus. The sequence goes on from WMKK01000007.1 coordinate 250,965, forward strand.
CCCGTCAAATATCGCGTCGGGCGTAACAACATTCACAGTGATTCTTAACGCGCGCGCTTCGCACTCATTCTTTTGTTCTTTTGATGTTTGTAATCATATAGTACTGTATTGTAGCTGTGTTTTATTCGCCGTCTACTCTCGCCTTCTCGCGACGCGAGCGCTCGAAAACCACACCAGCGAAAGGTGGACATTGCCCTCGCACACCACATACCCAAGCGCGCGCTTTTCGTTCGTGCGCGTGTGAGTGAGTGCACGCGCGTGTGAGTGAACGCACATTCGGAACTACATCACAAATTCGCGTCGCGTGCCACCATGTCTTTGACGGCGACACCCGCGCCGCGCGCGTGGCGTGCCAGCGCACCGCAGCGGCGCACCCACGGGGATCGCGGGCGCGTCCACGGAGTTGACAGCGCGATGCAACGACAGGCGCGCCAGCGGGTGGTGATGCGATCATCGTGGCGTCCGCAAACGCGCGTGATGTCACCGTTGGTACGACCGCGAGAAGTACCAGGGGAGCTCCCGTTGGTGGACCCCGAAGACTTGGTGCTTCTCGACGGCGAAGTGGGGCCAATCGTGCGGGCGACGCAAACTGATACGGATATTGATCGCGAGGCGTGGTACTTGCGAGCTATTTTAACTGCGAACGTGTACGATGTGGCGATTGAGTCCCCACTCGAACGTGCATCGCGTTTAAGCGACCGCATCGGGGCGAACATTTATTTAAAGCGCGAAGACATGCAACCCGTGTTTTCCTTCAAGTTGCGCGGCGCGTTTAATAGAATGAAGCAATTGAGTCAAGAGGAGCTGGATAGAGGAGCGATCACGGCATCGGCGGGTAACCACGCGCAGGGGGTGGCGCTTTCTGGGCAAAAGCTTGGATGTAAAGCTATCATCGCGATGCCAGTGACAACGCCAGCCATCAAGGTTGAAGCGGTGCGACGCTTGGGCGGAACGGTAGAATTGGTGGGTGAAAACTTCGATGCAACGCAGGCGTATGCAAAGAAGCGAGCCAAAGATGAAGGATTGACATTCATTCCTCCCTTCGATGATCCTTATGTGATTGCCGGTCAAGGTACGGTTGGCGTAGAGCTCTTGCGTCAACTGCCGTCGACGGATATTGTCTTTGTCCCCATCGGTGGTGGGGGCTTGGCGGCGGGTATTGCGGCGTATATTAAGGCGATTCGTCCCGAAGTCAAAGTAATCGGTGTGGAACCAGCTGGTGCAAATGCAATGGCCTTGTCACTTGCTCGCGGTGCGCGCGTGAAGTTGTCCAAGGTTGATGGATTTGCCGACGGCGTAGCGGTGCGCGAGCCAGGACGAGATTGCTTTGAGATTTGTCAGGCAATGCTTGACGGTATCATCACAGTCAAGACGGATCAAATTGCAGCTGCCATTAAGGATGTTTTTGGAGACACACGTTCCATTCTCGAACCCGCCGGTGCGGTTGCCGTGGCAGGTGCCAAGGCGTATTGTACCGCGCACGGCGTGACAGGAAATGTCGTCGCCATTACGTCGGGAGCAAACATGAACTTTGATCGTCTTCGTGTGATCTCAGAGATTGCAGATCAAGGTGGTAAAGAAGAAGCAACCTTATTAAGCATTATTCCGGAAAAAAATGGCGCCTTTAAGAAGTTTGTGGAGACTGTAGGGGACAGAAGTATCTCTGAATTCAAGTATCGAATTCAAGATGCAAACGCGAGAGTATTGTACTCTATTGTGGTATCCAATCAAAGTGAAGTTGAGGACACTATGAAACGAATGAAAGCGCAAGGATTCGAGACTGTTGATTTGTCAAACGACGCTACGACGCAATTTCACCTTCGTCACATGACGGGTGGTAGAGTGAAGGTTGAAAACGAGGTGCTGTACAAGGTTGAAATTCCTGAACGCGCAGGCGCACTTGGAAACTTCCTCGACTTCATCAGCCCTAAGTGGGCGATTACGATGACGCACTATCGGTCAGACGGCGGACGTGTTGGTCAAGTATTATTTGGCATTCAGGTTCCCGACGCAGAGCGCGATGAATTCGAGAAGTGCCTGAACGAGTGCGAGTATTCGTACGATGACATGTCGAGTAACATCGCCTTCCAAACCATGTTCGTCAACCATTAACACTCACTTTAGACTAGCCTTTAGTTGTACTATTACAATCAATCTTATAAATCGACTTTGAGTTCAATACGAGGCACGGTGACGTGATACGATCCAACGTCGATATCGAACGAGAATCGTTCTCCAGATGCGAGCTTGCCCTCAGCCTCTGGAGCGACACTCGAGACATCCCAACGCAAGCACCCCTTCACTCGTTCGTTCAACTCCAAATCCGCCGTACGTAACCCCTTTTTCTCTCGATGAAACGTTTGCAGTTGCCATCTAATGCCCCATTCATTCGTTGTCCCATCGAATTCCCCCACCCCACGAAGTGAAAGCGGCCCGTACGTCACGCGCTGTGTAAATGCCTCAATCTTTTTATCTTCTGGTTCAATCTGAATCTTCTTCATCACGCGCCAGAACAAAGGTTTTTTGCCTTCAAAGTCGACTTGGTCGTCATCAACATCATCATATTCACCACCCCGTGCGTTCGATTTCACCGAGAGCAAGTACCTTCTCGCGTGCACGTCAAATCGCATCCCGACAGATGTGTGCCCAATGCTACGCGCGAGATACCCAATCCGTCAGTCACTCGTACACGCGCGCGCACCGCATTCGACCACCGCGCGCGACATCGACCTCATCGTCGCATTCACTCGCGTTCACGTACCGTTTCTTCATCTTAATCCTATACTCTGGGTTCAACTCGAACGAATATCGCTCATTCACATCGTTCAAGTGTTCTTCGCACGCACGCAACGCGGTGTTCACGCCCTCGCACACCGCACGCACGACGCTGAAACGTCCAGCGTTCGATCGCGTTTTTGCGTTCGCACCCGTCGTCGTCGTCGTCGTATCTCCCATCCTTCCCTCGGTCTCAACGGTGCGACGCGCGTCCAGTCGACGAGTGGCGTTCTGCAACGCCGTTCTCTGAGGGTACGTGTCCCGTGGTGTGTTTGTGTCTCGCACGACGTCGACGCACCAGTGCGCGACTCCACGACGACGACGACGACGACGACGACGACGACGAGGGTTATGATGAAGATGATGATGATCACCACGAGCACGCGCGTGGGCGCGATGCGATTGTGTCGATCGACGACGCGAACGCGACCGAGCGCGGTGTGCGCCGCCTGGAGTAACCGACGACGACGTGGAGGCGATGGGCGCGACGACGCGAGGAGGTATGCGAGGACGACGACGACCATGGCGACGACGACAATACCGACGGGGATTAAAACTATAGTTGACGCGCGTGGGATGTTCATGAGGACGTTCGCGTCATCGAAGAAGAATAAAGCGGGCGAAAAAGGTGGAGCGGTTGGCGACGACGACGACGACGACGACGACGACGAGGAACTGGACGAAGACTTTGACGTGGAGGAAGAAGTGACGATGGAGGAGTTCGACGATGACGATTCAGGTACATATATTGATACCGCAGGGACGAGTTACGGGGATTTAGCCCTCAAATGTTTGCAAGAAGTGTTGGATAGCGCAGAGTTTAAAGGTCAGTATGAAATTTTCTCACTCAAAGTGAACGAGTCGCGCAGGCGCGTGTTAGTCAGCATTGACAAAGTCGATGATAAGTTTGGATCTCCAACATTAGACGAACTTACGTCTATTGTTCGAGCACACAATGCGTTACTAGAACTGAAAGGTTTTCCTGACGACGTAGCCGTGGAGACGGCGAGTCCGGGTGCGACGAGGAATTTGCGACTTCCACGTGAGCTCGAGCGCTTTTCCGAGTTGACAATGCGAGTGACATACAAGGGCACGGTGGAAAACCCTGATGCTACGAGTGATATCACTAAAGTGGTAGACATTGATGAGATCGACGACAGCGAAGTTGTGTTCAAGCTTGCAGATGTGGAAGAAAATCGTCCCACGAAAAAGGGCCAAGGTATGAATAAGAAGAGTCGAGAGTGGCGCCTTCGCATGCCACTCGATGCTGTGGTGCGAGCGAATCTATTCATAGATATTTAATTCTAATTTTGCTAGGAATTTTCTACTTCTTCTTGTCTTCAGCTAGAAAGTTACCGCCAAAACTACGTGACACAATGTCAAACAAACTCCACGTGATGGCTTGTTGCACAGTACGTCTCGCCACGCGGGGGAGAGACCCCACCCACAACGCGCGCCAGCCCTCTTCTTTGATGATTTTTGTCAACGACACAGGAACTCGCGAACCTCCACTGCGCGCTTGCATCATTCGACCGAGCTGTACTCGAGTACGAATGACGTCTGGTGGATGGGTCACAAACGTCGCCCCAGCGCCAGCGAGCGCCCCAGCGACAAACGTATCAAATGCTCCCGTCTCACGTTGCTGTAACCGCGCCACTTCACTCATGAGTGAACGAGTCTGCGTAAATAATAAGAGGTTCAACCCAGAGAATGGCGCATCCCTCATTACCGTCGTCCCTACGCCACTAAACAAGCCGCGCGACCCCTCCTTACGGGCCACTTCCGCCAAAGCTGTAAACACCCCCTTACCCTGCACTCCTCCGTATTCCATTCGAGTCTTCACCACAGTAATTGGATTTAACAGTACTGCCGCTACCGTGCGCGCAGATGCGCCAGCAGTAAACATCGTCACCGATCGCGTGAATGAGCTCTCTGTCTTCGCGCTCTCGCGTGCGCTAAACTCCTTGGTCACGCGCTCGAGGAGAAAGAAATACAACCCAGCCCCCGCGGTAGTTCGCATGCACGACGCCGATACACCTCGCCACAATCCTTTCACGCCTTGTTGTTGCACGACGTCTCGAGTGATGGTCACCATACCTCGCGCGCCAGACAACTTTTGCGCCTGCATCCTCGTCTTCACCACTTCGAAAGGTTGCAAAAGCACGGATGACGTCAAGCCCGCGCTGGCGCCCCCGAAGAAGCTCGCGAGCGGATTCTTCTTCTTCGGCGCCGGCGTCTCTGCCGTTGCCACCGCCGCAACCATGGTTGCCCGATTCGTTCGAATCCGCGCGCGGCTGACTGCGGAAGAACGCGATAAAAGATGGCTTGGACATCACAGGGCGTCGGGCGACGCGCAACGTAAAAGATGCCCCCGATTGCGCACCCCGAAGCGGTGACGTTGTGGAAAGATAAATCATCCACAGCCTGGGTGGCGTCGTACGACGCGTACGACGATCGCGTGCGCGCGTTGAACGACGCAAAGCTCGCCAAGCTCGATGCGTTTGTCACGCGCGAGTTGCCCGAGCTCGTCGAAGGACGGGAACCGTGGCACATCACCCGAGATGAGTACGTGAAGATCGTCGATTGGAAACTCACGCGAGGGAAAAATAGACCTGGACTGCTGAACCGCGCGAAAGAGTTGAAAGATGACACTGTGCGTGAGGCGAGCACATTGGCGTTCGCTAAGGCTCGCGCGGCTAAAAGCGAAGCAGAAATGATTAGCGCGCTCGCACCGCTAACGGATCTAAGAGGATGTGGTCCAGCAACGGCTTCGGCTGTGATGGCCATTGTAGATGAACGATTTGCATTCTATTCCGACGAAGCGTTCGTCGTGGCGATCGGAAGCAAAGCAAGCAACTACACGCTTGCGCGATATCGTGACTTTTTACACGTGATGACGCGCAAATGTGAAGAATTGAATGACAAATCGAACACATTAACCGTGAGCCGTCTCGAACGAGCTCTTTGGAGTGCGGCATCGCTTTCCATGGCGAAAAAGATCGTGAAAAAGATGTAGCTTTTAGGCATGTTGTAAAATTAAATAATTTTCTGTTCTGCAAGCGCTAACTACGTCTCAAACAAGTGAGGAAGATTCGATCTGACTACATCCATGAGAAGCTGCACGTTCAGCGGTTTGAGAACGAAATCGTTCATACCAATCGCCATGCATTCATCCTTGCTCATACCCTGGATACCCGATGAAACGCCAACAATTGGTACTTTGGCAATGTCTAACTCAAGAAGTCGAATTTGCTGCGTTGCCTCCAACCCATCTAGCACGGGCATTTGACAATCCATCAAAATCAAGTCAACGTCAAGGCCTTGTTTGCACGCATCTACAGCCTTTTTGCCATCACTCACGATTTGCAAGTCAACGTTGCCAATTTTCCTGAAGAATGCTTTCACGATCATTTGTGTCGGCATACTATCCTCAGCATATAAAACTTTGAGCTTTCTAGACGGATTAAAGGCCTTAGGGGTGACGACGTCTTGAGCGGTTTGCTGCGCATTAATTTGCAATCGAACTTCTTCATTCTGATCCAACTTGGAGCTCGCGCTACGTAAGATACGCATGCGCGAAAACTCGTCGTTCCCAAGCGCAACAAGCATGTCGGCGACCGTTACTGCGAGGCATTCCACTGGCCCTCTTGCTCTCACCGTAGCCGTGCGATAACCACGGATGTCTGGACGTTTTTCTCTTATTCCTTCCATTGCCTTGAGAAAGGCAATTTCTCCCACAATTTCCCCTGCTACTCTCACGACCAAGACGTCAGACTCTTCCTCGGCAATGGTGTCCAAGTCAACCCCCAAAGCGTCAATCAACACATCACATTCGCCCTTATTGATGAAATACATGACTTCTCCAATATCTCCTTTACGCATGAGAATATCGCCGTCCTTGAATTCCACCAAATTGAACGCTGGTTGCAAGACTGCCGCCAAAGGATCGGTCCGAATAGCGCTGGCAATTTCTTCTTCTGTAACCTCGACGACGGCGTGTGGAGACTCTGTGAGTGGACGATCCAAGGGTTTCTCACCCCTACTCGTAATCCAAGGATGAGCCATCACGCCTGCAATGTCTAATCGTGTTACTGGATCGACACACAGCATCTTACGCAACAGGTCCTTAAAGTCATCCGACAGCTGTGGCTCAACAGGGAAGGTGAGGTCTTGTGCCAGCGCCATGGCTACAATCTGAAACACCGTTTTCCCCGTGAATGGTAGCTGTGCACACGCCATATTATACATGCATACTCCGAGTGACCATATGTCAGCCCTAAATGGGTCATAACCTGCCTCTGCGAGGACTTCTGGTGCTAAAAATGCTGGAGTTCCCACCACGCGCTTGGCCATGCCCGAGGACGAAACCAGGTCGTGAATAAAACTCACACCAAAGTCTGCAAGCTTGACTTCACCACCCGTGCACTTGAGCATGTTCTCTGGCTTCAAATCCATATGAGCAATGTTCAATGAGTGCAAATAATCCAATCCTAGCACGATATCGCGCGTATAACTCAATAACACGTTTTCCTCGACGGGCACCCGATTATATCTAGTGAAAATCGGCCCTTCTTGGCAATACTCTAATACTAAAATCAGCTCTTTCTGCTCAGCGTCGTCAATCACCTCATGCATCGTACGAATATTTGGATGATTCAACTTCTTCAGCACCGCAATCTCTTTCCGCACGGCCTTCAATGAGTTTGCACGAGCATCCGTCCATTTAATCGCGTACAAATGATTATCCAATTGATTCATCGCCAACTTCACCTTGGAATGCGCCCCACGGCCAAGATCCTTGATTAATATGTACTGATTCAGCTGATTAAAGCTTTGGTCTCCCATCTGAACTCGCGTTGTGGTCATCGTCGACGTTATCTTCGTCGACGATAGTCGAGTCATCGTGGACGGGAGCACGCCGCTCGCGCTCGCACCCGACGTTGTCGCGGAGTTTGTCATCGAATAACTCTCTACCTCGCGCGCTAAATCGCTGCATGATCCCCCTGACCCTGATGACATCGTATTGTATTGCACAAGCTTGCGATGAACTTCTTCGGTATCCCATATGCACGCGTTTTCTTCCCCGTCACCCTGGCGTGGTACGCCCTGAGGCGGGTGGGGCGGCACATGATTACGCGAGCCTCGAGCGCCCGCGTCCGCGCCGCCGTCATCGCCGTCGACACTGCGGCGTGAGGATTTATTTTTCCTCCGCGTCTTGCTAAATTTAGCCCCCATCGCCGCGCGCACGCGCGCGCGTGTGTGTCGCGCGCATCGTCCAACGTCGTCCGTCAGGGGCATTCCACGGGGACTTTCGGGCTTTTGAGGCATTCATTGACCAATCACGACCAGGCACGAGTGGGGGGTCCACGTCGGTCTGGCACCCCGAGGCCTTTGGCTTGGTGGTTCTTGATGATGCGCGCGCTGTGTGCGGTGGTGGACGCAGACGCGCGCGCGCGAGGGCGGGTGGTTGTGCCCATCGCGCACCCTTCATGGACGTCGACGCCGAGGTGGATGCGTTGTGCCAACATTGCAAGCGATTGGGACACCCAAACGCAACCGGGGCGATCGTGGTCAGTCAACCAGAGACAACTTTTGGATTAATCCAACTAACGACGTCGACGTGTTTTACACACAGGTGAAATTCGGCGTTCTTTTCAAGGATGAAACGTGCGCGAACACATTTGAAGCGTTGAACGGTACGCTTCGAGCGGCAAAGAAACGGAAGAAGCTTACGTTTCAGGGAGACATGCTTTTACAAGGCGTGTCCGATGACGTCGACATCACACTCCTTGAGTAGATGGATTGAACAACTTCTCTAGAACTAGATGGATATATATGAAATATTAGTAATAAATATATGCAGACTTCGCGTGAACGAACATCGCATCGCAGCGCGCCTATAGAGTAGCGACCCAATCGCGAACCGCGTCGTTCACGAGAGTTGGTTTGTCATCTTGTACGCAGTGTCCTTGGCCATCAAATTCGATAAAGTCTGTACGAAGATTTCGAGTTTTGGGAAGATTGACAAAGTACTGCCCAAGTGGGAAATCCAAAGGCGTGATGGTGTCGCGTGATCCCCAAAGTATCAAAATTGGGCACTTCACGCTCGGCATGAGCTCCTCCGGCCGCGGTCCCGCTGGTCCTGTCAGAATGTTTACGAAGGCTCTAAACGCACCATCACGCGAGGCAGCACCGCAAATAGATTTGACCAGTGCGTCATCTACTCGCGATTTGTTCATATACACGTTTTCCAACGCACCACGGACGTTTTCTTCACCTCTTACATTGTTAAAGAGTGGTTTTGCCACAGATTCAATTTTGAGCACCGTGTCGATGATGGATAACACAACATTGAATATGGGGACCACAAGCTTGTACTGCAAACCAAAACCATCGAAATCGCCATCGAGTCTTTTCACTTTATTGTTCATCCCGCCTGCGCAGTTGATTAACACGATACCTGCGGCGATATCCGAAGCTTCTGCGGCGACGTGCACGGCGGCGAGTGAGCCGATAGAGTTCCCAACCAGCACGGCAGGTTCGCCAACGACGTTTTGAACAAAATCTATAACTTGATCGCGCCAGAATTCCATTTCGTATGGCACGTCTGGCTGCGAAGATGACCCAAATCCAACTAAATCGATCGCAAAGACTCGGTGCGACTTTGCCAACACGTCGATGTTATCTCTAAATTGAAAGCTCGACACGCCAAAGCCGTGGATTAACACGATTGGGGTTCCGCTCGCACCCGCCTGCCGGTAGGCTACTTTATGTCCACGCCACGTGTGCATCGATAACTCCCCCATGGCTGTCGCACTCGCGCTCGTCGCTTGGTGTCGATTCATCCGTCGCAACGTTGGACGGCGTTGATTACGCGCAACCAACGCGCGCACTGCGCTCGACGTCGTCGCAGACGCCGTCATCGATCGCGCGCGTGCTGATGTATCAATCATGTTCACGTTCTACCTCCGTAATCCACGTTCTCGCGTGCGCTGTCGCTGGGTCGTCCAACGAGTGTCGCGCGCGCCTCTCACGCGCGTCTGCGCAGCTGCTGCGGTGCTGGCCCGCTGCGGGCGAATTCGACGGGCGACCGTGATTCGAGGGTGGTGTTACTAGGGTACAGATTCATCGTATTGTACATGTAATGTCACCCATCAATGTATTTATACCCCCACGACACCCCCACGACGTCACGCGCGCACCCTCGCGCGTCGACACACACGCGCCGCACGCGATGTCATTCACCGCGCGTTTCGCTGACCTCGTCAGCCCTGTGGCCAGATGTGCCACGGGCATGCCAACGCGTGCGAGACACGCCGTGGTTGCGCGCATCCATCGCGCGATGTTTGCCAGTGGGGGCGATGGTAACAACATCACAGAGGACCTCATGAACTCGATGCGCGGGAAGATATCAGACGGTTTAGAGGCCGATAGCGTTGTCGTGCGTGATGAGAGTGGTAACGGTCGTCACGTATCGATTAAAGTCGTATCAAAGATGTTCGAAGGGAAGAGTTCGGTGAATAGACAGCGCATGGTGTACAAAACAATTTGGATGGAGCTCGAGCAAGGGCCAGTTCACGCCGTAAATGAGATGGTGACGATGACTCCGGACGAAGCGGCGAAATAATCTATTTGTTTATCTACATAATACTAGTCATTCTGCTATGAGATTTTTAGAGTTCACATCGAAAATGCTTCATCCCAACAGCCAACCTTGCGCGCCAGATGCCGCTTTGTCGGTAATTTTCACCTTCTTCTGCCGTAAATGCCAAGCTCGACCCGTTGCTTTCACTTCCTTCACGCGTTTTACGATCGCAGTTGCACCATTGAATGTTCCATTCGTAGCCTGTCCGCACAAGTAGCATTCATTGGATGATGCATTGTGTTTGAGCGCGCAGTTTTCGCAAAAGTAGTGCTTGCAAGCCGTCACGACCGGGAACTTGGCATCAACCCAAGGAGTGTTGCATATCCCGCACCCAACAGGAAGTTCATCATCTAACTCTTCGTCGGATTCGTTCGCGATGCCGTCTTCACCTAGCTTTTCCATTCGCGCTTCTTGCTCCTTCCGTGCCTTCTCTTTGATTTCCCAGTCGCGGTCTATCTGCCAACCTTGCTTATAGTCACCTCTATCGTGTATGAATTTGCACGAATCACCCCACCCACAAAAACCGGTCTGTTTGTAATCCTTGCAAATGTCTGGCTTGTAATCTACGACAAAAGTTGAGCGAATATTTGTAGCCGCTCGCATCGGACCGTGCGCTCCACGACCCTTTTCGCTTGCAATGGTTTGTTCTCTTCTAAATCCAGCACGATAGTCCACGTATGCGTTCGTACCCCGATATTTCTTGTCATCATCAAAGCCTTCCGCACGTTCGACCGCCTGTTTCAGTACTTGCTCGCGCAATGCGCGTCCATCTCGGTCCTTGGCGGTTTCAATTTCGAGCTCCGCCGTCGCGCCCATGTCTCCACGTTTTTGTATCGTTTTGTCTCCTTCAAACACGAAGCGTTCGTAAGTAGCCTTTCCGTCGCGTGAGCTTCCTCCCAGTGCAACGTTCTTTGTCCTCTTCGTCGTACTCACTTCACTATTGTCTCGCTGACCCGGGTCGTGCGCGTCTTCCTCGGACGACGACGTTGCCTTGCTCGCACGCTTTCGCACGTTTCCTCGGGCGCCGGCTCGCTTCTTAAACCCGAAAGACGACAACACTGGTTTTGAGTTTGTTTCTTGAGCGGGTACCGCCCCGTCGCTCGCGTCTGCCATGGCTAGGCACTCGAGTGGAAGCGGTGCATTGTGGCGGTCCAGGCGCGCGGCTGGACTCGGAAGTCCGCTTTCCGGACTAAAGTTCCGCCTAGCGAGGGCGGATTCGCCATTCCCCAACGCCGTCAAGCGATATCTGACGAGCCAAATGGGTGAAAAAAAGATTGTTCTCGTCACCGGTGGCACTGGATTGGTCGGCAGTGCTATCCGTGAAGTCATAGAGGCTGAGAAACCTGCCGACGAAGAGTGGGTCTACGCCTCGTCCAAGGTACGTCCAACACCCGCGGTGCAAAGCACTGGTGCTCATGGAAAAAGATTCATTCACGCGACAGTTTATCACCTCGCAACTTCCCATGTTACGACTGACGCTTCTGCTTACGTAGGATGCTGACTTATGCGATCCGGCGTCGACGGCGGCGTTGTTCGAAAAGTACAAGCCAACACACGTGATCCACCTCGCTGCTCAAGTAGGTGGCTTATTCGCAAACATGGTGCGTAAAAGAGCGGCGCAATCGAATACATGTAAACACTTTTCATCATTCAAGCACGAGCGTGACGAGTGTAGCACTGACACATGCGCATTTCATCGTCGAACAGAAATATAAAGTTGAGTTCTGGCGAAACAACATCGCGATGAATGACAACATTTTTCAAGAGTGTCACAAGAGAGGTACGCTTGCACGCGCTTCAGCTATCTCATATATACCGAGAGTCACATCTTTCGTTGTTTTAGGTGTCAAGAAGCTCGTGTCGTGCTTGTCGACATGTATCTTTCCAGATAAAACAACATTTCCCATCGACGAGACTATGATTCACAACGGGCCTCCACACTTCTCAAATGAAGGATACGCCTACGCGAAGAGAATGGTTGACGTGCAGAATCGTATGTATAAATCACAACATGGTTGCAACTTCACGGCGGTCATTCCGACAAATATCTTTGGCAAACACGACAATTTCCACTTAGACGATAGCCACGTCATTCCGGGCTTGCTCCACAGAGGATACCTATGCAAACAAAAAGGTGAAGACTTCATGATCTGGGGAACGGGCAAACCTTTGCGCCAGTTCATCTTCTCCACCGATCTCGCACGATTGATGATTTGGACCTTGAGAGAATACGAAGAAGCTGATCCGATCATTCTTTCAGGTACGCTTGAGCATCGCAACGCACTTCGCCCACAGAATTATTTCAGAAATATTTCAACTGAATTTCCGCAACATGCGACTGACCCATGGCTTTTTTATCGTAGTTGGAGAAGAAGACGAAGTGAGTATCGCCGACGTTGCACGTTCGGTCGCGAAAGCTCTTGATTTCCAAGGAGAGATCAAATTTGATACTGAGAAGGTACGTTCTATTTCTATCGAAATAATTCCAAATAATCAATTAAATCCAATCAAAACTAGGCTGATGGACAGTTTAAGAAGACAGCGAATAACGCAAAACTTCGTAAATACTTGCCAGATTTCAAGTTCACGCCTTTCGACGAGGCTATGGACATCACAGCAAAGTGGTTCCTTGAGAATTATGATGTTCCCGGAGCTATTAGAAAGTGATGAATTAATAATTAAATTGGATTGTCGGACATCAGCGCAATTAATTCGAAATACTCCCCGAGGCTTTTGTAGACGGTATATCGATATATGATTCGTCCACGTGTCGAGGTCTCGGAAGCATCTGTACGAGTTTCGAGTTCTCGATGGTTAACAAAGATTTATTTAAATAGACGTGGTAAACATCAACTTATATAGTACCTCTACGCTATTTCACTCGCCGAAAGCTTCGGCGCTAATCACGCTGAATTAATTTATGTGCTTAAACGTCACCACGCGAGAGCCACAAGAGAAGACGAATATTTACACGACAAAACAGATCGCACAATTAATTAATTCGATTCCTGATTCAATTGAGTTTTGAATTATATCGCGCAGAATCTCTTTCTCGTGCAACGAATTAATCGTGGACTGCACCGAGCTGATTCGACAACAAGATTTTAATTTTCGTGCCCGATCGCAAGTTTCGATGCGGTACGATCGACGTTTCGTGTACAGGCAATTATATAATTATTTCCACGCAGTGTAAGTTCAGAGTTATAATGCTTAGATCAAATTGCTGCCTGCTACGTCTACTAACTATTCCCCAGCACATCTTGCCATGTGCTACTCTCGTCATTCACACCCAGCCAATTACTTTCCCACATGTTCCACTCTACGAGTTCATTCATGGAGTTCAGCGGCCTTTCATCTGGTGTTGTCGCATGCGAGCCAGAGCCAACACAGCTCACATTTTGCCTATCGGCCCAAATGGTGTCGTGATCCCAACTACCGCGTTTTTTCGCCACCGTGTGAGCTGCAAATATCGCCATATTCCACAGTGATGTCATGCGTGCATCGGATCGACTCGAATTCGTTATTTGTTCAACTTCACCACTTTGACTTGAGCTGTAAAGAATGTGCCTTTCTCGGTCATCTGGAAATTCTGGCATGCGGTGAAGAGTCATCGCCTTGCGACAGGTCGAAAGAGCTTTTTCACAATAGCTATCGCTCATGTATCCCCCAAATCCCACGAGTAAGCACAATATGCACGACTTGAGCATCACACACTCAAACGAGAAGGGCGCTAGGTCTGTGGCACGTTCTGCGTTCGATAGAGCGCAACGCAGGTAGAGCTTTCGGAACTCCACCAAGTCACTACGTTGATGACCAGGTCCAAATCCCCTGTATTTCAAGAAAAATTTTCTTGGGAGCTTTTTAGAGTCCCACGACTTTTCAGTGTAAAGATGAGACAGGCGAACGTGCATTTTAGCTCGCCAGAGATGTACTGCCGCCAACGCAAGCTTTTCTTCTTGAGGACCACTGATGGTTGCCAAAATATCGTCATGCAGTGTTCGATTCGTGCGCTGAATACGGCGGGCTATCTTTTGTATATCTAATGGTCTAGCGGAATCGCCATCAAACTCTCCGGCAACAAGTTCCTCGACCGTTGAAGGAGAAGATTCGACCAAAGCCTTCAGGCGCTCCATTCGTTTATCTCTTTGACGTGCACTGAGGTCCTCTAAGGGTCGATGAGAGTTGAATTCAGCTCTTGCGATGATCACGTAAATATTTGTTAACACGCAAACATCCGCTTGGACATAATAAGGTCGAGCGTCGGCTTTTGACGCCTAGCTGTTGTCCATTTCAGTTAGACAATTGTATGAGTTGTTTCCCTTCGTCACGTGCGTGGTGGTCATGTTAAGATGAATGTGTTTTCTTTACAATTCAAGGCTACCACTAGATTCTATCTAGTTCTATAATTGCTATCTAATTTTCTATTTCATCAATCACGCAATCAACAATTCAAATGTCAAAAGTGCAAAGGTGATTGAGACGAGTATCCGTGTGCGTTCAGAACCAGCCAACTGATAGAGGTAGCCCCCACAATCAGCGATATATATTGGTTCACACGCATCAGTGATTAGAAGTGAGTTGAATTTGCTATCCGCTGTGGGATCATCATCATACCCACATTCTGGAGCTGGTAATACTGTACCATTAACATCCAGCCGCGCTGGAATTCTTGCATCACCCGCGCGTGTAACAACCATGCTGTCCGTGAATCCAGGGTAACACTGACAGACACCACTCACACACTCTCCATTACCTGCACATTCCGCACTAGTTGCTATCGATGGGTTTCTTGGGCACACCAGCACGACACCGCAATCTAAACCTTCAGGTGGAGTAACACCCGCAGTCTCGTAACATTCGCAAGTAGTACATAGGCCAACATCGTTTTCGCAACTTGTCCCACTTGATGGATACTCACAATTCACGCACGCGCCATCAACGCAATCGCCCCGACCACTGCAATGGTCGCACACCATAGTGCGGCCGATTGCGTCGAAAGTACAGTTTGAGTTGGGGCATAGTGGTTGCGAGCAATCATCGCCAAAAAATCCATCTATACACTGGCAGACGTTGAAAGAACAAGTCCCTGATCGACTGCAATCGTTTGGACACTCATCTGGCAAGTACTGCCAGAGGTCATCTAGCCACTCTGTACAAATAACTTCGCCATAGCCATTAGCAGCTTGAATTGTGGCGTCTGTTGCTGCTAACCATGTTGAGTCGTCGGCCCCCACTACAGATACGCCATCGACTTGCAAGTAGCCATCACTGGTCATGGAGTATTTACTGCTCCACTCCACGGCAGAGCCAGTGACCGGATCGACATACGTGCGTCCTTGCGTCGTCGCGTCTGCTGCCGCTTGTGTTGCATCTGCGTAGTAGAGACCGTACAGGCAACCATGTCCTCCAAAGATCAACGTACGACCGCTCTGGCCTGATGCGCCAGATCTCAATGCGGACGCCTGACCAACAGCAACCATTGTGGCACCAAATCGACGAGATGGAAAGTCTCCTTCACCCTGAAGTAAAGACCAAACGTTTGACGAAACGTTGTACTGCCACATATCGCCGATCTCGTCGTCCCATGTTTTCCCTCCGTGTATGAGCATGATGACATCAGTTCCTTTGAGAACCATGGTTGCAGTATGTCCGAATCTTGGATCAGGTCTAGCTTCATATCCTGTTACAGGAAAAAGCTCGGTCCATGAATTACTCAAGATATCATACTTCCAAATATCATTTAGAAAGTATTTGGATTCAAGAGACGGGTACTGGGTTGCATTACCTACAGGGTAAAGAGATACGAAATTGGACTGACCACCATATGCGTAACCACCGAACAAGTATAAAGAGTCTTCATACGTCACAAGAGTTGGACTGATGCGACCGCGTGGTCCTGTCAAATCTCTATTTGCCGTACCGTCCGCTTCAGTCTGCGAGGAATTACAAGTCGTGCACGTCGGCACAAGAAACTCCCACTCTCTTTCCGTTGCGTTGTACACCCAAATATCATCCATGAACAATGGTGAATCACCATTGTACACAACATCTGTATCATAATAGTACTGATCTTCCGCAGCTATAGTTCCCATGGCGGATGTTTGGAGCAGACGCTGTGAGTGCCCACCAAACATAAACACAGCGTCGTAATATTCCGCTGTTGCGTGTTTCCAACGTCGTATGGGCCGTTCTTTAGTATAATCTGCCTCTGCTTTCTTGCTCCAGAGTTTATTTTTGTAATTGTAATGCCACAAGTCATCACAGTAGTCGTTGCAGTCGATACTTTCACCGCCGTATAAAACGAATGTATCGCGCTCGCCAGTCTCGCGGTTTAACACGATAGACAAAGAATGTCCTTGTCGGCCGCTAGGTACTTCTCTAGTTTGTCTATTCTTTCCTTCCTGTAATAATGGCTTGGAATACGGTCGTAAACCAGTCCAGTCATAACATGTGGAGTTGTCGTTTTGACACGTTGAGCACTGGTCACACAACAGTTCATTCAAAGAATGTGCGACCCAGATTCCAGTGTTCCAATCATACATCCACATATCATTTAAGAAATCTCCATTACTCGATGCCGTTTGTCCGCCGAATATGAACATTTCTGAATCGTCCGTAACCACTGCGGCGTGCCCAAAACGTCCAGGCGGACCAACTTTGCCCAGGAACCCGACGTCCCCTGTCGGTGTTTGCTTGGCAAATGGATTCCCGGCGCGCGCAGTAGGAAGTATTGCACTTACAATCGCTATCACAACCAGTGATATCGCCGGATAACGCATACAGCGTCGTCCATACATCGCCATATTTGTACAACACGTTGTGGCGTTTAAACGAGCCGCGTGCTGGCATCGCGTCGCCCGCTCGAAGTACGGCACGCCTAATGCGGTCCGCGCGTGATTTACGCATGTAAGACAAGTGTCATCTATTTCTACAGTCGGAGCACGTCGTCGTCGACGACGACTCCGACACCGCTCGTCGCGTCCCATGCGTGCGACACAGTGACCACGGTTGGCGCAACGGTGCGTCCGACGTGCCGCTGGGCCCCTCACACGCGTACACGTACGATGGAGTCGTTAAATGAGCGACTCAGCGCGCTCGCAGGTGAGCAAGATCAAACCGTGCGCGTGGATGGATACCGCGTCATAGCTCGAGAAGTCGTGCGTGAGTGCGCACGCGACGAAAAAGACGCGATGGGGACGACGAAGGCTGAACTCGAAACTTTTGTGGAGCATTGCATTTCTGAACACGTGCCGTTGGCGATTTCGAGAGAGATTATCACAGATATGAGCAAACAGCTACCATCGTTAGAGTCTGATGTGCACAAGACCATAGCAGATGTGATTTTAGGACGGATACAACCGCGTTTGGTATCTTTTGAAGAACAAGTCAGGGCGCTGCGTGAGGATTTAGCAACACGATATGCGAGAGAAGAACATTGGACACGTGCGGCAGAAGTACTAGCGGGCATTGATTTAGATAGTGGCGTGCGAACGCTTAGTAATGCGTTCAAATTACGCAAGTGTGTTGAGATTGCTGAGTTGTACGCCGAGGGAGGGGACCTGGTGCAGGCAGATTTGTTTATCAGTCGCGCGCGGTTGTTACGCGCTTCAGGTGAAGCGGATGCCTCGCTTGATTACCAGTATAATTCATGCTGGGCCACTGTTTTAGACCGTAAAGGCAGGTTTATGGATGCCTCTGATAGATATTACGCACTTGCCGGGTATGATCCTTCGACGCTCGAGAGTCAAACTGCACAAAAGCATTCACTGGTAGACGTGTTAACGTTAGCTGTGGCATGTGCCGTAATAGCACCTACTGGTCCCCAGCGACTTCGAATGCTGCAAACGTTGTACAAAGATGAAAGGTGCGCTCAACTTTCAGTTTTTGCGTTTCTGGAAAAGGTTTACCTTGAGCGGCTATTACGTGTTGAAGAAGTGCTTGCTTTTGAAAGATTTCTCAAGCCTCATCACCTCGCCGTCGATGGTGATAGCCTATCGGCTTTGCAACGTGCGGTTGTGGAACATAATTTAGTCAGTATGAGCAACGTGTATAACAACATAGGATTCGATGAACTTGGTGAGCTTTTGGGCGTGAGCGATATTCAAGCAGAGAAAATGGTTGCAAAAATGATTTCTGAAGACCGCTTGAGTGGCCGAATAGATCAAGTCGATAGGTTTGTTTACTTCGATAGCGATGCTCCAACTATTGAAGAAGAATGGGACAAACAAGTGGTGGAGGTTTCGTTGACACTTAATGGAATAGTTGAGACTTTGACTGCAAAACAAAATGAAACATCAAGTGATAACGTTTGAAGTTTTTCGATCGCGTACTTAGGCGCAATATCACTGCATGTGAATATACAATTACACAAGCAAAAGTAGGCATTCATCTACACGAGTTTACTACACTGCGCTACACTAATTCACTGGCTAAGGAGTGTCGTTGCCACATGAGAAGCACGTGCACTGTGTACGATAACTTGGTGCCCGCTCGGGTAATTGCTCGTACGTCACATTTTCACCGATGTAATAATTCCACATGTAACTCGGTGGTCTAGAGGGGAGGCAGCAGCAACAGCACCACGGTTCAACTGGCGTATTCCAACGCTCGTGTGCCTCTTTCTCGTCGAATGTTCTACGAGAAGTTCCAGGCCTCATTTGGTGCTTTCTGCTAAAGTGATAGGCCAGAATAGTGAAACAAAATGACGCTACTATCCAAGACCCCCCCTTCGACAGCGCAAAACGCCAAGAAACGCCTCCTAAATCGCTAACATCCATCGTCGTCAGAAAGGCAACCATTCCAATTACGAGAACAAAACACCCGAACAGGAATTGGAGAACCATTCCAACTCTACCGCAAAATTCAAAACACTTCACAATGCACCGAGGGCAGCTCTGAACGCATAGACACTCCGCGAATGTTCTCAAAAGGGTGTCGTACATTCCTTGGATAATACCGCCGACGACGACCGACACAACCGTCAAGTCAGGTTCTTTTGTGATAAGATTGAATGCGCACGTTAACCCATAACCCATGAGTACAGAGCAGAATAAGCAAACAGCACGCTCGGTACGAGAGAACGGATGTTTCGGATGAGCCAAAAACAATGACAAAATGATGTGATTGTTTTTTAGGAAAATCCACGCGTCTGAGGCATAACTCTTTGAAAAGATGACGGACCCTACCGAAATGCGCTCGACTAGCACAGGGTACGCATCTCTGTCAACAAATCCATCATCATCCAAGTACCTTTCCATAAGCACGGGTGCTGGGGCCAACGCTATGGGTCGGTCGACGACTACGTTCGCCGCCGTCGTTCGGGCCTTCGTTGCTTCCCACTTTGCGATGGCGTCGTCTATTCCCATCTTGCGCTATAAATAATGAGATAAAGTAGCGACAGTAGTGAAATTAAGTTAGAGCTCGAGATAAATATGCACGCCCTGCAGGTGTGCACCGTGCGCCGTGCGCCAGGGACTGCGGTTTATGTCTTGAGGGTGCAAAGAGGTTTTGTATTTATGATAACAGTTCATGTCACACTCTCGCAAGTAGCCCATTCGTGAATTACAGTTAATGAAAATCTATGCGTCTAGTCCAAAATCTAGTTTTGTGGTGGGGGCAGCAAGCGGTATGGGCCTTCGATTTGCCAGTCGATGGGAGTGCGGCCGTTGCTCACCAAGGCATCATTGCACTGCGAAAAGTGCTTGGAACCAAAGAATCCTCTATGAGCCGAGAGGCCACTAGGATGCGGGCACTTCAATACCACATGCCCATTCGTCTTGGAAATGAGTTTTTCTTTGTCTTGAGCATTTTTTCCCCACAACAAAAATACCAGACCTGTTCGTTTTTTTGAAACTTCTCTAATCGCGGCATCCGTGAACGTCTCCCAGCCTTTCTTCGAATGAGAATTCGCCGCATGTGCGCGCACCGTGAGTGACGCGTTGAGTAGTAACACGCCTTGTTTAGCCCACTTATCCAGGTCACCGTGGGTGGGAACTTTACAGCCCAAATCGCTGTTAAGTTCCTTGTAAATGTTCAACAGACTCGATGGTACTTTTATGCCTTTGGGCACGGAAAAGCAGAGTCCCATGGCCTGACCGACGTCGTGGTATGGATCTTGTCCCATGATCACAACTTTTATGTCTTCCATGGCGCAAGAGTCAAAAGCTCTAAAAACGTGTTCTTTTGCGGGGAAAATTTTCCCTGCGTTGGCGCGCTGTTCTTGCTCTAAAAACGTCTCGAGCTTGGCCCAATACGGTTTCTTAAACTCCCCCGATAAGATACCTCTCCATTGCTCGTCTTTTAATAATGACGCGTACCCTGTAACAGGTACGGCGTTTTCGACTCGGACTTCTTCGTTCTTTGTTACAGCAGCCGCGATGGGCTCGACGTTTTCGTCTCTAATCTTTTTCGCCAGTGGCTCTTCGCTCTTCGGAGTTTGGCCGGGGGCTTTGTCACCCATAGACGCGTTTACGGGTTTGAAGAATGACATAATACTACGCTCTTTGCGTTTGCCGCTCATTGTGCGTATTTTATGAGTGCCTACAAGCCGATGAGAGAACAGTCGTGACGCTTGCATGCGCGAGTGTGAGGATTTTCAAATCTAAGCGCGCCAGCTGTTGTGTGTTATCTCAACATTAAACTCAACATTAAATTTAATCTGACTTCTGTGAGTAAATCTATGGATGGCTATCATGAAAATTTGGCTATGAAGGTACATTTACAACTTTTCTAAAGCTAATGGCTACCGGTCTCGTGGCGTGGGCGCACCCCAAAGAGCGGTTTGAAGCTCTGTCTCGTTTTCACAGTCGTAACCGACGGCAAAAGCTCGTCCAAAAAAGCCCCGCTCGAAGTACTGATCCTGCTGTTCCCCAGGATTGTCCTCTCTCTCCTCCTCATGAAGGACCGTGTCAAACGATGCACCTGATATCTCGCAAATTTCAGTTTCGCTTTCGTTATCATACGTACGTTCTCGACAATTCTCATCGCAGACGTGCACCAAGCCAGACGTTTCGCACACGAAAGTTTTGTCCGCAACTTCGTGGTACGTGCAACCTAATCTCCTGCTACATCGATGATTCTCAGCGCATAGAAAGCTTCTTTTGCGCTTCCACGCAGTAATCGCCCGGTCTGATTCTGCCATTTCAGTCGAAATCGGAGCGAGTTGTAAACACGCTTGACTTCGTTTTGCCACTGCTGCTTCAACGAACATGTCTTCAAAACCTTTCGGCGCGAGCGATCTTTCTCGATTGATTTCCGCACGATCAGCGGCAAAGTATTTCGCTTTCCAACTCACTCCTTTCGTCGCTGTACTCGTGTAATCGTTACCAAAACGCTGCTTAAAGCACTGAAGCCAAAGGACGTCGGCGTCGCACATCGCTCTCAACGCTGTGCACGTCGATGCCACACATGTCAGTTCGCACGGCGCTAAAAAGCGGAGAATAATTTCGACGACATCTTCAGGCATCTTACTAAGGAATGGTATCTCTCGTTCGCCGTCGTTTCCGATATCCTTGGTTTTCGTCATTTCAGCCATCAGTTCTCGTTCTAAAGCGTCGTCATCGACGATAAAGTCGCCATCCGTGCTAACATCATCGTTCATTGCACTACTGCTTGTATGCTCGTGTGAACTCTCGCGCCCGCAGATTCGCGAGCGCTCGCCTTCGCTCGGTGACGGGCTCGTGCAGCGGCTAATGGTGTCGTAACGAACCCGCAGAACGCGACGACGCGATGGGTTGGCGGTAGCGACGACGGCGATAGCGACGACGGCGATAGCGACGACGGCGATGATAGCGACAACGGCGATGATAGCGACAACGACGTCGGCGCACCAATCATTCAGTTGCACATCACAGCTGCGCATCACGTCTGCCCGCTGCGTAGCGGGCACGGCGGCAGTGCCCGCTACGTGTACGACGACACGCACGGCGAGAGCTCTAGAACTGATAGAGTCATTACGACGACGAGACGACGTCATCGATGGTGTAAGAGCAGTCGCTCTGAAGTGCTCGATCCCGCGCGAGCTGTTACACGCGCGTGGAGCGTCGCAGCGGCTGCGAAATGAATGTCACTGGCGCGAGAAAACTTTGCCAAAGTTTGACGGTTGTGAAATAGACAGTCGACGAGGGCGTCGACATCGTTGCCGGCGCACGCAAAATTTCTTAGCAATGCTGTTTCATCAGGTGGCGATGAACTCAAATGGACTGATATCGTTAAACCGTTTCGATTTGTTTCACGCACACGCCTTCGTGACAGTGCACGGTGCTTTTGGCATATTATTTCACGCCAAGGAATA
Organism: Ostreococcus mediterraneus; assembly: GCA_012295225.1. Lineage (NCBI taxonomy): Eukaryota > Viridiplantae > Chlorophyta > Mamiellophyceae > Mamiellales > Bathycoccaceae > Ostreococcus > Ostreococcus mediterraneus. The sequence goes on from WMKK01000007.1 coordinate 273,677, forward strand.
TCCAGCGTACGACGAAGAATCATTTCCGATTAACCTCGGGTTTTGCCAAAAGAATAGTAATCTGCTGTACGATGAAGCAGAGGCATCGATGCGAACAGTCCTGTGGCTCGGCATTGATGACAAAATGTCAGTTTTGGCATACATTGACACAGCCGCACCAGTCAATCAACCCATACTTACTGTGCCAGAGTTACACACGACGTACGAAGGAGATTTCGGTGACGTACAAGGAGATATATACTACTTCGATTGTCTTCGCAATCGAAAGGTATCCGAACGTCTGTTCATTATTCCTCGCTAGCGCAACGTATTCATTGCAGACTAAAATTAGTTTCTTTGCTCATGGTGACTTTCAATTGTGATGTAGACGTTATCGCTAAGGCAAAAGAAAGACTCGAAAATGAAGAAGAAACCGATCCTACAAAGTATTTCTCTCGTTTTGTCTTATTTTGTCAGGTGCAGTCAGGGCAAGACGTCGCAGCCGTGGCCTCAGCAGTCAAGGCACGCATGAACGACATTGGTGGATGCACTGGTTTAGTTATACAATATGAATATTCACTAATGATTTTGGTGGAGACCGCTACAGTTGATGCTCGTTCCACCTTGATGCCAGATATTGATAACGACAAACTAGGTGAGTGCTTCAAGAATGCCTTTGTTTGCTCTTCAGAGGAGGGCGTGGAGCGGGCATTCAGCGACTTCAGAATACTCCAAGATACAGGCGAAGAATCAACTCCAACGCATAAAGATATCAGAGATTGCGACGAAAATATGGTGGTCAGCATTTTAGTAGACACTATACACGGGTTACTCATCGAAAAACCTCAGACTTCAGGGGCAGACAAGCTTTTAAGTCAAATAGCGCAAAGTGGGTATCTCTTTACAAGGGAGGAGTTCCTGAGAATGTACGATGTACAGATGCACATCTGCACAGTCTTTGAAGTAGAAACACCTGAAGTAGAAGAGATAGTCGTTGAAAGCGACATGCGCGCATCGCTTTGCGCCAGTCATGTACAAAAATTGTAATGTTTCATTAAAAGAATTGCTGTCTTGTATACATTGGTACATATCTGTTCACATAGCACAAATTGCGCTGCCGCTTATTTCATCTCATCATAATCCATTCTTTTAACTCTTGAGATTGATCTCGCGCAATCGCTGCTGCAAGTACTCGTCAGAGCTAATGGGCTCGGGATAGCGGTTTGGGTTCGCATCAGTCACGCATGAGTCAAGAGTCTTGATAACGAAGTCCGGATTCGGGTGCAAGAAGAACGGCATCGAATATCGCGGAATATGCGCACGTTCAGCAGGAGGATTGACGACCCGGTGGGTGGTCGACGGTAACTTGTGATTTGAAAGGCGCTGCAACATGTCACCAATGTTGCACGTCACGCAACCACGTGGAGGATTCACCTCAAGCCACTCACCATCGCGATTCAAGAGTTGCAATCCACCTTCATCGGCACCCAAAAGCAAAGTTATCAAGTTGATGTCCTCGTGTGCGCCTGCACGAACGCGGCTAGCTGCATCAGGTGGAATCGGAGGGTAGTGGATAATGCGAAGGATGCTATTCCCTTCGTTTGTCTTGTCCGCAAAATAATCGCGAGGCTGCTCCAAATACACCGCCAATGCCTCAAGAACACGATTTCCAAGTTCATCTAAAGCGTTGAATATTTTCTTGTTCACATCACTGAATCCCTCGACTTCGGTGACGTGGTCAACATTAGGCGGCATGCACGTCTCAAAACGATGTCCGTTTGGTAAATCTCGCCCCAAGTGCCAAAATTCCTTTAAATCTACGGTATATTTCGAAACATTCGTCACTGGTTAGAACACCCATGCGTGTGATTGAAACGTGACGTGCGGTCATCGAGAGATATCGTACCTGGAGCTTGCGCACCCTTTGCCGTTTCCACGCCAAACGCCGTGTACCCGCGCGCGCCGCCCAAGCCGGGTAACACATACTTGCGTTTACATGCATCATCGCACGCGAAAAACGCCTTCGACCGTTCCATGGCTGTGGTAATCAACTCTTGTTCGATTCCATGTTCCTCTAAAATCACAAATCCATATCTTTCATACGCCTCTCCTAACGCTCGCACGAACCCATCAAAGTCGTCATCGTACAGGCGCGTGCTCACCACGGGCACTTCATCCGCGCCCGGAACTTTCGCCGGCGTCGGCATCGCGAACGTCGACAAAGAAAAGTGTTGAGTGCGCAATCACCGAACGCTACGAATGCGTTCCGACGTCGTCGTCTGACGTCCGTCGACCGTGTCTCAACGTAAAAAACGATTTCAAATCTTGTTTTTTTTACAACGTCAGGCGTCAGGGTTTGGCAGGCATAGGGCCACTCGCGCTGTGGTCACCGCACACACGCGCGCGCGCACGCTCGACGGTAACCGCACCGCCACGCACGCACGAAATGGCCATGATGGTCTCTGCATCGTCACCCGCGACGCACGCGGTCGGGGGACGACACGCACACCGAGGACGAACGCCGGGCGGCGCGCGCGTGGGGCGACTGCACGGGGATGCGCACTCGGCGCGATATGGAGTGGTGACGCACGCCGTGGAAGTTCCGGCGTTTTTGCTACAAAAGTTGGAAAACACCTCGGCGACGCATGGTGAGATTGAACAGCGCATGGCGGACCCCGCGGTGGCGTCGGACCCCAAGGAGTTCCAAAAGCTATCCAAGGCGTTGGGGGAGTTACAAAGCGTCGTGGACACGTACAAGAGGTACAAGGCATGCTTGGAGGGGATTGAAGAAGCACGAGCGATGGCGAAAGACGCAGCTGGAGATGATGAGATGGTGGCGATGGCTAAAGAGGAAATAGAAGCGTTGACGGAGGAATCCGATGGGTTGGTGGAAGAGATGACGCTCGCGCTTTTGCCGAAAGACCCGCTTGATGAGAAGAATATTATGCTTGAAATTCGAGCCGGTACGGGCGGTGATGAGGCTGGTATTTGGGCTGGTGATCTATATCGAATGTACATGCGATTTGCTGAGCGTGAAGGGTGGAAGACGACCGTGGTCACGATGAATCCAGCGGACGCCGGTGGGTACAAGGAAATTGTCGTGGAAATTGTTGGCAACGAGGTGTACAGCAACTTGAAGTGGGAGGCAGGCGTGCATCGCGTGCAGCGTGTGCCGGCTACGGAAACCCAAGGCCGAATTCAAACTTCGACCGCTACTGTTGCGGTGATGCCTGAAGTGGATGAAGTGGAGGTGAAGATTGATGAGAAAGACCTCGATATTTCCACAGCGAGAAGCGGTGGCGCCGGTGGACAAAATGTCAACAAGGTTGAAACTGCGATTGATTTGATGCACAAGCCGACAGGTATTCGTGTATTCTGCACAGAAGAACGCACGCAATTGAAGAATCGTATTCGTGCTATGCAAATTCTTCGTTCTAAATTATTCGAACTGCAGCTTGAAGAACAATTAAAGGAGGTTTCCAACAAGCGCAAAATGCAAGTTGGGTCCGGCTCGCGCTCTGAAAAGATTAGAACATACAATTGGAAGGACAGTCGGGTGTCCGATCATCGTGTCGGTACCAACTTTCCGCTACAAAATTTCTTAGACGGCGATATTATGGGTGCCATTGGTCTGTGTCAAGCAGCGGAGCAAAAGGAGAAGCTGGCGGAATTGAACGAAGAGATGTCAAAGTAGTCAAACATTTTTTTCACGTCTTGTAAACAATACAAGCGACATAATTCGCTGCAATTCGCATTGCCTTGCCGCATTTCTCAAACGTCGATAGCCGTTAGAAAATCATCATCTGAGCTATCGCTTTGTCTTCTAGTTTGCGTGTGTGGCCTTGAACAAGTGCAGACGCTTTGAGATGTCTAAAAATACACAACTTGAAGACCAAGAAAGCGTGTCCCATGAGGAGTTATCTTTGACGTGTAACTTTGGATTTGACTTCAAGAGACGATATAATTTAGTTCAAGTTTCAGAGGACGTTGTTGGATATGTAATCGATAACCTCTTGACGTTTCTGAACGTCGCGACAAAGGAAAAGATTTACTTGCGTAGCCTGGCGCTCGGAGACATTGGCATGTTTGCGGTGCATCCACATAAAACGCACATCGCTATAGGAGAAAATGGTACATCACCCAGTATTTCAATCTACAAATATCCAACTCTTGAGCTCGAGCGTACTATTCGAGGTGGAGCCGAAGCAGTTTACTCGACTGGAAAATTCTCTCACGATGGCTCTCTGCTCGCGAGCGTTAGTGGCCTGCCAGATTATTGGTTCACCCTTTGGGACTGGAAAACTGGAGCAATCGTGCTGAGAGCCAAAGCTTATGGGCAAGAAGTGTTTGACATTTCTTTCCTGTCAGAAAAATCGGAACAGATCATTACGCATGGTACTGGGCATATTCAGTTTTGGAAAATGGTCAAAACGTTCACCGGATTGAAATTGCAAGGCACGCTTGGTAAGTTCAATGGCGAACCTCTTTCGGATATAACAGGTGCTTTGGAGCTACCGTTTCACAATATGGTCCTCACGAGCACAGAGTTCGGCGCGTTGTTCGTATGGTCTGATGGTCGCATCAAAATTAAAGTCATGCGTGGAACGCCAAGTGCTGATGCGGATTGTCACAACTGCGCAATAGGTTCTCTCGCGTACGTCGACGGGGAGTCGATGATCTTGACAGTCGGGGAAGATGGATGGATAAAAAAGTGGAGCGTTGAACATATAAGTAAAGCTCTGACGTCGAAGAGCTCTGGAGTAATTCATTTGAATCCAATATCAGAGAGTTTGATTGCTGACGCAAACATTCGAGCGTTGTGCGTGCTCGGCGACCAACTACTCCTCCAAGACATTGGTGAAGGTTCAATTTTAAGTATGCAGCATGGAATAACTTTGAGAGTACTTTCTGCGCACAACGGTCCCGTCACAGGCGTCGTGTCTTCATTGAATACTTCGCACTTGTACACATGCGGTGAAGATGGTGGTGTCCATTGCTACAACTATCTCTCTCGTTCTTTAGAGTTTAGGAGACAATTCATCGCTGGTGCGACTGCGTTAGTGAACGTACCCCTAATTTTGGACAAAACAGGTAAACACCTGGTCGTTGGTTTCGCCGATGGGGTGATTCGAGTATTGATGAGAGATGATTCTACATGGCGTTTGGTGCTTGCGACAAAGCCGCTTACGTGTCGAATTACATCGTTCGTTTGGACTTCAACTGGAAAACGATTAGCAGTGGTCGGAGAGGATGGTACAGTTTTCATCTTTGATTCATCAAGCTTTGAACTATCCAAGAGTTTTGAAATAATTGGTTTTGTGCGCTTTGAGGCTTTACCTGCTGACATTACTTGGACAACAGACTGTGAATTCACGGCACGAATCAATGCAGAAATGCGGCGTGTGAAGTTTACAGTAGACAACAGCATCTCAGAAAAAGTGTCATATGAAATCATAAATGCACTTATAGAAGTTGTACCAGAAGTTGTACCAGACGTGGACTACAAAGATAAAAGCCTAGAATATCAATCACTCTCTGGTCGCGTTCGGGTGGCGCGTCGCGGTTCAACTTTGACAGTTTCCTCGTGTAGCGATGGGTTCAATGCTGTGAGAGATGTGAGAATAGCACACACTTTGTCTTCTATGATCGTAACGCACGACGATTGTTACCTTATTTTGACGTTTAAGTCTGGTTCTTTTGAGATGTATGCGCTGGGAGATGAAAATACATGGAATCGTGATGTAAAAGCGGAAGCAGCATGCTCGGACTCACTTCAATTACACGAAGTGGCAGATATTACTACAGCCGATCATTTATCAATCGAGCAATCCCTGAAGTTGGCTTTGGAAATAAAAGCAAGAGAAAAATATGCCAAGACTATTGGGGAAATTGCTACATTTGCAGATAAATGTAGAAATAAATTTGATGCACTCGTCGCAGAGAACTCATTGTTGGCTAAAAGTGCACAGATTTCGAGCACCGACCTCGTCGTTGACGACATGAAAACACAACAGATACGCGAACATGCAATTGAACTTCTCGCACAAAACCAGGATGAACTCCAAGCTTCAGTGAGACACGCAGAATCACTGACGAGACGGCTGCAGGCAAAGTACTTTGATAAATTTGAGAAACTTGCGCAGATCATACATACAGAGGATAGGAAATTTCAATGCGCTTCGTTTTGTCTCAAGCCCGCAGAAACTGATGTTGCGGTTGATACACCGACAGAGTCACTTACCGTTCCGAGCGCTATTTTCGATATTGAAGCACGGGCAAGCGTGAGCGATGGAGGTCAAGTAGCTGTGAAAAATGAACGCACAACCATAGTCAGCGTTGAAGACGAGTCACACATTACTTCTGAAGCGCGACGTCGCGCTGAAAGACTTGAAAGAAATGCGAAAATGCAACAATTGAAAACTCATGAGCCCTCGAAGACGACTCAAACTGGTGCTGAAGCTTTGGAACATAAGCTCATTGGATGCGGTTTCCCTTTGCGATGCGACCCAGATTCACGCGTACCTCCTGAAGAAAAACTAACCACGGTTGGTAAGATTTACGAATTGAGAGAAATTGAAGAACAGCTTCGGAATTTTCAGTCAACTTTCAACGAGTACTTTGAAGCTATGAGTTCCGAAGGCGATCGCACGTACGATATGTTCAGTGCGTTGTGTTATGCAAAAGTCAATGCCATATCAAAATGCAAAGCTGCGCAACTCTCACGTCTTGTTGTCTTACAAGAGTTGGCCATCGTGCCGGAATACGATGCAAAGAACTTGGAGATGCGAAATATGCAAAATCAATATCAGGAGGATATTGACGCGGCGCGCATAGTGGTTCGTCAAGCCGAAATTGCGATGAATGACCAAGAGGCAAAACTTGAGCGCCAAGAAAAAGTCAAAGCAGAAATTCAAGACGAATTTGAAAGGCTTATGACGCCCGGCGTACCTCGGAAAGCATTGATTCGCGTCTTGCAGAAGCGAATCGTTAACGAAATAAAATCCTCAAAAATCGGCGAAGATTGCGACTCGTCGTCAGATTCTGATTCTGATTTTGATGACGAAGCGTCGTATTATTCATCTTCAGATGAAGAAGATGGCGGCGTGTGTCCTAAAGGATGCGACCAGCTTGTTTATAAAAATGTTTGCGAGCTCAGAGAGCGTCGTTTTGATGCATTGGACGTTTATGCTGAGATACAACGTGGACTAGAGTTGTGCAAAAAGGCATACGATTTAGCGCTAAAGAAACTGCGAAGCATCGAGGAGAGCGCAAGAGTCGCGGAAGAGAATAGCAGTGCATTTGAAAAGGCGAAGCAGCAGAGTTTGAATGGAATACATACCGGTTTTGTGCTTCCAGTGAGTAGTATTGACCTTGGCGATAAGCAAGCTCTGAATTGTGACGAATTGCTCATATTTTCCAAGAAAAAGATGCTTGAGCTGGAGAGTCAAATAACGAAATGGGAGACTGAAGTCACCAAGCTGAAACGTCAGCATCACGAGTTAAAGCGTGAACACGCTTCTCTAGTTGCACAACGCTCAGAACAAACAACAAACATTCAACGTTTGCAGCAAAAATACGTGGAGACTCAGATCCGAAAATTTGGCAAGCCAGTCGTGCTCGAAGAATTAGACAAGGTGAGTTATTCTGAGGGCGCAGACGAGCTCAAGGAGAAACTACGTTTACAAGAAATACAAAACGATAAAGATATTGAAGAAATCAATCGTGAGATCATCGCGAAAGAACGTGCACTTATTAATATTACTGCCGAGCACACGAGCGCATTGGATGAGTTGTTGAGCGTGACATCAGCGCAGTTACCTGAAACCTTTGCAAAACGATTCATTCACGTCTAGGGACTAAGAAACACACTTACAATACTACCGTAATGGTAATTCTAATTACTAGTAAATAAACTCTCCGAATTCATCTTCATCGCAATTTTCCGTCATCAATCCTGCGCTCGCTTCAATAGGAATTAAAGTTGTCATTGCCGTGAAAGGATCGGCGCTTGCTTGCTTTGGCGCCGAAACGTTTGTGGCGTCCAACGATATCAAATCCATCTCTTCGACGAGAGCTCGGGGCTGCGGCGTAGGCGTGATTGGGACGTCAGCACGGATCTGCACTTCGTCTTCGATGGCGGTGTTCTCGGGAACAACGGCGGGCTCTAAGTCTTCAGAGTCTGAATCATTTCTTGCAACCCGTTCCATTTTTGCGAGCTTTGTAAACTCAGTAAACGCCTCGATTGAAAACAGTCGACGCGTATCCTCCTTACTCATCGGTATCGACGTCGATAACGACTGCATAAATTCTTTAAATTCATCATACGCCTTTTCATCAACATTCGCATTCCACGTCGCACGCAGAAGTGTGCGCGTTCTTTCGCCGAATGCGCCGTCGTCGCGTTCGCAAATCAAATCCAACAGTCCGCCTCGTTCGCCATCGCTCTCCACCGCGTGCTCTGTGCGACTCTCGGCGGGTTGCGGCGTCGCATCAACAGCATACGGTGTCATGTCTGTCCTCGGCGTGGTAAACTCCCCGAAATCCTCCTCCTCCTCCTCCTGCTCCTCGTTCGAGCTCCCAGTTGGCGTCTCGCCATCGCCATCATCGTCTACAAATGTCAACCGCCTCGTCGTCCTCGTCGTCGTCGTCGTCATGGGCGTGGCGAAATCCCCGAAATCATCGTCATCATCGTCATTCATATCGCCTCTACGCCTCACCTTTAACGCGCGTGTGGTGCGCACCGACACTGGCGACGCCACCGCGGTCGTGGACTGTCGGTCGCTGTTTCAGTCGCCGTCCCGAGCGTTGGCGAGGACGTTCGATAGGACGCGTGGACCGCCCGATCGAGGCGCCGCACTCGTCGACGCGTCGTCGTCGTTCGTGTGTGCGTGCGACGTCGAAGCGTGTTGTGCGTCGTAAACGCACGCATCACATCAAGGCATCAAGGGGGGTGTCAGCCTCGCACGCCGTCGTCGCCGCCGCCGTCGTCGCCGTCGGTGCGCTCGCTCGTCCGCGGTCGCGCGCGAGGGGTTTGCGCGCGCATCCATTTCGTGGTGCATAACCCGCGGTGAACATGTCGGATACGTGGCACCTCTCCGCCGTGGCGTCGCTCGTGGAGAACTTAGATAAACGCCTGCTCGTGGCGCTCAGGGATGGGTCAAACATCATCGGCACGCTGCGGTCGTTTGATCAATTCGCGAACATTGTGTTGGAAAACGCGGTGGAGCGGATCATAGTCGGGTCGCTGTATAGCGATATTCCGCTTGGGTTATATATCGTACGAGGGGAAAATGTGGTGTTGATGGGGGATATTGATGAAGGCTTAGAAACCAGCGGGCTCACGGCGGTGGATAACGCGGAGATTATTCGAGCGCGTGAAGCCGATAGCGCCGCAGAGGCGATGAAGGGAGATATTCTTAAGAGACTCGGGGACTTTTTGGATGAGTAATCGATGTATATGTGCTCAGGTACGTGCGATGCGATGTTGCGATGCGTTATTCGACGTTTGAGGCTATGATGACATATAATCATGCTAATCCTGATGTACCATGATAACAGATCGATAGGACTGAGCCTCTTGTAGAAGAAGAACGTGGACGACGATGATGATTGCGCTTTGTTTTCGCATTTTGTGGTGAGAGCCGAGCTCGCTGAAACCCAAATTCCAATGGATCCTTCTGAAGTCTTCACTATTATTCGTCTCGTGCTCAGAGTTTACGCGCACCTTGTACAGTTGACTGACGCGCGAGGTTTCTTTCAAACGCCCACAGCCTCTCTCGCGCTTCACAGTCTGTAAACAACCGCCAGTAGAAAATTTAGAATGCAGTTAAAAAAGAAGGAAAAAAGTTGAAACAAATTCGTATCAATATAACAATCATCATGCGTTTCGTATGTGTATACACGTGGTAGTGAGACAGTAATCATAGTACAAGTAAAATCCAAAGGCGATTCAGAATCAATCATTTTTTCGTCGGGTAGCTCGCGGCCGTGGTAATTCCACACTGGCCGTTTTCTCTCTTCACTCGGCGAGCGATGCGAATGTATCCATTTTCACCCCATTGGCCCCAAGAATTCTTAATCTTCCAGTAATGTCGGTGGTGCTTAGGATGCGTGGTGTTGTGGTCGATGCCGTAGCCGACAACCAAAACTCCGTGGTCGATGTCCGCGCCGCAGTCGTGCGCGTCGTACACGCCACCCTCGTAGAGCTGGAAGGATTGATGATCGGCCTCGATAGCGACTGACACCGGTTGCATGGCGACCGCCTTTTCAAGCGCGTCTTCATCTCCCGCAGGAACGTCCTCGAAGCCGTCAATCGTGGCCATATGTAAACGAAGTTTGGTCTCTTCGCATTCCTCGGCCAACGCGACGTACGGGTACTGTCGTTCGCTGTCGATGCCGCCATTTTCGATGATCCATTTAAAAGCGTTATCCATCAAACCACCATTGCACCCAGAGTTTTCGCGCGAGCATGAAACCATCTCTTGCTCGGACAACGACACGAGTCGACCAGTCTTGATTTGATTCAAACCTTCGACGGCGCCAGACGTGGAAAACGCCCAACAAGAACCGCAGCGGCCTTGGTTTTTCACCTTGGTCACCGCGCCGCGCTCGACCCAATCGATCTCTTCAGGCACGTCTACGTTGGCATATCGCCATGCGTTCTTGTAATCACCATCTTGGCGCGCTTTCAAGGCCCGCGAAGACGCGTCGTACCCAAGAAGTTGTTTGAATTCCTCCCGCGTGCTCGCGGCAAACGCGTTGAGCCCGACCCAGTGCGACACCTCCCCGAGCGCATATTTCGCGTTATGTTCCACCACGAACGCCGCATTCTTGGCGAAAATCTCCATCCGCGCCGCGTACTCGTGCGCATCGTCCGCGTACGTCTTCCCGTGTCGCACCATCCACGCCTCGAACGCCTCAACCAACGAATGCGTCGACGCTAACGTGCCCACCTCGACGCGGTCGCGCGGCTCGAGCGTCAACGCCGTCGCCCTCGGCACCGTGCGCGCGTGCGCCACGTCCGCACCCGCCATGGCGCACATCACCACCGCGAGCGCGACCGTCACGCGCGTCATCGTCGTCGTCTTCATCGTCGTCGTCGTTTCAAACGCGCCTCCTCGCGCGGTCGAGTGCGGCCGCGAGAGCCTCCAGAGGTCCGTCGTGCGTGTCGTTTGTGCATGTCTTAGGCCTACCACGCATAGTATACGTACACGTGCACACATAAAACCAACATATACCGCGAACGCATGCTCGAGTACGCGCACACACGTCCAAGTAAAAAATATACATCAAACACACCCCCGCCTGGGGTCGCGATTGGTCGATGGGTGTTCCACATCCGGGTGGCACCGATCCGGATGTCCGAACGCAGCATCGATGCGTGGATGGCGCCGCGCGTCGCGCGCGCCCTCTCTCTCGTACACGCGCGACAGCGGAGACGATCCAAGATGCCGCCGAAAGCCCCTGAATCGAAGGCCGCCAAGGCCGCCAAGGCTATGGCCGGCGGTAAGAAGAAGTCCAAGGTACGCGACGATGGACGAGGATGACGATGGTGGCGCGTTCGCGAGGCGAACCCTATTGCGATCGCGGATGTGGATGCGTTGGGACGCTCGCGCGCGCGTGGGGCTGGGCGATGCGGGCGATGATGCGGGGGTGTGTTTGATGTATATGTTTTACGCGGGTTCCGCGCGCGCGGACGACGTGGTGTGGTTCGCGGTGGCGACGACGACGTGGTTTGTCGGGTGTCCATGGGCGCGCGCGAGCGACGAGGGCGCGCACAGAGACTAACCTTTACACGCGTTTTATCGACGACAGAAATGGTCCAAGGGTAAGATGAAGGAGAAGGCCAGCAACCAAGTGCTCTTCGAACAGGTACGTGCTTTGCCGTAGACGCGTGCGCATTCGCGTCGATGCGTGTGCTCGATCGGGTCGGGTGTGGCTCAAGCCCTAGAGCTCGCGGCGGGCGTCGCGCGCGACAAACGCGTCCAGTGATGACTCGCGTAACACCGATGACTGACCATGGAACACGTGTTGTGCTTGATAACAACAGTCCACGTATGACAAGCTCCTCGCGGAAGTGCCGAAGTACAAGATGATTACCATTTCCATCTTGTGCGACCGTCTTCGCGTCACGTGCTCCCTCGCGCGCAAGGGCATCGCCATCTTGTTGGCGAAGGGTTTGATCAAGCCGCTCGTCCTCCATTCGTCCCAACACATCTACACGTCTGTTGCGGAGAAGGAAGCGTAAGCGTCGACTGCTTCGGATAAGTAGATGATGAGTGCGAGAGGTTGTCTTCGTTCAGTTTAGAACTGGAACGCGAGGCGACTCTCACACTCGCGCCTAGTGAGTGGGTTAGTGCAATACAAATATGCGGTATTTGAGATTTATATCTGTGACGTGCATCAACATGCGCGTTCGCGTTCGCCTCATTTTCGTCTCGTTCCTCTAATTCGTGCTCGTGAACACTTTTCTTTGCCTCTCTACCACGAGCACCTTCCGCCGTCGTCAAGTTGATGCGTTGCCACACACCTTGGCGTCCTCAAAAGCGGCACCATGCGTGGCGTTGCCGCGAGCCGCGCGCGATTGAGTATAACGCCATCGTCGTCGACTCGTGATCCCCATCGTCGTCATCCTCGCCGCTATCTCTCGCGCGCCAACGCCGCGGTGAGCGAACTGCAACAGGTGAAGTGCTTTGACGGCGCTTGGTATGGGCCAGAGATCAAGTCTCGAGCGCAAGAATGGATCTGGGTACTCAGCGAAGAAGAAGTCAATGAAATTGATATCGCGCTGAGTGCCGTGAAGGCTAAAGGTCTGAATGATATCGTCAGTTTTGGGCCAGAGACATTCACGTTGCCGACGTTGGGACCAAAGCTAGTAGCGCTTGGCGATGAGTTGGTAAGTGGCAGAGGATTTGCACACATGCGAGGATTACCCGTGGAAAAGTACTCGAATTGGGACGTGTGTGCGATTTTCCATGGCTTGGGGCGCTACATGGGAACAGCAGTGCCGCAGAACCGCGCTGGACACATTGTCGGCCACGTGAAAGATTTGGGACGAGACCCAAACGATCCTCTCACGAGGCTCTACACCACGAACGCAGCGCAACCGTATCACACCGACTCAGCAGATATCGTAGGTTTGCTGTGTCTGAGCCAGGCTACGAGTGGTGGACATTCACAAGTCACAAGTAGCGTGGCAATTTGGAACGAGCTCGTAAAGCGACATCCAGAAAGCGCCAAGGTGCTTTTGGAGCCGTTTGTAGTCTCTCGTAAAGGAGAGATTCCTCCTGGCAAACAGGCAACGTACACAATACCAATTTTTCATCACACGACGGAAGGTCGACTGTGTGCGATTTATGACCGCTCGTTCATTGAAGCGGCGTTGAAAATGGCAGATACGCCGAGACTTTCTGAAGCGCAAGCGCAAGCGCTCGATCATCTAGACGCCCTAGCATGTTCGGATGAGCTACGACTCGATATGACGCTGGCTCCGGGTGATATTCAGTGGCTGCACAATCACACGACGCTTCACGCGCGATCAGCGTTCACGAACGATGACGTGAAGCCACGACACTTGCTTAGACTTTGGGTGTCGCCGCCGAAAGGTAAAGCGATGACTTTGCCCGCCATTTTCGCCGAGCGATTTGACACCATCGAGCCAGGGCCGTTACGAGGAGGGATACGCGTCGAAGGTCAAACCTTATGTGTTCCCCCAGAGCCATAGCCAGTAGTTTAGAAATCACATTTATTCTTGCTTGTGTAGCCCAGATTCGGTTATAGTTGCGCGAAGCATACGCCTCGTCCCTCACTTGAATACGTGCGCGAAATCAACGTCTGTGACGCGGCGCGATCGCGACAGCGGTGACGCCGCTGATAGATACGGCTCGTAAGCGTCCAGTCAACGCACGTGTGAGTGGCTTCAACTCGTCAGCTACTCGTCATGGCGGACGAATCGCGTACCGTTCGTGCTGCTGCGTTAGCGTTCGCTGTTGCCGGCACCGGTGTCGGTCTCGCTGTCGCATCTGCGTCATTCTATGCAACGTATTTCAATCAACCGTATAAGAAACTATCGCATCAAACGTGGTACGATGCTATCGACGCGGACGGACGTATCAAAGATTTGAGCGCGGTGCGCGCGGGAGTCTTGGATGGAGGCATCCCTTCATCTTTGCGCGAAGAAGTGTGGTCAGCCCTTCTGGGATTGCGAAAACGTAATTCGACAAGTGTAGAGTATGAGCAAGGTAAACGTCAAAGGAAAGAGCGCTACGATGGGTTTCGTAGACGCTGCGGTGAACTCGTAGACTTGCTGTCGAAACCAGTGAAAGGACCCGTCGCAAATTTGCCCAGTGATCTTGCGTCGTTTACGGAAGCGTCGAGAATAATTGCGGCTGACGCACCGCGAACTTCGTTTACGTACGGCACGTTTGCACGTGATTGGGAAAGTGGAATTGTGAACGGAGAGGACATTACTTCGCCGACTGTGGACTGGCGGGTCGCGCAGCGCGAGCGTCTAATTCGAGTTCTCGAGGCGTACGCAATTTTAGATCCAGGCATTGGTTACACGCAGGGCATGAATGATTTAGCAGCAAAGTTTCTCCGGGACGTGAGCAACGAGTCTGAGGCATTTTGGTGTTTTGCGACATTCATGGGTGGTTCGTATCGATGTCACTTCGTCATAAATCCACATGAAAGCTCGCGTACTGGTGGTCGCGATCAAGAAGGCGTGAGCGATCGCTTACGTTCACTCGGTGAGATAATCAAGGTTGTTGACACTCCAATGCATAAGCACTTGTCTTTGCTAAAGTCTGAGGAGTGTATGTTTGCTTTTAGGGCGGTTGTAGTTTTAATGGCGCGTGAACTAGACGCCGAAGAAGTTGGCTTGTTGTGGGATATGTTGATAGGCGCTGGCGATTTCGCTCCAATAGGCAATGATGGCGTAGAAAAGCTCGCTGGAGGTGGAGCGAAGTTATTTTTACACGTAGTTGCCGCGGCTCTGATTGGTATGCGTCCTCAGGTGATGGCGTGTAAAAAGGCAGATGATTTGATGCAGCTGGTGTCACGAAAACTTCCAGCGCATCACTTCATGGCACACGATCTCGTCAAGAAGGGCCGCGAATTGATGAAAATTTCTGCAAAAGCTGTTTGATGAATCGTTTAACGACGATTATAAAGTCCTAGCTTGCTCTATGTAGTCTAAAATGAGATAATAGTTACTTTTAGATGTAATTCACCGCCGAATCGCCAGGCGCATAGTCGCCTCTTAAATCGATAGGAGAAATCGTACTATCTTTCGGCGGATTCGTCAAGTCAATGCACCTTACTTCACCGAGCTCGAACGGGTAATCTATGTGGTGACGACCAAGATCCGTTCCATTGAGTGCCGCGGCGAATACTGAGAGGGTGTCTTGATGCGAAACCAAAATTAAATCCTCCCCAAAATACGTTGCTTCGAGCCTTGTGAACGCCTCTAAAGCTCGACGATACAAATCAAAACACGATTCAACAGATGCCGATGGTTGCAAGCTTGACGGCACGGGCGGTGGCGTCGAAAGTGGATCCTCGAGGTCGTTTGCCCACACCCCGTCCCACGCAGACATTGAACCAAAATCAAGCGAACCCATCTTTCGCGGATCTAACAACCCACTAAACTCAGTGCGCATCTGGCTAAACAACAACCCAACCTCTTCGCGCACGACGAGAGCGCTCTGAAAGCTCCGCTGAAAATTGCTCGTGTATAACCACGACGGAGCGCCGTCGAATTCAGACGATACAATCCGCCGAGCGGCTTCTTGCATTTGCATCCGCCCCTTCGCCGTCAAACCAAACGTCGTATCATACTTGAACGATGGATTACTCAAAATTTCCCCACGCACGTCGAGCACGGACTCTCCATGTCGAACGAGAAAGTATCGATTATGCAAACGACTCGGCAAGTCGATAAACGCCTCGGCGCGTTTCGGCCTCCCCGCGTACGCGACCCCACTCGCCGTCATCGTCGTGCCCACTAAAAACCCGCGTCTCGACGACGACGGCATGACTATCGACGATGTCGACGCCGATGACGCCAGCACGCACGCACGCCCATCTCCCGTGCGATGCTCCACCCTCCCATCACCGTTGGGCCCCGTCATCATCTTGTTCCTCTCCATCGGCGCATCGGCGTCAGCGCGTTGACGACTCCACGCGCTGGTCCCGCGCGCGGCGTCGCGACGACCGCGCGGCGATGCGACGCTCGCTATGCGAATATCACGCCGCATCGTCATCGTCGTCGTCGTCGTCATCGTCATCTCGCACTGGCGAACACGCCCCTCACGCGTTCAACATCGCAACAGCCCGCGCACGGCGCACGGCGCGCCCGCGTTGAGAAGAATCCGGTCAGTCTGTCTGCGTGATAGATATATAGTCTGACCCGAAAAAGGCTGTCAGTCAGTGCGCATGATGGATAGTCCAGTGTTTGAAGACAATTTCACTACACTCGTTCAAAACGAGACTACAGTACTGTACCCATACAGACGAAAATATCTTAACGGGTGGTCTTTTTTTTCGGTCGGTCGGTCGGTCGTCGCGCCATCTGACGCTCGCCGTGCTGGCGGCGGCAGTGCGCGACGGAGGATCGACGACGGACGACGGACGAGGACGATGGGACGACGGGCGAGAGATGAAAGCGACGATGAGGACGTGGTGAGCGAAGAGGACGAGGATGAGGATGATGTCGACGTCGATAGCGCCAGTGATGACGATCGCGACGAGGAGGAGGAGGAGGAGGAGGGAGGTTCGGATTCCGAGCTCGACGCCGAGATGGCGGCGCTGGCGTCGATTCAACGCGAACGATACGCGGCAAAGAGTGGGAATAAAGATGCGAAGACGTTTGCGAATAACGCCGCGGGGTTAGATGCGAGTATTGAAGGTGCGTGCGTGTGCGTATGTGCGAGCGTGTGCGTGATGCGTGCGCGTGGAAGGAAGAGTTGACGGCGACGCGCGACTCGAGGGCGCGTACGGATTGAGACTCACCGCGCGGTTTTTACACCTTGCTTAGATTTTCAATGGACGAAAAAGGCGAAATGGATTGATCATATGGCGATAACAGGATCGAATACCGATCGTGTGGTCGACGTGAATGATGATTTAGCGCGCGAGACATTTTTTTATGAACGCGCGTTGGAGTCGGCGAACGAGTGCGTGCGGAGGTTGAAAGAACTAGGTGTTCCGGCGCGAAGGCCGGATGATTATTACGCTGAAATGGTCAAGAGCGATGAGCACATGAAGCGTGTTCGTAGTGAATTGATTTTTGAGCAGCAGCAGCTTGAGATTCGCGATGAGCGTAGAAAGGCGCGCGAAGCGAAAAAGTACGGCAAGCAAGTGCAAGCGGAAAAAATCAAGGCGCGCACGTTGGACAAAAAGTCACAAATCAAGAGCTTGGACAAGTGGCGTAAACAACGACAAAAGAGCGGATTTGCTGATGACGGCAAGGTTCCTTTCGATGGTGCGGATGATGGTAAGCGTAAGCGTCAACAGAGAGACGAGAAGTGGGGCTTTGGTGGACGTAAAAAGGTGCGTAACTTTCCGCGGCGTCGTTGCTCGCAATTTTTTCCCGCTCGCGCACACTTCAAAACTTTTAGGTGGGAACACGGGGTGCTGCCCGCATCCCGAGTATCCAACGCAATGAGGCGTCAAGATATCTACGACGTATATCTCAGCGTAAACACCTTACATAAACTTGGCGGTTGTAGGCCCCTCTCTGGAGGACGCCTCCCGTCGGAGGGACCATATTCCATTGCCTAGGCGGGCGCGGCGTCGTCGCAATTACGTCACGGGACAGACCATGGGCCCTTTATTCAAATACCTCGACCCCTGAATCTTTTTAAACGCGTCTATGAGGGCGTTGACTGACATTTATTTTTGTTCCCATATGCAGACGGCGAAACGTAACGATAAATATAGTTCGGCTGATATGTCCGAGTACAAGCCGTCGAGTTTCGACAAGGCGTTCCGTTCGGGGCAAGGTGGGAACTATGCGCCGCGACCGGGCGGTGGGCGCGGCGGCGGGCGCGGCGGTGGACGCGGCGGTGGACGCGGCGGCGGTGGACGCGGCGGCGGTGGACGCGGTGGCGGACGTGGTCGTCGTTAGAAACGCGGATGCATACATTTTAGAACACTACAACAACACCTTGATTTTAGCATATTTTTAGTACAGAAATCGGTCTTTAAACTCGTCATCTCTTCCCAAGCGACATTCGTCTCTCACGCCCAAGATGTTGTACCGATTATCCGCCACCAAGTCGTACACAAAATCACCCAATGGCGTGGGAAACATCAACCCAATTCCCCCGAGCGTCGGAAGCGGCGGTTTCATGTACTCTGCAATTCTCAACACCGCCTCCGATTTCACGTACGCTCGCGTCGGGCTCACCACAAAGACGATGCTCGAAATATCATCCGCAGACCTCCCGCAGTTACGCAACAGCGCGCGACCGACGTCGCTTTGCAACGCGGCGAAACGAACCGACCCAGATTCTTTCGCATCCATATCAATCGCGAAATTCACGCCCCCGTTACACAAGTTACACACACCATCGTATAAAATCACCGGCCGCGTGTCGCCCGATGAAAACCACGTCGCAACATTGGCATCGGCTGACGTCGATGCGCGCGCCGAGGCTGACGCGCGGTGCGTCGCGCGCGCGTGACGAGTCTGCCGCGTCATCGTCGTCGCCGTCGTCATTCGCATCATCGTCGTCGTCGTCGTCGTCGTCGTCGTCGTCGACATCATCGTCACCGTGGATGCGCGCACGAGTGACGTCGGTCGTCACAACCGAGTGCGTTTATGTGTCGGTGCGGTGCGGCGGTGGCGGTGGCGACGACGACGACGACGACGACGGGCGCGGCGGTGCGAACAGGCACGCACCGCACTCGTGACCGTCGTCGTGACCGTCGCGCGCGAAGGACGACGACGACGACGATGAAAGCGTCGACTGACGGTGGGGCGCGCGAGGACACGATTGGACGACGTCGCGCGCGAGTGGCTGTGATAGGCGCGGGCGCGGCTGGACTCGCCGCCATACGCGCGTGCGAGGTCGAAGGACACACAGTGGTTGCGTTCGAGCTCGCGAATGACGTCGGAGGTACGTGGAGGTACGAGAGCGAGGTTGAAGATGATGAAGGCGAAGGCGCGAGCGCGGCGCGCGCAAAAGTCCACGGATCAATGTACGCGTCTCTGCGCACGAATCTTCCGCGTGAACTCATGGGGTTTGGTGAGTTTCCCTTTCATGAATCTCACGGCGTCGATGAGCGGCGGTTTTGTGGACACGAGGAGGTGCAAAGGTATTTGAAGGCGTACGCCGAGACATTTGGCTTGCGCGAGCGCGTGACGTTCAATGCAAAGGTGACGAGCGTCGAGCGCATCTTTCGCGAGGATGCCGAAGCCGAACGTGCGTGGTCGAGTCAGTGGGCAGTGGCGTCATCAATCGACGGTGGCACCGCGCGTCGAGAGGTTTTTGACGCCGTCATCGTGGCCAATGGGCATTACAGCGAGCCACGGGTGCCGCGATTTAAAGGCGCTCGTACTTGGCCGGGACAACAAGTTCACAGCCACAACTATCGCACCCCGGATGGCTTTGAGGGTAAAAC
This sequence comes from Ostreococcus mediterraneus, assembly GCA_012295225.1. Lineage (NCBI taxonomy): Eukaryota > Viridiplantae > Chlorophyta > Mamiellophyceae > Mamiellales > Bathycoccaceae > Ostreococcus > Ostreococcus mediterraneus. The sequence continues at coordinate 293,282 of WMKK01000007.1, forward strand.
AGTGCTTCTCATAGGTGCCATGGCGAGTGGGGAAGATATTAGTCGTGAAATTGCATCCGTCGCAGACCGGGTGTTGCTATCCGCACGCACGTGGCAGAACCCAGAATGGGCGACATCCGTCCAAGGCGTCGGGGCGCAAGGAAATATTTATCGCAAGCCAAATGTCGCGAGTTTCTCCCCAGACGGATCGGTGGAATTTGAAGACGGGTCTGTTGAACAAAGAGTCGATATTTGCATGTATTGCACTGGTTATCGGTACGACTTTCCTTTCTTGTCCCGCGACGTCGGCGTCGCCGTCGAAGACAACTTTGTGGCGCCGTTGTACGAACATTGCGTCGCTGTCGACGCGCCATCGTTGTCGTTTATTGGCTTGCCATGGAAAGTTGTACCGTTTCCCATGTTCGAAATCCAGTCGCGTTGGATTGCGCGCATGTTATCTGGGGCGGCACCGATGCCTTCACGCGAAGACATGGTGACGTTTGCGGCTCAACTTGAGTCGACGTTGGAGCCTCACGGAGGCGTACCTCGTCGACACGCGCACTGTTTTGGCGACAAGCAATGGGAGTACAACGCTCGCATCGCGAGCATGAGCGATGGTCCTGGCTTAGAGAGTTGGAGAGAGCAAATGTACATCGCCACAGGTAAGAACAAACGTGCCAATCCGGAAACTTACCGTGACGCGCACATGTCCGACGCCGAAGCGCTCGCGGCGGCGCTCGACGAGTTTACAAAAGTAGCGACGCGTTGAAAATATAGTTGAAATGTATTGTTGTATTGATTGAACAAATTGCTGTTTAGGCGAATTCTCTAAGAATATTCCCGAGACCGATTCTTGAACTTTGCATAAAGGATGATAACAGGCCTTCTCTTTCTTCATCATCCGTGGTGTCTGGCATGATTTCACCCCAATCAATCTTCCCCTTGGCTCGGTCGGCATTGGCGCCGCCTCGCAACGTGGGAAGACTGACGGGAAGGTATGAAAAGCGCGCGATAGCTTTGGCAGTGATGGGTTTGGGATTTGCCCCACTCGCTGGTTTCACCAAGGTATCTTGGTACAAATTGGATAGTTGAATGAAACCACCGAGCAAGACGCTGCACCTTCTATACGCTCGTCGTTCGTTTTCCCACAAATGCGGTTCGTACGTCGCCCAGTCGATGGGATCGAGCTTGCGCGTCAGTTGTTTCTGTAACTTGTCAGCGCGTTCCGCCGCACTGCGTGCGAGAACGTCTGAGGTAAACTTGACATCTAAAAGTACCTGTAACGTGCCCTTCTCGGAAAGCTGCAAAAGAGCGAGACTCTCATCGTACGCGTGTAACATGGCTTCGGCGAGCGACGAGGCGAGAGCGTGGATAGCCGTTCTCGGCAACAAATGTCCACCGATGCGCTGCGTCTCTTGTAAAGCGTTGTGCAATGCTGTGAGCACGTACGATGAGATGGTCGCAGGAAGGCGCAAGCTCAAGCCATCACCAACTTTATCGGTGGAAACTTCTTCCCAATGCGCGGGCGTTTCATCCACCATCAACGCGTCGTCAGAGGCGAGCGCATCCTTGAAGCGACGGGCGACGGCGCTCGCGCACTCATCAACCCAAACTTTGAAACCAGCATTCATGGCTTGTTGTAAACCATCTGCCACGCTCTTGATTTTCACGTTTTCAGGTTCGTTTGTGTTGTGCACCCCACGCAATGTCTTCGGTGGTTTTATGATGAGATTGGCGCCGTCGTTGTACTTTGGCCACATGTTTGCTGGATTCAACAACACGTTAATTTCCTTGACGCCGGATGTGACTGCTTTGGCGAGATGCCCACACATCAACGCGCGAGACGTATCAGACGACTTGACTTGCACCTGCATTGATAAGTATTGCGCCAATTCCACCAAGCCCTTATGTGCGCACGTTTGAATGTGCTCAGCTAAAGCCGCGAATCGACCTTCTAATTCCGCGTGACCACCAGCCTGAACGCCTTGAAGCATGAGCGCATCTTTTCGTACGGAAAGGAATGCTTGGTTCAAAGAGTTTGCCACAGCGTACGCGCTTTTGATATCTTCTGGAATGTTCAAATTTGCATCCTTAGATGATGAACTTGACCAAACAGATGAATCTCTTCGCGCGTCTGACGATGATTTCTTAACAGCCGCGTCGAGTGCGGCGTCCACTTGCGGTTTGATGTGCGAAAACGCCAAAGATGTCTTGAACAAAGCAAAACCTTGATGAAGCCAGGGTTGTTCAAACAAGATGTCCCATAAATTAAGATTTTCCTTGAAAACGTTGATGCACATGTCGTTCCACTCTTTGTTCTCGCTAGAGATTCGGCTCGAGCGCTCGAGCGCGGCGAGTTCTTTGCAGTTTGACATTTTTCCAAAGACGGCAACGCCACGCTGCTTGACATCACCCGCTATAGCATCCAACCACGCACGACACGCATCGCTAACAGTAGTCGCGCTGAGAATTTCTAGATTCCCACGTTTGTCTTTCATGACGCGCTGAAATCGCTCTATTTCAGCTTCTGGTTCAAAAACGCCGTGGAACAAATCATCCAACGACTCAATTTTGTGCTTTGACTCCGACATCAAAATCGACTCATCACCCGCAAACATGTCAAACGTGAGCTGAATAATATGTTTAACGTCACGCATCAGCCCAGCTAATCTTTTATTGAGCATATCTTGCGTCGTCACTGAGCTGGCAATGTCCCTCAAGCACGCTCGCACCCACGCTCGACGCATTTGCAGCAGCAGTTTCATCGCCTGCGATGTACTCAAGCTTTCCACCGCAAAAAGTGCGCTAAGCGCACTCGCCGCTTCATCGCTGCGTAAATTCGTGCGCTCTAATCCCGCACGAGCACGTTTGGATACATGCGCCTTGAAACTGCTCAACACCATCGATTGTTGTCGCAACACGGGAAACATGCGCGTCGCGTCATCCGCGGCACCGGAGCCTTGATGCGACGTCGTCAGCGCCCCCAGCACTTCAATCGCCGCCTTAAGCCGCTGCGCCCCTGAAGCGTAATCACAATCTTCTAACAAACCCCAAATCTTCTCTGGCGTATCTAATAAAAACTTGACTCGACTACCGAGCGCAAGCGTCGTCGACATCGCGCGCTCCGCGCCCGCGCCCCTCGCCTCAGCCTCATCAGACCCTCTCATCGTCCTTTTCCTCGTCGACACATCGCCCATTCTCTCCAACGCCTCATTCACCTCGACCGATAACACCCCAAGCTCCATCGTTGTCTTATTAATCGTCTCCAACGCCTCCACCGCGTCGATCGCATCCTTATACGACTCCGCGAGCAACGCCCTGTTTCCACGCGCGCGCACGCGCACACACGCGTCAGAACCCGCGCGAGACACCAAACAAACACACGAACACACACACACATTCGCACGCGCTCACACACACACGCACCTCAACGCATCCGCCTTATCACTCGCCTCCTTCCTCGTTCGCGCCTCAACCTCCCGGATCTCATCGAACGATCGATTGGCGAACAGCGCGTCGGCGCTCGTCGCCGCGAGCGACGCCGACGTCGCGCTCGACGGCGGTGCGACGACCACCGCGCCGCTCGTCGCCATCGCCATCGCGCGCCGCGATGAAAGTCCGACGGCGATGATTGTCGTCGTCGTCGTCGTCGTCGTCGTCGTCGAAGTCGTCGGTGTGAACCCACATGTCCGAGCGGTGCGACGGTCCATGTCCCAGCGCACGACGGTGGTTGACTCGCCCGCGAGACGCGCGCGCGCTCGGGCGAGGACGCGCGCGCGATGCGATGCGAWGACGACGACGGTGACGACGACGGTGAGGCGATGACGGCGTGGGGTGAAGGAGGCGCGAGTGGGGGTGGGACGTGGTGGTACAGGGAGAACGCGCGCGGGGTGGAGGCGAAGACGCGCGTCGGGGTCGGGGTCGGGGTCGGGGTCGGGAAGACGTGGGATGTCGTAGGTGCGTCGTGGGTATGATTGTTTTTTGTTTGTTTTTGTTTTTGTTGTCGTTGAGTGTGGGACTGATGTGATGTGAACGCGCGTGAACAGCGACGTCGGCGTACGTTAAAGTCAACGCGCCGCCTCGGCGTCTTTGCTACGTGGATTTATTTGACGACATTGACGATGAATCCGTGACGGTGTCTTACGAAGCGCCAGACGTGGTTATTTTTCACTGTTGGAAACGCGTGAAAAAGTTGTGGGGACAGCTGCACCGGGATGGGGATAAGGATGCAATCTTGAGGCGCCGCGCGGCGTCGCTTTGCGCGCGCGACGAACGCGTCAGACGTCTCGATGCAGAGGCTGATACGCGTAAGAAACGCATCGCGCGCGAGTTTCTCCAGCGACAATGGGACGAAGACGATGCACGAAAACAGCAACATCAGGAAAACCCTCATTACCGCGAGCTTTCATGCGTCAAAGACGCTTCAGCCGCGCTCAAGCCTAGACGTACGACGCGATTACGCGCTCCACGTCCCGCGAGCGGCGCGGGCGCGGCGACGTCTCACCATCAATCACGGGCGCCGCCGCCGCCGCCGCCACCGCCGCGCGCGTTCATTCATATTCCAGTCACGCTCACTCGAGTCGAACGATTACCCGCGCGCACGCCGCTCGCGCGTTTAACGTGATTAAATAAAACGTGAAGAGCGCCGCGCCGCGCGGCTGCTGACTGGACACCCCCCTCTCGCGTCCTCAGTGCACGCCTCGCGACGGCGAAGATCGGCACGTGCGGTGCTATGATGTTCGCCCCAAACGCAACGCGGCTCGCGCGAACGTCTTATCGCGCACTCATGCGCGCGAGCCGCGATCTCGAGCGACAGGCGGCGCGTCTCGGCGCTCCGCGCGCGAGCGATGCCTTCACCGAAGACGAGCACGCGAGTCTCGCGCGCGTCGTTCCTGGCTATATGGATGCCGTGCGTGCGTCGACATCGCTGCGACAGGCTGTATCGGTTGAATTTCGAGTGCAGAGTGAGGATGCGGAGCACGAAAATGCGCGATTGGATGCGTCTTTACTGGTTTTAAGCACGCTGAGGCGTCGCGCGCGGTTGCTCGCAAACATGCCGACGTCCAACGCTTCGAGCGCCACGACGGATGGCGTGCGGGTGCAAGTCACGTCGAGTTTGTTGCCGGCACAAACGAGTCCATCGGATAGTCGGTTCGTGTACGCGTATGAAGTGGAGATTACCAATGTCGGCGCGGACGAGCCCGTTCAGATAGTCAGTCGCGAGTGGCACATCGAAGACGAGGACGGACTGGTCGAGAGCGTGAAAGGAACGGGCGTGGTCGGACAGCAACCCACGCTCGGGCAAGGAGAGAGTTTTAGCTACACATCAGCGTGTGTGATGAAGCGAATACGGGGGAGTATGCGCGGCAAATACGTCGTCGTCGGTCAGAATTCGAAGCGGGTTACGGAGGCGAGCATCGCCCCTTTTGCGTTGGTTCCGCCGGGACGCGCGTCGACCACACGCGTCAACGATGGTGATGATGAGATTATTGACGAGGAAGACGAAGATATTGAAGCCTTGACGCGAGATTCTTCGATTAAGCAGTGATTTACGTCGAAGACGTGCTTCTGATTGTTGTTGTTGTGTTTCTAAAATCAATTCTTTCGTTCTTGTTGTAACATCATTGGTACCTTCACTTCGCCGCACGCGCCATGCGTGCCGCCGCTTTACGATCGACCGTTCGCGTCGGCGTTCGTCAAATATCTCAGCACCGTCGCGCTCGAAACATGGTGCACGTGCGCGCGCAATCTACGACGGACGAGCGTCGTTATCCAGAACGCATGCGTCACGCCACGCGAGCCGTGCAACTCGTCTCCAAGCTTTGCCGATCGATTCAATCCAGCTTGACGACGTCCGAGCAAGTTTCGAAAAGTGACGACTCCCCAGTGACGGTGGCTGATTTCGCCGCGCAAGCGGTGATTGCGTACGTGTTGGCGAAAGAAGTTCCAGAGGTTGGTCTCGTGGCGGAGGAGAACGCGGCGGAGATGCGCTTAGATGCGGGCGCGGATCTTCGTGCGAGAGTCACGGCGGTGGTAAACGAGACATTATCTGGTTTAATTGACGCGCCACTGAGTGAGATTGAAGTTATGGATGCCATCGACCGTGGAACGTCGGACGGCGGCGCGAGCGGCGCCTTTTGGATTTTAGACCCAATCGACGGCACAAAGGGGTTCATTAACGGTCGACAGTATGCGATCGCGTTGGCTCTGATGGAAGATGGAGAAGTCACTGGTGGTGTCCTTGGGTGTCCAAACATGCCGAGCGAGAAAATCCCGAGAGGTGCGACGGAAATTCCCACTGCGTCTCCAGGATGTTTGTTTGTCGCGTACAAAGGGTGCGGAACGACGGCGAGCGCGCTGGACGTTCGCTCGCCGTTGGAGGATGGTGTCAAGGTGACGACGATGAAAGTAAAAAACGCTAGCGAAGCGACGTATATGGAATCCTGGGGAGACTCTGTAGTTGCTGCACACGGATTCACGAATGCATTGAGCGACTCGATGGGAATGACGTCGCCGCCAGTACGCATTGATAGCATGGCCAAGTATGCGGCACTAGCTCGCGGAGATACGAACATGTACCTCAGATTTCCGCCGAAAACGTACCGAGAAAAAGTTTGGGATCACGCGGCGGGAGCTATTGTCGTACAGGAGGCGGGAGGCGTCATTACCGATGGTTCTGGCAAGCCTTTGGATTTCTCCAAAGGGCGCTTTCTCGACATAGACATGGGCATCGTGGCAACGTCGACACCCGAATTGCACGCCAAACTTCTCGAAACGATTGCACAAGTTGCACAGCAGCAACAGTAATGATAGTAATATGTCTAGGTAATACATTGTAAGCTATTCTAGAGTCTAGAGTCTATGTGTTTTCTACGCGCTCTTTGTGCGCACTGGTCGCAGCCGGTGACGAAGCAGAGCTATGATCTCTTCTTTTGAACGGCTCGGCTGTCCGACGTGTACATACTTGTCCGCCAACCAGTCCAGCTTCCCACACATAACGGCTATACCAACGTCAAAGAAACCTACACCCGTGAAGATCAATCCATCGTTCTCGGCGTAATCATCAAGGGATGCTAGAAACTTTGACGGCAGCTCGCTCCAATGCACTCGCGAGTTTACGTGGTGCACTGTGTGATATCCATCATTGAACGTGTATTGATTGTCCGAATGATTAATCGCACAGTATGACAACCGGTAATTACAGTGCGGTTTGTCGGGATCGACAAATACATGCTGCGACCAGTTGCCAAACATTAACGCCAACGAACTTACGAAGTACGGTACGACAAAAATCCAAAGCGCCGCAACCGAGTTTATTCTCGCTGTGAATGAATACGCCGCAAAAGTGCCAGCAAATCCTAGCGCACATTGCGCCGCCATACTATAACGCTTTTGTTTCCACGCGTACATTGGTAATTCTACGCACGACCCAATGGTGAATCGTAACCAATACGCGAGGAACGCTAAAACGCTGTCTCGCTGAAATCCCGCCGTCGAGCTTAAGTCCTTTCCAACCTTATTATTCTCCACATGGTGCATCACCGCATGATGCAACGCATAAACGCCACTTGGAATACCAAAGAGAGGCGCCAGTACCATCGGTGCGAGCGCGTTCAACGTTCGACCAATGAAAAGGTCGTTGCGGAACACTGCGACATGCGTTCCGTAGTGCAGCGCCAACATAAAACGTTGTAGATATAACCCGTACACCGTCGCTAGATATGCAATGCCGTACGCATGTGACGGCGTGGACAATATCAATACCATGACCAATGGAACCACCGTCGCCGTGACGTTGATGAGCAAGTACACGAGCGGCAAGTCGCGTTCGTCGGCGACAATCAACCGTAGACGTTGAATTAACAACGCGCTCGGTGGAACGATATATTCATGTCGAGCGGCATCGACATCGAGGCAACACACATCCTCATCACCACACGTCCCGACGTGGTTCGGAGGACGCGTATCTTCGAGTATAGGTTTCATAAATGGCAACCACCTCACTCCTGCGAATGAGGGATGATGAGCGAGTTGTTGAGATTTTCTGGCGCGAACGTCGCACGGACTAGAGCGTTTTGTTTGTATTATTAGATGGTTTAATTTACAAGCAACTTGAAATACATAGTGAGTGAGAGGGAGCTATGCCGGAACGCTGATGGCGCCAACGTTGTCTCATCTCCTTTCTTCGCGAGCATTCACCAAGCCTTTTTTGCCAATGGTTGCGACAGTCTTTTTCTTGTTTTCCGAATTGTAATATTGATCCGGAGTCATAAACTCAGCGCCACCACCCGTGGCGGGATGGAAAGGACTGGGCGTACTCGCCAACCATTGCTCTTTACCGCCCGCCGCCTTCCAAAACTTATTTTGTTGTTGGCTCACGTCCCACATCAATCCCAAATGTTTTGGCAACGGAGCGAGCGTCGACGCCGCAATGGCGCCGGAAGCCGCGACTGCGGGAACACCAACACCAGGGAACACTGAATCACCGCAGCGTAGTAGCTTAGGAATGGGAGACAAAACGCCTGGTTGCGGGACTTCAGGCAGAGGTAAGAAGCCAAATAAGCTTCCGCCAGCCGCGAGCGCAGGTCCGTATGTTCCTCGGTGTCGACGCAAGAAACGTTGGTGCGTTTGCGGAGACGCGTACACCTCGACTTCGACGCGACTACGAATATCCGGGATGATTCGCTCAATAGCATCCCATAAAATGGACGCCCGCTCGCGTTTGAAGTCTTTGTACTCTTGACTCGAGCGATCTTTGCCTTCCCAAATATCAAACGGTTCGCTTCCGGCGGTGTACACGTGGATAATGTGCTTACCTTCGGGCGCAACATCGGGGTCTAACACGGTTGGGATGAAAATCGTGATTACGTTTTGAGGATCACCAAGCGGTCGATTCCAGTCAAGCACGCACAAGTGCGATGGATCGAGATCGGGTAAGCCCGTGGCGTCGATGCCAAGGAACAAGTGCATGATGCTTCCAAGCGCTGGGATTTCGCTCATCTCCTCCTTCCAATCCACCGCTCTGTTCAAGCCTTGAGCGACGAGCTCATCAGCATCGGGTAGCATAGGAATCGTATCCCAAATCGTAGCGTTGGAGACGACCGCGGTATTTGCCTTGATGACCTTGCCGTTGCGAAGACGCACACCCTTGGCTTCGCCATCTTCAATGATGATTTCTTCAACGTGCGCCTTGAGTTGCATCTCGCCCCCGAACTTTTCCAAGCTTCCCACGAGACGATCAACGACGGCTTGCGTACCACCATCCGGGGCGCACAACGACGCTCCAGGACGGTGAAAGCCTGGAATGCTGTAAATCATCGTTGCCCCCATCGTTCCTTCAGCCGGAAAGCCGCTGAAAAACGCCAGCATATCAATCCACTGTTTCAAAAACGGCTCGGTGACGTATTGCTCAGATAACTTGTGGAACGAGTCCAAAATGTAAGGGATATCCAGCATCACTTTTGGGTGTGTGAGATAAAACGGGATGGCGATCACAGTGGAGACTAACAATCCCGCATCTTGGCGCAACGCCGTGAGCGGACACGCGTCCAACGCGTCGTACAGCGGCTCTAAACGTCCCTTAAGCGCCTTCCACTCCTTAATCGCCAACTCCGGATCGGTTGCCTTTTCGCGTAATAAGTCGCAGAAACCACCTGGGGCGTCGTCATCGCCCGTTTGAAATCTCCAGTGTCCCTCAGGCGTCCACATCGATATCCCGTCGTACGTTTTCACCGGCACCTCCTCGCCGAGCGCATCAAAAACCATGCGTAACGGGTTCCCAGTAGGTCTATCAAGACCTTCCCAAATCGACGGCCCAACCTCAAACTTATACAACGACCCATCGGGCGCGCGATGATCAAACATATGACAGCACCCGCCGGCGAGATAATGCGACTCAAACACCTTCACCTTGTACCCGTACTTACTCAGCAGCGCCCCGCACGACAACCCACCGATACCGCTCCCGATGACAACCACATCGTACTCTTCATCCGCATTCGCCACCGCGCTCGCACCACCCGCGCTCGCGCTCGTCGTCGCGACGTCGTCCCCGCCGCTCGCCGTCCCAGCGCCAGTCGTTATCCACACCCCGCGCATCGCGCGCGCCGCCCCGCGCCCGCGTCCCCGCGTCCGCGTCCCCGCGCGCGCGCCAGACGCGCGCCCCACACCACCATCTCGCCCGTGCGCCGCCCGCGCGCGCCCCGCGCGCGCCCCGCGCGTCGCATCCGTCGCGCGCGCACATTTGCGCGCGGCTGCCACGCCAGCACCGCGCGCGCAGCTCGCCATCGCATCCATCCGTCACCGCGCGACGCGAACGCGAAATCACGCCGCGTGTGCGTGTATATATATGTGTGTGTGTGTAATTACCACCCCGCGTCGTCGCGGTCGTCGTCGCGGTCTGTCGAGCGCGCCAGCGGGCAACCGTGCGAACGCGCGCGACCGAAAGATATTCTCGCGCGCGGGTGATCGTTCGGACATTCGGCGTCGCGGGTCCGTTTTGAACACGTGAACATCCACCGACGCGGTCCCCGGCGGCGCCCTCGTGGTCGTCGTCGTCGTGGTCGTGGTCGTCGCGGTCGTCGCGGTCGTCGCGACACGCGCGCGCGCGGGATTTCGGTCGTTGACGCGACGCGACGCGACGACGTGTGGCGCGCGGGGTGACGACGCGCGATGGCGATGGCGTCCCGGGATGCGCCGACGACGGCGCTGGAGCACCTGCGCGCGCTCGGCGTGCGCACGGTGCGGTTTGAGGTGAACGAGCGGCGCGCGACGAAGGGGGATGGGAGCGATGATGAGAGTGATGATGATAGCGATGATGATTGCGGGGCGTTCGATGGACCGTATGTGTTGCGGTGCGCCGCGGTCGGGGCTGGGGGGTTGGAGCGAGACGTGACGTTTGAGGCGTGGCGGCCGAGACGTGGTTTGGATCGCGAGGAGATGCGAGAAACGTATAGAGAAGTGTATGAAGCAGCGTTTGATGATCCTTTTAGGGCGAATAACGTGGTGATGTGTGCACGTGGTGATGGTGTGGATTACGTAGGGAAGAATTTTACGCACGCGATGAGCGGCATTGGGCGAGCGTTTGAGCGCGAGTTTCCAAATAATGCTCGGCAGATGTTGGGGCGGTTGAAGCCTGCTCCGGGTGAAGGGGATGGCGCGTACGTCATGGAGCTCATTCCAATCGCCGGTGGACGAGTGATTGATTTGGAGGCTCGATTGCACAAGTACAATTACACAAAGCACGGCGTGAGCGAGTACGCCAACTTGGAGGATCCGGCGGTGCGTGCCGCAATCAACGCCAAGCAGCTCGAGGCGTTTGCTTCTGATAAGCGCAAACGACAGGTGAATAGAATCAACGCCGCTCGGCGTTTGGACCAAGATTCAATCGCTTCGCCTCAACAAATGGAGACACACATTTCAGCCGCGACGGCAAATATGAAGAGTCGCAACGACCTCGTCATTGAGGCTGGAAAGAAGCGAAACATCCCGGCACACAACCTCGAAGCGACGGAAGTGAGTATGGCGTACCCAGTAGAAACCACTCCATGCTACGCATTGTTCTCCAAGCTTGCGTGGAAGGAGCTTTTGGATGCCGTCAAGGCGGATACCGCTCTTTCTTCAGAAACTTACGAGCCACTCACAAAAGCCATGTCAATGTTACTCACGGGTGGGAACTCCAAGGCGCTCACAGAACAAGCAAAGTTGATTATGTTCTCTGATGCGCTGTGTAAGTTGGAAAAGCTTCGTAAAGGTCGCATCATGGAGGCGAGGCCAAGAAAAGGCGAAGATGGCGAAACTGAAATCAAGCCCAAACATCCATTTTTGTACGCAAATGAGAGTGAGGTGGACCCTAATTTGCAACGCGCAATCATCCAAGAGTTTATGGAAGAAGATAACTCCGGTGCTTCGCGGGCATTTGTGCTCTCCAAGGCTGCAAGAGATCTTTTGCGGTTGCAAATTCTTCTCATCGCGCTTCGCGCGTACGGCTGGACGTTAAAACTTGATATCATGGAGGCGCAGCTGAACATCGATAGTAAAGAGCTACAGTCTTACACTCGTCAGCTTGGATGCAAATCTGCTTCTGGTGGTAAAAATCCATCGGTAAAGCTTGACTTGCAAGGCAAGCCGTTAGCCGCGTTTCTGCCTGAAATACGCGCGCGCGCAAAGCGCGCCAAGGCAAAGGAATGATGATGTGAAAGTTTTCCTTTTCGAAATTTTTAGCTATTAACTAGTAATATTAAAAGAACACACACTCACAACACATGTCTACCGAGGGCGCATGCTCATGACTTTCTTTCGTCGCCCTTCGAGAGAGCAACCCGAGTTGCCTGGCCCGTCGCCGCAGTCCAATGCGCTCCAACGTTTTCCCACGTCATCGCAATTGAACCTCGGCTTTCCAAGCGACGCATTCACTTCGTTATGCGCAGCACACATCCATTGCTGCAACGCTAAACCAGATGAACAATCTGGAGGATTTGCTCGGACAATCTCTTCGAAGTGCGCCGCGCACTCGGCGCAAGGATACGCACGCGTCATCAAACCAATCAGCTCCCGAGCATCCTTCTCCTGACGTCTCGTCGGCTCATCAGGATACTGCGCAGCGAACGTGTGTAAGAATGTCCACGTCGCTCGGCCCAAATCTTCCCTTGTTGTCGTGTACGTTGTCATCGTCGGCGAAGCATCACTCGACACGTCCGCCTCTTGTTGATTTAAACTCGGCTGTCGACTTGAACTCTTCTCGCCATCGTCGACGGGCGCCTTCGCCAGGGCGCGCGTGAATTTCATCAACCATGACGACGGATTGACGCCAGCGCTTGGCGCACTCGCCGCGTTCGCCATGTCGCGCGCGCACGAGTGCCGTCGCGCGAAAGAGGAAGGAGGTGCTTACTTTGAGGCGCGATGCGATGACGACAACCGATCGCTATGCGTTGAAACCACTGCTCGCGCGCTTAGCGCATGAAAGCACGAGCGATGCGACGGTCTTACACGCATCAGGGACGCTGACGGAGATTAAGGTGCGTCTTGGGCGCGGCGAAGCGTGATTCGAGCAACCACCTCGGACGATGCGCGCCTTTGAAAATGTTTACTGACGATGATACGCGCGCGTGATGCAGCACACGTGCGAGAGCATACCGCGCGATGATTTAATACACGTCATGCCGTGGCTCATCGATCCAACGACCGGGATCATGGGGTATATACATGCCACGGAGGGGCGACGTGGGAGAGATTACTCAGCCGGACGCTCAAAAGCGTTTGAAGTTTTAGAGGAATGTTTAGCGCGCACGGGAGTTGAGGCGATTGGCGAGCGAGCGAAAGATGTTTTTATGACGTGTTCAAGCGCATTTCGTCGAGAGACGTCAAATGGCACGAAGGCGGCAGCACTGAAACCTATGGTTATACTTGCCGGAAGTGGCTCACGCGCGTTGGACGTCGCGTCGATGAAGAGTCAGGCCCGAATGTTGCGACGTGATTACGAACGTACGATGAAGAATACGAAAACAATCAAGGGGCTTATTTTGCGTGTAGTTGGTGCTATACACACTGGTTTGGTTTTACAAGGTTTTCAGCTCGTTGCAGAGGGCGACATGGATGTAACAGACGTGCCGACGCCTTCATGGTTGTTGACCGCCGCAACTCGAATTCTCGATGCTACACTTGATGACGAAGAGGATGCTAAGAAAGAAATAGTTTTGATGGCGAGCGCGTTAGAAGCGTTGTCGGCGTCTTTAGAAGTATCGTCCTCGGATGATCGAACAAATCACGCCCGCATCGTGCGCATTCTGCTATCGGTGTTGTCGACACAAGTCGAGGCAAGGCAGCGCAAAGATCTTCATAAGGCAGCGTTAAAATTGATTGCTTCGCATGCAGACACTCTTCAAAATGAGCTCATGAAAAAGTCAGCTCAGCTGTTCACCATTTTATTGCATCTGCGTCTTGGGAACAACAAGGACTTGAGTCAGTGCGCGATAGAGGCGTATGAAAAGTTTTTACCCGCGATGTCCTCAGCCTTCAAAGATGAAACATTTTGTGATCGCCCAACGCGCGGTCATTTACTGAAACAGATCTTAGAAACAGTTTTCGAAACTTTAGATACACCAGTTTTCGAAGAACTCAGTTCGAAATCGGACGATAGCTTAGACAGCGATCCGGCGCCGACGCATAGACTGAAAACTGGTTGCATTCGCGCCTTAGGAAAATTAGCAGAACCCGCATTCTTGTTGTTAGAGGGTGAATTCGCAGAAGTAAACAGTTACATGAGTCGACTGGGTAAGCTGACGATGTATATGAAATTTAAACAAGGTGGAAACGAATACGTTGAACGTTTTGAAAGTATGGAGAGACAAGTGAGTCTGATTTCGGCGTACGCCGACTTGTTACGTGTAGAAGAAGTGGTGACAGAAGACACGCTGCTTCAAACTCTTGCAGCTTTAATTGATTGGACTTGGGAACATTACGCTTTTGAGATAGGCAAGCGACGGCCATTCGTTCGCGATGCGTTGGTAAGTTTGTTCATCGCTCTCTCATCAAAAGGGTGCGCACTTCAGACTTTACTCACGAAAATTGGATCTCGTCTTCTCGCATTAACTTTGCGAGTTTCGTCGCCAGATCCAATCGACAAAGCGCTCTACTTAGCACCACCCGAGCCAATGTGGCCTCGGTACATTGACCTTTGGATCGCTCTACTAGGGGACGATTTGGAAATCGCAACGGATCGAGGAAGATTTCAGGCACACAACGTTCAATCAGCCGTAGCCAGTACGACGACTTCGTTCGTGAAAGAACTCTTATATTTCTGCGAAACGTTAGACTTAGGTATTGTCGCCATAGGTGAACAAGAAGATAATGATGGAAAACCCGAAATCGATGGTGTAGATACAATAGCTGTTGCCGTGAGTTTGGGTGATAAAGCCGCGGCGTCAAATCCAGGTGATATGCAAACATTTCTGCAGTTGGTGCAGTTTGCGCAAGAGGTTATTAAGCGATCACCCCGGGCATCATTCCTACCTTGGATTTATCATTTGAGCACCGAACTCATGAATATCGCTGGCAAACACAGTTCTATCTCTGGCTTTTACAAGCTCATTAGTGTGGTGATTCAAGTGGCGGATCAAGGCGGATATTTCCAAAATTCTTCTCCTGATGTGGAACAAGTTATTTCTTTATTTAGATACTTTTTGAGAGACGTGTTACATGGCACAAAGCAATTTTCTGGCGAATTACTTGCCGCGGTACTAAGATTATTGCTGACCTTACCTGGTGAGATACTTGCGGTGGAGGAATTAATCGAGCCTCTTTTGCGGGCTTTAGAGCTTGGACTACAGCATCCGAAAGTCACTGACGTGGCTCTTGATACGATAGAGAATTGGCTAAATGATCACCACGATGAAGTTTTACCACATTTATCGAAAATATCGTCGCAACTTTGCGCGAATCTAGATTCAGTGGCTCGTTTGAATGTTATCTTCTCTGAGCGCGACTTGGAAAGCTTGACGAATGATGTAAAGACCAAGTCTACACGTCGCCGTCAACAAGACACGAAGGATACTGTTGCTGATGATAAATTGCAAACACAAGCGACGTGTTTGCGTATCGTGAAGATTTTGGGTATGATGGGAGGCGCCGCGCACGGTTTGTTATCCGCGAGCTCCATGATTTCAAGCCGCGAGCTCAACGCACCATGGGATTTTGAATCCAAAGTTTCGGTACCCATGGGACTCGTTCGTTCTTCAGCAAAACTCAAGCTCGACAGTTTGTTGCCGCGCACGTCTCAGCTAGCGCTCTCATCGCAAGATCGAGCGACTAAGATTGCGGCGTGTGAAGCTCTGTACGGCGTAACGGTGTACTTGGTTGGTAAGAACGCTCAAGCTCCCGTATGTGATGCCAGCGACTATACACGCACAGAATCTCGGTATCGTTCAATATTTAGTAAATTGTTTCCAGTCATATTTGATTTAGCTGTCGACCGTGAGCCTGTCGCTCGTCAAATGTTTCATTCATTGGTTTTCCAAATGACGAGATGGTACGCTAAGAGCCAAGCTAGAGAATTGGACCTCACGCTTTGCTTATTCGATGCAATTGTAGAGGGATTATCAAACGTGGCCAAAGGCGGTGATGTACGAGACTTATGTGCTTCTCTTACCGCAGAGTTGATGAAGTGGAGCATCAAGTACGTACCAGGCAGTTCGACATCCGAGACGGTGAGCTGCAAGTATATTCTTCGGACTTTGTATGGATTAATGGATCACGCCGCTGTTGCGTACCGCTTAGGTGCAGTTGCAGCCCTCAGAAGGTGCCTGGTAGAACTGGCTACTCATCGCGCGCTCCTGGATGAACACATATTGGAAATGCTTGAAGTTACATTGCGTAGTTTGTCGAGATCGAGTGAGCGCGAAGTGAACAGTGAACCATCTTCGCGTGGCGCTGACGCAGCGATGGCTATTCTCATCCGCGAATGCTTGAGAGTCATGAAGTTGAACATGTCTTGGATGCTTAATAGTGACTCCAAAGTAGCTAAATCGTTTGAAACGTTCGTCTCGCGGACGTTGTTGGAGGCCAGCGTGAGCGCCGATGAATTCTTGCGACATGAAGCACAACGATCTTTCCAAACGGTCGCAGGGTTCTCGTTTATCGAGGTCAAGACCTGGCTGAAGAGTAAAAGCAATATAGCATCTTCTTATGTCGACACAGCTGTTCCCAGCATGCGCTCTGCTGAGCTCAATGAGAAGCAGTTGATGAAGTTCACTGCGGTGCTTCAATGGTCATCTTGGATGATTGAGATGCGCTACGTCGATGCTGAGTTTTTTAAAGCTTCGAGAATCACGCAGTTTCAAGCAGTGGGACAGTATATTTCAACCATTTCAAATCGAGTTGAACCAGCGTTCAGTACCGATGACGAAGCTCTTGCAACGCAGAATGTGAAGCAGGCGCATGCGCGTTTGTCGCAAGAAATTCTCAAACTGTTTAAAATCGTTCTCAAATCTTCATTCAGCGATATTGATAAAGAATCAATATTGTTACATTTAATAGGCACAAGTGACGGCGCGCAAGTGACGATGTCCAAGTTCATATCGACTGCTATATTTGCACCTCAAAATCTTGGCGTGGATCTTTCTGATGATAAAGGTCGTCGAGCGCTTGCAAGTTCTGGCACACGGCTGATCAAGACACTCTCAGCTGATCAACAATCAACGATTTCGAGGCAGTTGATGAGTTCTATTTTGAATGTTATGCGAGTGACAATTTCGAATGAAGCGTTTGATCTCGGTGCGGTGAGTTTAGAGTCAACTCAAGGTTGTATGGATGCTAAGCGTCTCGCTAATGGTTATTGGGAATTGGCGAGCACAATGCTTTTACATGAAGTTGTTCCCCGAGAAGGTAATGTGACAAGAAATGACTTAGCTCAGCGGATTGCGATAAAGTTGTACGAGTTGGGACAACACACGAGCCCACCTCAACGCGCAGTCGGTCTTTTGCTCCTACGCATATGCTTTCATCTCCACATGTCACCAGAGATTCTTATGAATTTGCTCTTTGATCGCGCATCACGCGTTGAACAGACGAATCTAGGAGAGAGCTTTTACAGAAATTATCAGGATGATATTATTCGTGTATGCAGGTATCAATTCGAAAACTACGCGGATGAATTGCTGCAAGTTGCAAGTACGGATGTAGATTCAACGAGTGGTGTTGTTGCAAGCGACATCATCTTGCGCGTGTTAGAGCGCTCGCAACGCAAAATGACGGCTAAAGGTCAAAATACAGTCACTATTGCAAATCTGGATACTGGATCACTATTAGCAACACTTCAGAAAAGTATTCATCACATTCATCATTTGTATGACGGTCATCGAGACGAGAGCTCAGATGTGCGAAATGCCTGTCATCAACGTTTTTTAACTATCGTACGCCAATATGTTTTGCTGCATTCAAATTGCGAATCAGAAAGCAATTTGTTCGCGTCTTCAGAAAGTTGCGATGTGATCGTTAACGGTGTTTTGAGCTGCATTAACATTGAATCCATGCTTTGGAATTCGTTCATCGATGCGGTAGTTCTGATTGCAGAAATACTTGAGAGATGCAAACTTCCGCAGCCTTTGCAAGTCAAGCTACAAGATGCTCTTACGAACTCTTTGCAAGAAATGATGACAAACAAACGCTGCACTAGTTCTGAAATCTTTATGAATCGTCATCCAGCGATAGTGCAAGCGTTCAAAGAGGCATTTTTAATTTGTCGTTTGCCGTCGTTGCTCGTGGCCCTTCTTCCTTTCTGCCGGGATTCAAAAGAGGAAGTGCTTTTGCAAGCAATCAAAAGTCCTGAGTTTACTTGGAATTTCGAACTCACGCAGCACTTATGGAATGCGCTGCAATTCAAAGGTCAATCCGTCCAAGTGCGTTTACTTGGCTCGAGTCGTATCTTACCAGCGCTTCTTTTTTCATCAAACGATGATGAAATTCTGAGTTTTTTTGAGGCCAACTCCGAGTCCATAATGTCATCTATCCCGACTTGTGCAGGCGACGAAGGCTTGATTCACTCGTTACAAAGCTACGCCGTACTGATTGAAATGTATACAAAATGTGATAAGGCCTCACTTGCGGCTGGTCCATGTGTTCAAGTACCTAAGCTCAATGCGATTGTGTCCAAAGCTGTATTAACTGAGCTTTCCGGGAAGGTGGCTGAGCCCAATTTGGGCAATGAGAGCTATTCTCTGCTCCGAGTTCAGATGGCTTACACGTTGTTCGTCTCATTACTCGTGCTTACGCAGTCAAACGTCAAATTTTACATGAAGCTGTTTGAGAATGCGTCTTTCTATTGGAGTAGGCTCGTAGACCGTACTTCGACGTTGGAGATGGAAGCGAAGTGGAGTGCGGCGAGAAAAGAAATCATCGGTACTGATCAAAGTTCATCAAAGATAGTTTCCAGTTTTACGCTTTCCTCGACGTTAGCTGCTATGGACTCAACGCTGAAGACTGATGCTGAGATATCTGTTTCGCCAAAAGAGAATGACTCAAACGTTCAGCTTGATGTGCCGATGGATGATTTCGAAGCTCATCCCGTAGCAAATGGGCTTCACATACTCCTCAAGCACGTAGTGACAAATGGATTGACTGGTGAAAATAGTGACTCAGCGGCGGCAACTAAGGTCCTCGAGGAGATATCTGCGTTACTTAACTCACCTGAGCTCGACGGCAGAATCAAATTATTGATCGTCAAAGCTTTATGTCGCACAAATATGTATTTCATAGAGCTCTCAAAGGCTGAAAATCAATCGTCCGATTTAACGATGACGACGTTGAACGTGTCGCCGTCTTTTCTAGTGACACATCCACATTTAATTATCGATTCACTGGCGGCTTTACACGAAATTACCAAGGCATCGGCAACGAAATTTGTATCCGCGCCTTTACGGGAAATGTCAGCCATAGCGCTGGAATGCGATGCTTTGTGGACTTCAAGCTTTGAGGAGAACAAATCAACGTTGCTTGGCATTATCGAGCTGATTGTGAAAAATTCACCAGCTGAAATTTCATACATCATGAAAGAGAACGTCAAACTGGTCACTCGACTAATGCTACGCTTGAGAGATGCAGTTGAAGTTGCTACCGTGTCGCCTGAGCGTTACTTTCAAGCCGCACTGTATACGTTACAAGAACACTTGGAATGGAAGGACGAGAAAAAAGAAGCGGGTAACAGATTGACTGCTATTCAGATTATCGGTTCACTATTGATCAACAACGTGATTGATTTACAGCATGACAATTTTGCATTCCTTGTGTCATCCAAAGGAGAGAGGTTGGGCGATGGCGTACGAATCAATTTTGCGAATGCCACTCTCGCATGCTTGATGCGTCCTGGATCTAACACCGGACGTAAGCTTAACTCTGTCGCGGCAGCACTCCTCGGCAAAATCATGAAAAGTTCTGGCGACAAGCAGCACAAATGGCACATGGACTTGAATGACAAACTAACAGCTTATTATGCAAAAGGTTCGTACGACGCGTTTCTTGACACGCTGGATCGTATAGCGTTCAGTTGTCCTCAATATACACACAAGTCAGGATTTGCGTCGAAGGTGCGAGCATTATTAGACAAGATTTTCAGTGAACCAAAAGTCATAGCGATGAGGCTACTGACAGCAGATGATTCTGTAGAATCGACCTGTGCAACGTGTGACGAACTTTTACCATTCATTCCTTCTCTGGTCAAGCAAAAGGAGAGTAAAATTTTGACAATGCTGCTTGGCACGCTGAGTCGAGGCCTGAACATGGGGTTGAAAAGCGAGAGTAAGAGTCTTATGCTCTGGAGATCCGCCATGTGCGCTATAGATTCTGCGGTTGACATGGAGTCCATTATTGAAGTTCGTGAAGCGCACACAAGATTATGCGTCGCTATCGCTCAGGTATATCCTGAACTTGCAAATGAAGCCGCTGTTCGAGATCCACTAATACGAGCGCTCGCTGACAACGCTACTGACAACCAGCGTACCGTTTTAAACTTTTGGAACCTGCGCTTGGCTAATGAAAATTTAGTTGGACGTCTCCGTGATGTTCTTTGTCTGATTCCATCTGCGAATTCTGAAGGCTTGTGGCTCGCGGCGGCGTGTCATTTAATGCTTGCTGTGCAAGAGATGAATCCCGCATTCATGAGGCCGTTGATTGAAAACGACTTATCGCAGTGTAAATTCACTCCTGTGTCTTTCAACGTAACATGGAGGCCAGGGGTGACTCGAACGATGATGCCCTTATTTGCGACACAAGCATACGAAGGCGTGGACGACGTGAGTTTACAGGAGACGCAGAAACAGGCGCTGTCTCTTCTTAAAATTCCGATCGGTATTAAAGCAGAGGACGAAGATCCTATTTTCGCGGCTACGCTTGCAGAAGATTTCAGCCCAGACAAGCGATTGCCATCATTCGCGCGCGCGCGACCTGACAAAATTCGTCAGCCTTGGCAGCCTGAAGCTTCAACTCTGAAGATTGGTCGGGCGGTTCAAGCGGCGAAGCAGAAGAAGGTTGAAGATTTTATGATTGAGCAAGCTAAGCATGGTGTGAAACTGACACGAGAGTATAGAACTGGTGATTTGCCGGATGTGAAGATATCTTGTCGAGAATTACTGGCTCCGTTTTTAGTGACAGCTGAGCGCGACACGACGCTTGCTTGTTCGCTTCTCCAAGAGTTGTCGCAGGCGGCTCGCAACGAGAGTCAATTTATCATCGAAGATATGAGTGGCGGATCACAATCGCACGCGCTGGCAATTGTCACGCAGCCGCTGATAGAATTCACTTCGACAGTTGCCGGAAAAAATTCTTCTCTGGTTCAATTTATTCTTTCATTGTGTGAAGCTATACCAGAGGCAGAAGCGCCGGCGCAACACATTGTCAGACTCGCAGTCAATGGTAATTGTCTTGCAAGCGGCGTCATCGCTTTGGAAGCGTTAATAAAAGCAGGCCATCAGTCATCTCAGTTATGGGAAGCTTTAGCACAGCTCAGTAAGTCTCTTGGTCATGATGATTCGGCGCTCCTTGCCTTTGTCAATGCATTTTCTGAATCAGACACGGTGGAGGCGATTCGTCAAGAAATCATGGGTAACTTGCAAGACGCATCCAAACGCTATCGATCTCTTTTGAAGAGTAGTATCGATCGAAATGCGCGCGAAAAGGATCTATGGAATCGCGAATACTTCCGTTGTGCCGAACGTCTGGGAGATTGGGAAGATCTCTCCGAAGAGCTCACCGGAGCTTCGCCAGGCGCGCCAGCGTCTGAAAGTGCTGAATTTAACATTCCAGGCGAGGCTTCGGGAGGTTCGTCGCTTTACACGGCAGTCCGCGTTGCTCTTCGACAGCCGCTAACGGATGATTCATTTATGGAAAACCTCGTGAGTGATACTGAACGCAATCAGAGGATACTGAAGAATCTCGGTGTTGAGTTTGCGTTGCACGCTTTATCCAAGGATGGAAAGGACGCGACTGAGAAATTTTTGTCCCAAGTATATAAGACTTTTGCTGAAACGTGGAGTTCAACACCTTCGTCTGCAATCGCTATTCGGCGAAAGCTGATTCAATCCCTGCAGCCCGCAGTCGAAATCGATGAAATGTTGAAGACAATCAAATGCATAGAGACCATCAGAGAAAGCCGTCAACGATTCGACAACAGCAAAGCGAATCTCGAGGTAGATAAGCTCGAAAAGAGATGGCGTAAACGCTGGCCTTCTCCACTTTATGATCCATCGGAAGTATGGGAGCGAGTTGTGACATTTCGCTCGAGGCTTATGGGTGCCTTGGTAAACATTGTGCCAGAAATTCAAACAAGTTCAATTGTGACGCTACGGACAGACATGTGCTTGCAAGCGGCGGATGGGTTACGCGAAGTCGGCCAGGTTGTGTTATCACAGAAATTTCTTCGCAAATATATAGAAGCAATCCAACAGACCCAGCAGACCGCCGCGCAAAGTGATTGGAAAGTATATGACGCACTGTTCAAATTGAAAATTTTGAGCGGCAGTGGTCAAGCGCTTCGTAAAACACTAGAAATGTGCAGAGCTAGACTTGATGAAGGCGCCTGGAAACCGAATGAGAGAATAAGCGCAACAATCTTGGAGGCGAGAATGTGCGAACAACTAGCAAAAGCGCACGATTCAGGAGATGCGCCCGATCTTGCAATCGCTGCGGTTGATCGTTACATGGATGCCGCGCGTGAATCAGAATCGATTGGCGACGTGGCGAAGATGTCTCAGGCGTCCTTGCGACTTGCGCATTTCTGCGACACTATGCTCGAGAATCTCTACTGTGAAACGGAATCAAACACAACTTCGGAGAGCGCAAACGCTGTGAATAAATGGCTCGAGTCGAGCTTAGATGAATCGGCGTCAAACATGACAGAAATTTTCATTAGACATGCCCTCAAGGCCTTGGAGATCTCTGGTTCGGGTGAAATGTCAGCTCGACATCTCATACCTCGTTTGCTCGTGTTATTACGAACTGAATTTTCACCCGGTGCGCTGAGAGATTTCGGCTCAGCTATTTTACGCGTGCCGTCTTGGCTTTTTCTTGATTGGATTCCGCAACTTTTATCAATGTTGGCAGAGGAAGCGTCTGTGCAAGACGTGATCGCGCCGTTGTTGCAGAGGCTGATTTCAAAGTACCCATCTGCAGTAAGACCTCATTTCGATTTGATAAATACCAATTTGGATCAAAACATTAGTGAGAGGATTAGTTTCGCACTGACTTCTTCCATGCACGATGGTTTCAATCGAGCAATCGAGCTTCTTGATTTCCCAATGAATCGTCTTGCATGGTTCCGGCAACAAATACAGCTTCGTGAGTACGAAGGAAATGTCTCAGGCGTTCAAAGGCTCGTGCAGCGATTGCTTGAAGATTTAGCGCCTACCGAAAGCAATTCTTTTGGTGCAATAAATGCTCGTTTCGCTGAGGTAGCCGGGCCAATCTTGAAACAAGCCATAGCGTGTGACATTAACGGCTCTCGCATGCACGACGCTTTGAAGCAAGCTGAGCAAAGGATCGGCTCGGTGTGGAATAGTAAATACGCGGCGTTGGAATCCTCTTCAAGGATCCGTTTGATTGATTTTTCTACGTGGTTCAATGCTTTCGAACCTCACGATTGTGCCGCAATCCTTGAAATTCCTGGCCAATATGATAACATCAATGCGCCACCAGACATTCAAAAGCACGTGTACATCACTGGCTTTGCTCCTGAGGCACAAGTGTTTGCAAGTAAACAAAGACCGAAGAAAATAACTTTCCGTGGAAGCGATGGGAGAGATTATCAATTCATCGCAAAGGGTTCTGAGGACCTTCGTCAAGATGAGCGTGTACAACGCCTTTTCCGGAGCATGGATCGATTACTTGCGCAGAATCCAGAGTCCCGAGGGCGAGGACTACAAATGCGCACTTTTCACGTCTCGCCGCTATCAGAGCGTTCTGGTTTGATTGAATTTCTTGGAAACTCATTTCCTCTGTTGGGTCTTGTGAACAGAGAAGCGCATCTCAAAGAAAGTGCGTTTGAGCGACATCAACAATTCATCAAAGAATTTGCGCATGGATTGGGCAAACGCAAGCGCGCAGAACAAGACGAAGTTGGGCCAACAGAGCACGCAGATTATCTCAAAGCTTTTGGGAAACCATCGAAAGAGGATTCAATTGCAATCCTAGATGAATTGCGGAACGCTTCTGGTGCGAAAGATGCGTTGCGAAATGTTATATTTGCATCGGCTGGAAGCGCCGAATCTTTCGTCATGATGCGCCAAGCGTTTGCTTCGTCTTTGGCAGCATCGAGTATCTGTGGATACATCGCTGGTGTTGGAGATCGACACTTGGATAATATCCTACTTGATATATCCACCGGCTCTCTGATTCATATAGATTTTGGGTACGCTTTCGGAACGGCGACGACGCACCTACCCATACCAGAGCTCGCGCCATTCCGCGCTACTCCCGTACTGCTAGATGTTCTTGCGCCGCTTAACGCGCGCACGTGGTTTGAGACGGATATGACTCGAACTTTGCGCTCGCTTCAACAAGGTTCGACGCTTTTGAAGGGCGTAATGGATATCTTCCTTCGGGACCCTTTGTTTGATTGGCAACGCGAGGCGCTGAGTGCGCGTGCGAAGACGGGCGCAAAGGAACAAGGCGGACATATTCAGGCGAAAGTCGCTCGGGCGTGCGGAAAACTTGAGCTGGACAACCCGATACACACGTTATATGAGCAGTGCTCAATTAATCACGCGAATCGCACGCATTGGAATGATTTGACCGCGTTAATCACAAGTAACGCGAAGACACCGCCGCGCGCGAAATGTCGCGATGTTGAAGAACAAGTACGCACGCTGATAGATTTAGCAACCAATCCGGAGATTTTAGCCGTGGCTTGGACTGGCTGGAGACCATGGCTCTAGCGCACATCTCCACTGCATTAGTAATCATTGATAATAATAGCGCGTTAGGCACATTCGTTTTATTTCTTTGTCCATTCGATGCGCACGACTCTCGCGACAGACGCGTTCGCCATTCAAAAACAACACGTCACTTTACGTCGTCCTTCGCGCATACGCGAGATCATCCATCGCAARGATTTGGTTAATGGATGGCATTCATCAATAACGTATTTTAGGCGGCTCTTGCGTGGGCGTCGTCGTCGTGCATAACCGTCGTCGGTTGTTACTTCGGCCGCCTGTCGTGATTCACGATGGAAGAAATCGTCGCCGTACACGAGAGTTTACGGAGCGATAAGTTACGAAAACGACGGGTGCGTTAGATTGCACACGGCAAACACTCGTGAGCGTCGCTCTGATGACGCCAGAGCAAAGCCCTGCGCGGCGCTCGGTGATTGACCATGTAAACTGTCGACTAACGCGCGCGCGTTTTGGTTTTGATTCACACACAGGATGGCGTAAAAGAGTTATTGGCGTTATTGCAATCGAATGATTTCATCACACATTTAGATGTAGGGAGCAAGTCTTTCGACGCCACGGGTCGTGGGGACGTGCAACACACATGGGTGGGATTGGTGAGTTCGGTGATGGTGTGCGCGACGAGTGAGTTGGAGGATGACAAGCGCATGATCGATAGAAACGTACCTTCGTTGCTGCGAAAGTGTATTGGCGTCGCCGAAGGTAGGAAACGTACGAATGGATTAGCAGCACCATTAATTCGCCGCGCGGGAAAGATTTTTGCGCACATACTTTGGGTACTAGAGACGGGCGATGGGAATTTTGTCGTCGATTACGTGCACATTTTGCGCGCACACATGTTGTCCACACCAGAGTACTGTGCACGAGCAAAGCAAGGTGTATTCGAAGGATTAATTACATTCTTTGCGTCCAGATTACTGTCAACTGATGATAACATCGCGACGGGTGAGAACAAAGAGGAGAGATACCGCGGCGCTTCGGCTTTTAATCTATTGGTGCACAACTGTCCATTTGATTTCTCTATCGATGCCGTCTTTGGATTGTTAGATTCGTTCAAGGAGTTGTTTCGAAATATGCGAGAAGATGGACGTACTCCGGCGGCAATAATTTCAGCCATGAATAGTTTCCTTCTAAAAACGAGCTTAAATGTGAGTTCGCGCACGAGCGCGTTGCATGAAAGTGTAGAGCCTTTTTTAGCATGGGCGCTTAAAGGCAACGTGCGCGATCGGCGATTGAAGGAAGAGTTGATCAAATATTTGTATATCCAGGTGAATTTAGATTTAGTAAGCGATGACAAGGTGAACGATATGCTTGATTTATTGGAGCGTCAGATCGATGAGATTGGGTCAGACCGGTCAGTCGCCGGAGACAACGCCGATAGGTTCGAGGTGAAGTTGCCACAAAGACTTTTGTTTGAACTTTATGGCGACCTGTTGATGATTTCCAAGAACAAACCAAGGACGATCGCTTGTGAGCTTGAGAGAGTGGCGAAGCGTGCGCGTCCCGAGGCGGAGCATCTCGACCGCGTCATGTCAAATTTAATGAATGAGAGTGGATGTTGGGGTGCCACGTTTAGTGTTTTTTTGAAGCGACATTCTTCCTCCTTGTCTTCAGAAGATCTCGGAAAGTGCGCATCTGTATTAACGACCGCTTTGGGCGAATCATTTTCTCAAGGTGGGATGTCTGATATGAAGTTTCAAGCCCGTCTACTCTGGGTGATGAGATGTTTACAAGAACTTGCGTGGGCGTCACAAAATGAGGCGTCTACATCGTGGACAGATGTCACAGAGTGCTTGTTGTATTGGTTACCGGCTCATCTATCGGACTTGCGCATTGCAAATGAAGCATTATTATTGTTAGCAACGATGATTAGCTCCAAGCTCATTCATCCATCATCCTTGAAGCAGAAGTTTTGGCAATTAGGCATCTTTGAATTTTCTGAGGCACCAACGCTGGCGACGCTAGAGCTCGTAGGAGCAGTGGCATCCGTAGGTATGGGTGACCTCATTGTAGCTGGGCGTGCAGTCACAGATTATTTCAATTGGCTGTTACTTGGGCTGTCGCTGAAGAATGACGAACGCCTATCGCTTTACGGCCGGCGCGCACACGTGGTTTCATCCAGAAACTTAGCTTTGCTTCGCGTGCAATCAGCCTTCCGTAACTCTCTGATTGCTGGCTCGCATAAGCCATGGATCAGTGACCCAGATAGTCGCATTTGGCTTGAGTTACATGACGAGGCGTACAGCGAATTTCACAGTGAGGTTCAAAAGCTTCATCTCGTTGCAGCGCCGTTTTCTTTGCTGAAACTAGATTTCCGGGACTCAAAGACTGTGTCCCTTGCGAACGCGTCTCTGGGTGTTTTAGATGCTTCAGAGATAAGTATGGATCCAAATAATCATATTGAAAGTGCGAAGTGCATGATTGAAGCTATTTCAAGTCAAACCGAAGATGTTATTCGAGTATGCGCAGTCGCTGTAGGAACCATCAGCGCTGTGTTCGCCGCCGGGCAAGCTTCTAAATCAGTTCAAAATAAAGATTGGGGAGTCACTGGTGATTTGATGGCATTGATAATAAACCGTATCACGGCATCTTTAGAGTTCGATGCTACTTCGTTACTTACCGCGAAGAACACCTTGCTTGATTACATTCCAATTTTGATGACGGCGTTCAAGGAGATTCAAGACGTCGGTGGTTTGGTACCTAGCTTGGAGCATACGTTACATGCTTTAGTGAACGCACTGCACGCTATGGCGAGAAGTTTGCTCAAAATCATAAGTGATGGTCTCCAGGCAAGTATCACTCCTTTGAGTTCTCGGGCGTCGACACAGGAAGCTTCAATGTTTGATGATGATTTGGATTTTGAAATGGCCGGGACCGATTTCTCTGAGACTCAACATTCGAACGCCTCACAGATGCTCGCAGCCGGCGCGTCTGCTACTCAGGATTCCGAAAATAACGTTATCGCTAGTGAACGTATCATTCGTCAAATATTGCGGTGTTTGGAGTCGTTAGCCATGGTGGTTCCAGATGCAGTCGCAGGTTCTGTGTCAACATTGTTGCGTTTTTCAGTGCCACCAGATGGTGCCCCACCTCGTGGGTCTTGTGGTATCGGCATATCGCAAGAAATTGTAGAATTGGTGATCAAATTATTAGGCGCAGCTGATTCTGAGTATCTCTTAGAGCACATTCTCCCCGTGGTTGAAGCTGTGTCTCGCGGGCAGGTAAATTTGGATGAGAATGCAGGATTGACATCCTCGTCTCGTTTGTGGTTGCTCAGCCATGTTTCTATACTAGCAAACGGTCTTTATCGCCTGAAGAAAGATAGTAAAGACGACACAATACCGAGCACTACTTATGAGTCTATTTCAACGTTAGTATCTAGGGCATCTGGAATTGTCAACTCTGAAGAACCACGCGGTTTGCGACACTGTTCTGCTCGCGCCGCGTTAGCCGATTGTCTATTTTCCCTCTTCAAACTGAATCTGGATTACTTTCAACCACAGTTTGGCGCTTGCTTGGCATGGATGTTGGGTGATGATAGTTATCTTGTTCGTATTCACTCGGGCGTGGCGATGGCTTGCATTCTTGACTTTTTTGAAGACGCCGATCACATCAGCATATTTCAAAACAACATTGTTTCTGGTTTGGCCATTAAATGTAAATTTTCGCACGACGGTGACATAAACGTGGTCAGCATGGAAGATGGGGTTGATATCGAAGTTGAGTCTTCGAGTTTGCACACTCTCGCAGCAGTTGGTACCGTTTCTCGAGTTCTTGAGCCGTGGTGCGCATACATGATAATTTACCACCGCGCACGGCGTAGCAAGCGTATTCATGTCCCAGCCATGAACGCTTTGAGGTATCTAGCCACCGCTGCGGGTCATCAATCAATTCATTCATTCGTGAAATATCACAACCGTACAATTTGCAAGCTCTGGGCCAACTCGGGGATGTGTGTTTCACTGCTGTTTGACATTCCTGAACTTCTTGGATTGTCAGCTGACGCGACGAAGCGTGACGTTGCAAACAGCCTTAAACGCAATCTTTTGCCTGCTTTACTGTACGACAAGGACGACAGCAATTTGAAAATGTTAGCTTCTACGTGTGGCGCAGTAGAGCACATCGATAAATTAATTCAAGCTGATTGGGATGCCGTGTACGCACAATTGTATATTACTGCGGCGCACGACGAACGAGCATCACAAACGCTTCTTCGCGCAAAAAAGATGGCGCGCGGCGGAACTGCTTGGGATGCGGACTCCGTTTCAAATCGACTGAGCGTTTTATTCGAATTGTTACTTTTAGCGAGAGATCCCGTCCACGGCACGAGCATGTGTGACATTCCACCGCCATACCAAAAGTCGGATGACGTCGTGCAGGTTGTACAGAGACTGTTGAGCGAATCGAATTCCAAAATTGAATGGGAACAGGGCATTATGTTTCAAGCGATGCTCCATGTTCACGAAGCGCTCGATGCTGCGGTTTCATCTCGTCATCGATTGAAAGTTTTATCGGCTCTCAAGGTTGTGTTCGAATGTATCGGTGAAGAAAAGATGAAAACCCACGCCATACTTCGATACGCTCACTTCATGCTTTTTCCATACGTTGTCGATTCAACTGTCGGTACAACGTGCTGTGAAATATTGGGGTTATTAGTCAAGCAAACCTACGACGAGTTGGATGAGCGTGATTGCAAGAGTTCAGCGTCCAAACATCTTACGTCGACGATGGAGCATGTCGTATTGCCGCTTGTCTTCTCTCTTGCCACAGTCGCTGCATCGGAAAGTACCGCGATATCGACGTGGCAGCGCGAGAAAGCGGAAGGCTTGATAAACACCACGGTGTGTGGTGCGCCGGAATCAATGCAGCGACCGTTGAGTATGCTGCCACCCATGCCGGATGTTCCAAATTTAAGCAGTCTACAGTTGATACTCGATAGTATTCCGGACAAGCCAACGTTTGCAGATAGATTTGCTTCTGTGATTGATAGCGCGTCTGCTCTACCGCCGACTTTACGAAGAGTTGTTCTTCGCGCAAGTGGCACAGAGGCTTTGAAACACAAGAGCGAACTTTTAACATTGTGCAAGAGCGACTCATTTTCGCCAATTCCAGAGAACGTTTGGAGATTCGCCGAGCTCGTGACACCACTTGACGACGCAAAACTTTTGGCAATCGCTGCGGAACTTCTTTCATTGCTCGGGCCGCTACGTCCAAACACAATAGCGTTTGATCCACCCGGTACAACTTCAGGAGGAAAGTTTTTACCGGACCGTGATGGTTCCCGGATCATGCGCGATGTCCTTCAGCACTTGTGCAGTTTGCTTTGCTCGTCATCAAGTTCAACTGTACGATCTACTGTGACGGCGTTGCGAGAAATGTTTCTTATCAAGAAAGTCTTGAAGGCGTATCCGGAAATGAGCGACATTGAGCAACTCTATCTCGAACCGTTCGCGCGCTCGACGAAATTTGAATGTTTTATATCCCCAGTGCAGACACTTCCTTCTATACCTACTGAAGCATATGTGCTTGATGATCCGCGCATTTGGCTCGCTGATTCGGGAGAGCGTTCTGTGGATTTGACTGTGCAGTATGAATCATGGTTGTGTACGCTCGTCCATAGATTGATTGGAGAGTGCAAAGATCAAGTTTTGTTGATTTTACGATCGATGGCGGCGAGTGACGCCGCGTTAGCGGATTTACTCTTACCCTCAGTGCTTATCGACTTGGCTTTGAATTATCCCGAGTCACCGTCGCCGACTGCAGGAGACGTGCACGCATGTGTTAGCAGAGGTATTTCAATGTGTCTACTTCGCGCAAGTCAACCAGGAGGTAAAAAACCAGCAAAAACGTTACTTCGAGCTTTAGATGCTCTACGCTCGAAACGTACAGAGGCTTTTCGACGACAACCATTGTCGAGACCTGCTCAGAGAAACATTCCAGCTGCACATAAGTGGAATAAAGTATATTGGGTCGACGTGGACTATCTTGAAGTCGCGCAAGCCGCAATCGAGACGCATGCGCCATTGACTGCCATCTTATTTGTCGAACACTGGGTCGAATCTCAAAGTGGGACTATTGCGCTCAACGCGGTTGGCTCTCAGGCAGACATGTCTGATGAAGTGCCACTGTATCTTGCTCTTCTACTCAAGGCTCAATCGAGTTTGTCTGAACCTGATGGCGTTTATGGTTTACTTCGCTCAAATGCCCTAGAGTTACAACTGCACTTAAATGAGCATGAGGGACAATGGGATCGTGCGCTCGCTGGGTACGACTTGCTCCGTGGCGACGCCGAAGATTTTGGCGTCGCCGACGCCACATCACGTGTTCCATTGGTAAAGGCGTTGCGCCAGCTTGGATGTCTTCATTTACTTAAATCATATTCTAAAGCATTTGGCGAAGAAGAGTTCGCTTCACCAGAGCTCAAAGAGGTGCAGTTTGAAGCAGCTTGGCGAGCAGGCCAATGGAATTTGCCGACTGCACTGACACGCGCGCAAGGTACATCTAGTGCAGCTGCATTTAACCAGAGCTTGCACTCCGCACTTTCTGCGCTCGATAGAAACGATGTAGGCTGCGCAGTCCAAGAAACCAATCGTTCTCGTGCACACTTACTTCGAAATGCCATCCGTGGAGGAGCAGAGTCGTCAGATGCTATGAATATCACGATTATGCGGATGCGGATGCTAGATGATGTTTCAGATGCCGCAAAACTATGGCGATACTTTTGTGCCGGTGGATTGGCAAATTTGGAGGCTGCTATGCAAAGTCTGCGCGATCTTTGGTCATCACGCAACGTTGACAATGCGCCGTTTCGACTCATCGAACCATCGCTTGCTTTACAGGGCATCATACTCAACATGGCTGGACTTGAGGAGCAACATACACAACTGTTGACACGCACGTCTATTTTAGCGCGAAAAGACGGCCACACTACGGAGGGTGTACAAGCAATTCGAACAATTCGCATGATGGCTCAGAGAGGATCGACAGCGCATGACACTCAACGTCCAGACTTGATAATTTCCAAGACGTCTCCATGGCGCGTTGAAGAGGCAAAGTTGCTTTGGGCGCAAGGCAAATCTGAATCAGCAATAGCTATCGTGAACTCAATCGTGCGTCAAATGAAACCTAACTCGTTGATGCAACAATTAGACACGACAAAGAGTCCTCTAGCAGATCCAAAGTCGACCGCTCAATACTATGAACTGCTTTGCCTACTGTCGAAGTGGCAAGCAAACGCCCGCACTGAATCAAGTAAAGTTATCTTGAGCAGATTTTTGGACTGCGTCAACGGGGTGACCAGTACATATGGCGCTGATCTCACCGTGGCGAAGCAAAAGTCTAAAACGTGCAAGTATCCAGACAGTGTCTTGTATACGAAGGACGGGTATCATCACGTCACGCATTTGCGTTTGCTCAGTCGGTGCCACTATCGTCTCGCGCAGTACACGGATTTACTCTACCGTCAGTCTGAGGAGCGAGTGAATTCTCCAGAATGGAAGCGTTCAGAGCGCCTGAGAGAACGTAATGAGAACGAATTGACCCGCTTGAGAGGTGAACGAGAAGTCAAGCGCAATGAATTGCAACGAAGGAAAAAGGGGACACCAGCGTTCGTAAAACTTGCAGAAGAAGCAACGAGCCTTTCCATGCGAATCAGCCCTCTTGAAGTTCAAATCGCAAACGATCGCGATGAAGCTATGCAGGTGTACAAGGAGTATTCGAATTCTTTGATTACTGCTCTGCAGGGTTATCGTCGTTCTCTCGAGGCAGGCAAATGGAACAGTCAGGCGAGCGTTTTCAGAATGATTGCATTATGGTTTGAATTTTGCGGCAAGGGCAATGATCGCACATTTCGTGGTTCAGAAACGACTAGGGTGATTAACTCAGTGAATGCGGAAATGCACAAGCTCGTCACTCGCTTAACGATACCAAGTGCTGTATTTCTTGAGCTTTCACACCAAATTGTGAGTCGCCTTGGTACGCCGTGTCACGCTGAGAATGACTTTATCAAAATTCTCGAGACTTTGATCCAGCGTTTGATGAAAGACCATCCGCATCATGTTTTGTATCAGATTCAAGCTCTTACGCGCGGTGATAGGGTTGAACGTGCGGGGGATTTTCGCACGTCGTCTGAAAAGATTGCGGCGGCAAAACGTTTACTTGAAAATTACGGCGCTGGTTCAAATGCATGTAAGCAACTTCTCGTGCAAATGGATCGCATCATCGAAGCTTACATCCATGTAGCTGCGTTGAAGTTACCAGAATCGAATGAACCCATTTACATTCACAGCTTACCGACCGAGGTGAAGAAACGCTCATTGAACAACTTGAAACTTATTCCGGTGCTTACTGCACCTCTACTCGTCGATCCGACGTGCGAGTACCGCGATGGTAGCTTTCCGTATTTTGCACACTTTGGGGAATGTACGAAATTAGTTGGTGGTATTAACCAACCCAAGCTTTTAGAATGTCATGGTTCCGATGGACGAATCTATCGCCAGCTCGCAAAGAGCGGCAATGATGATTTACGCCAAGACGCCGTCATTCAACAATTGTTTGGCCTGGTGAATACGCTATTGAAGCAATGTCCAAGTACAAATGAGCGAAGTATGAGAATCCGCACGTACAAGGTGATTCCATTTTCTCCCGAAGCTGGTTTACTCCAATGGGTTGACAACACCACGCTTCTTTCGACGTATCTCGTCAGCAGTATTCGAGGCGCGCACGAAAGGTATCGTCCAAGCGACATGAAGTCGAAGGATATTCGAGAGTTGATGATGAACGCTAAACCAAGCGAAATTCACCAGCGCTACAAAGAAGTGTGCGAAGGTTTCAAACCCGTGATGCACAACTTTTTCCTCGAACAATATCCTCAGCCCGTACAGTGGTTCGAGCGACGCGTGGCGTACACAAGATCGTGCGCCGTGAACTCCATCGTCGGCTACGTCATAGGCCTCGGCGACCGACACAGCAGCAACATCTTGATTGATAAAGCCACCGCAGAGTTCGTGCACATCGATTTTGGCGTTACGTTCGAACAAGGCTTAACGTTAAAAACTCCAGAACGCGTGCCGTTTCGCTTAACTCGCGACATCGTCGACGGCATGGGCGCGTGCGGCGTCGAAGGCGTCATGCGTCGATGCTGCGAAGAAACGATGAAGGTGCTCCGCTCCAACCGCGACGCGCTGACCACCATCATCGCCGTTCTCGTGCACGATCCAATTTTAAAATGGGCCGTCGGTGGCAAGCGTCAGGACCGCATCTCACACACGCACCCCAACTCAATCCACGCGTATCTCGACCAAGCCCAAGCCACCGAGGAGGGCAATTTGGACGCCGAGCGCGCGTTGATGCGCGTCAAGCAAAAACTCGACGGCTACGAAGACGGCGAATTACGTTCCATCCAAGGTCAAGTCCAGCAGTTACTCCACGACGCACAAGACCCGTACAGGCTCGCATCCATGTATCCAGGCTGGGCGGCGTGGGTGTAAACATCCTAGAACGTTGTCCATCGAGTCAAATGTCGAGCATCGTGCCAATCGAGTGACGTCACGCCCCCAGCCTCGCGCGCGCGTCGTCGCTCTGCCGCACACGCCGACGCCTCTCGCGTTCGCGCCTGACGATGATGACGACGACGACGATGACGATGACGACGATGACGACGACGCCGGCGCCGGCGCCGGCGCAGCGCCGCCACCACCGCCGCGCGGCGACGACGACGACCGCCAAGGCGTCGATGGGCAAGGAACAGTTTACGACGACGTCCCGACGCGATGCGTTGTTCGCGGCTGCATCTGCGGGTACGTGTGCGCGCGAGAGCGGCGAGAGAGATGCGCGATGATGACGCGTGGGTGTGACGACGACGGTGGTGGTGGCCGTGATGGGACGCCGACGACCGATGGAGCGGTGGCGTGGTTGATTGATGGATAAAAAAGCGCGCGCGCGACGCCAAAGCTGAAGAACTGACATTTGTATGTATTTTCGCACGCAGTGATGCTCGTGAGCGCGCCAGCGCGCGCGCAAGCGATGGACCCGAACCGTAAGTATAAGGAGGTGTGCGATCCGACGGAGGATGGTGCGGACTGCCGCGCGAGAATTCTCGCCGAAGATGGACTCGGGGCGGATTCATACAACGCGCCTCGCCGGGAGTTCAAGGCGGCGAATGCATCGACGAATCCGAATCTTACGACATATCAAAGCGACACGCTCGCATTTGTGTCTGAGGTTGAACGATTGTTGGCTATGGATGTGTATGACCCGACGCGTGAGAAGGCCATCGCGGCGTTCCAAAAAACGTCCAACGTGTGGTCGTCCAAGTACGCGCCAGGCGGTTCATCCAAGACTGCTTCGGGTCGCGCTTTCTACAACGCCCTCAACCAATTGGCTGGTCACTTCTCTTTCAACGGCTTAGCTCCGCTCCCGAAGGCTCGTCTTGAGCTCGTCGAAGGTAACCTTGAACAAACACGCACGTTGTTGGCTCAAGGAAGATAAATTTGTCGGTCGCCGCCACCGCGAATTGCTTTTTAGTGTTGTGCGTTTTTGTTTGCGTATGTGTGCCCATCCAAGTGTTGGATCGCGGTTGAGTATTTATACCTTAGTAGAACCACTGTAGTTGAGAGATTGTCTCATAAAAAATTCATTACTTCAGTCACATTCGCGCGCGTTTGCCTCGTGTTCCATACCCGAGTGTCCCCACTTTCGCACATGTTACGTCGTCCTCCGAGTCGCATCGAACTCAAAAGCGAAGACAAAGAAGAGGTTTGTCATCGTGTGAATTGCCATTCGTGTCTCTTTCGCTTTATATCTCTCGCGCGCAATATCATCGTACTGACGGTTACTTTTCGTACCGACGACGCACAGTTTGAACTCCTTCGCCGAGATTACTTGGCTACACGCGAACTCGGCGCGCCCACGACGCCACAAGACACCGCCGATCGCGCCAGACTCGCCCGCGAACACGAACGTGCGCGTCGACTCGGATTAAACCGGTCTTTACAACCACCACCGCAGTAAAAGAAGACACAGGATGCGTCCGCTCGTCATCGTCGGTCCTTCGGGCGTCGGCAAAGGCACGTTGATTGCTATGCTTCAGCGAGAGTTCCCCGATAAGTTTGGGTTTTCTGTGTCACACACGACGCGAGGACCGCGACCAGGGGAGGTGAATGGCGTGCACTACAATTTCGTGGACAAGCAAGCGATGGAGCGAGACATAGCGAATGGCAAGTTTCTCGAACACGCTCACGTGCATCAAAACATCTACGGAACATCTTTCGCGGCGGTGAAGAGCGTGACCAAGGCAGGGAAGATTTGTTTGTTAGACATTGACGTCCAAGGGGCAGAACTGGTGAAGAAGAGCGGCATGGATGCGGCCTACGTGTTTATCGCGCCGCCGTCGATGGAAGAACTCGAACGACGCTTACGCGGTCGAGGCACTGAGGCCGAAGACGCGGTGTTGAAGCGATTAGAGAACGCACGCACCGAGATGAAGTCCAAAGACGTCGCGGGTTTCTACGACGCCGTCATCGTCAACGACGATGTGGACAAGGCGTACATGGCGTTGAAGGAGGTCATCGAGCGTCACGTCGATAGCCGCCCGGCGCTCTCGACGGATCAACTCTTAACCCGTTACGGCCCCGTCGCGTTCGGCATCGCTTGTGCCATCGCCATCGCCGCGCGCGTGTTCATGAACGGTGGGAAGCTTTGAGAATCGCCGCAGTAGCTCGACAACATTTAGACCACTCCGTTGTCAACGAAGAACAGTTAATATAATAAAGCTCCACCTGGCGCTGCGAGAATCGTCATTGTTTGGACGCGCGCGTCGTCGTCGTGATCGCCGTCGCCGTCTCCGTATTCGAAGAAACGACGAACACACACACTCACCATGTGGTTATTCGCGAAGAAGAAGACGCCGAGCGAATTGCTGCGCGAGAATAAGCGTATGCTTGACAAGTCGATTCGCGAGCTCGATCGAGAGCGCACAGGCATGATGTCTCAGGAGAAGAAACTCATCGTGGAAATAAAAAAGATGGCCAAAGCGAATCAAATGGGCGCGGTCAAGGTGCGTGTGCGAGATCCCGTTCGATGATACGTCGCTTCGTGGCGTTGAGGGTTGTAAAGAGTGAGATTATATTGAGAAGATTTTGAGAGACAAAATTGATGAAACGCGCGCTGACGCGTCGCTTTATTCGCATACATAGGTGATGGCGAAAGATTTAGTGCGCACGCGACATTCGATAACGAAATTTTATGCGCTCAAGTCGCAACTGCAAGGGGTTTCGCTTCGAATGCAAACGTTGAAGAGCACGCAGGCGATGGGCGACGCAATGCGCGGAGTGACTCGAGCCATGAAGTCCATGAATACGCAGTTGAATTTACCATCGTTAAATAACATTTTGAAGGAGTTTGAGAAGCAAAATGAAAAGATGGATATGACTACGGAAGTCATGGGCGATGCTATTGATGATGCATTCGCTGGGGAGGATGAAGAGGAGGAGACTGAGGAGCTCGTAAACGCGGTGCTTGATGAACTCGGATGTAACGTTGGAGAAGAATTAATCGATGCCCCGGCTGTGAAGATCTCGGCACCGTTAGAGCAAGAACACGTCAAGGCGACAGCCGTTTTAGAAGGAAGCGTAGGGGGAGAAACGCCGAGTGCACCATCTGCTGGTGGCGCTTCGGCTATTGACGACGATTTACAAGCACGCCTGGATAAGTTGAGAGGGTCCAACTGATGTGGAGTCAAAAGTGTCGTCGTTGTACATTGTAATGCTACTATAATTTCTATTTCTACGTCCCAAGGTTTTAGATATACGACTCAATCCATTTGCGTCACGATCTTCTTCTTTCTTGCAGGCTTGAATTCGACCTTTTCCGCTCCAGGGGCGGCGTGCGCGACGCGACGCTTTGCCTTGCGAGTCTCCGCATCGATCATCGTACGACGCAACTTGGTTTGCTTGTGAATAGCCTTTGGTACGTGGTGATGGTTGGCAATGCGTCTAATTTCTGGCATGTGCTTGAATCGATCCATCAACGACGCGTTGTATGCCTGCTTGCGCTTCTCGCGAGCGAGGAGCGTGCCGCCTTGCGCGCTCGCCTTGGATTTCCAGCATCGAATGTTCATGTCATCAGAGGCACTGAAGACGTAAGAGCCGTCCATAGAGAATCGCGTGCAGAACACGCGCTGCATACGCTTGGCGTGATACACATCCTTGGAGTGCCCGGCGTTGTAATCGAACAAGCGAACGGTGCGGTCGTACGAACCCGCGACGAATTCGCGACCCGTCGGCGAGTAGTCAATATCCATCACCGCACTCACGAAATCCTTGTGCACGCACGTTGCAATGTCCAACTTTCGCATGTCATACGAATACAAGTTGCAATCTTCATTAGCAACGGTAAAATTGAACGCTTCCATGGGATTCCAGCACAGCTTTGTGCACTTATTCTGCATGAAGAGCTTTTTCAACGGCGTTTGCTGACGCACGTCGTACAACGCGATGGAACGATCAGACCCACACGACGCGAAAATGTCCACCTCCACAGGATTATAACGCACAGATAGCACCGTGTCTATACCCCAATCGAACGTATGCAACGGTACTTGCCTCGTCATGTTCCACACTTGCACCGTCGTTCCGGCGGTGGCAAACTCGGGCTTGCCCCAGTGCGCGTCGCAATCGCGAAACCCGTTATCTTGCGAGCTAATGTTATGCGTTATGTCCACAGGAATCGCCCTGTTTGGATCACTCATCTCACCCATTCCTGCGCGAGGTAACGTCCACACGCGTACCGTCGCGTCGTCGCTACAACTCACCACGTTGGCGCCGTCGTGCGACACGCACACCCCGCGCACCGCGCCCCGGTGTCCCTTGAGTATCCTCATCGTCTTCAACGACGGCACGTCCCAGACGCGAATCTCCCCATCCGCAGCACCACTCACGAGCTCCGTCAACGACACGGGAGACTTCGCCATCGACATCACCGCATCCGCGTGCCCACCCATTTGCCCGACGAGCGGTTTTGCAAACATTTTATCAAGCTTCACCGCATTCAACGCGCGTTTATACTCCACCGCGCGGTGCATCGGCCGCAGCTCCGGGTCGAGATTACGATGCACTTTGATCGCATCGCTCGTGCACTCGCGCGTGTAGTCTTCTTCGACGCGTGAGATGGTTTTAATCTTCATTTCGGCGCGTCAACGAGACCAATCGCGCCGCCGCCGCCACTCCAACCGCGGCGTCCGTCCGTGTCCCGTCCGTCCGTCGCCGCGCCTCTCGTTCGCGCGCGCGGCGTCGCGATCGAACGCACGAGTATCTCTGTGTGCGCACGCGAATGCGCGTTCGGTCGCGCTCGCGCGGATCGTCACGCGCGAGGCTGTGAGTGCCGTCAGACGTCGTTTTGGCGTCAGTTTGCGACGCGCACATACATGCCGTTCGTTCACGTCGCGTGGTGCGTGCGCTCGCGCTCGGTGCGATCGACGCGCGTCGTGCGAGCATGCGATATAGTTTGCGTTCGTTCTCTTCGTTCTCGTTCTCGTCGTCGTCGTCGTCGCGTATTGACAGCCGTGTAATTCGTCGTCGTCGTTATCCGCGCACAGGTTACCCAAAGCGTGCCGCACGCCCGAGGTTCGAAAAGAAGTCGCATCGGCGATCATCAAAGCGCTGGTGAACGTGAAGTCGGCGGAGATAACGGCGGATAAGGTTGTCGTGCGGTTTTCTGAAGCCGTGGACGGGTTTGCGTTGCCACCGGGACACACGCACGAGACGGTGGATACAAAGTAAGACGTCGAGACGAGCGTTAGGATGTTTGCGAGGGAGTTGAGTAAACGAACGATGACGACGTTAGGGTCGATTGTTCGGGGGAAACATCAGCTGGTGACGGTTGAGTTGGTGAGTGATACCATGTGACCGAACGGGTACATTGGCAAGCGACAGTTGCAGCGGGCGATGCGCGCCGTGCAACGCGAGCCATTGGATCCAAAAAATCCATTACGTTTCACGGTGATTCGGGTGCCGTTCTTTTTAGAACCTGACTATCCGCGAGATGAGAGTTGGAGTGAAACAAATAGAGTGCGCTTAGAGCGTAAGTGGGGAGGTAAGCAAGAGTTTGAGGAGC
This sequence comes from Ostreococcus mediterraneus, assembly GCA_012295225.1. NCBI lineage: Eukaryota > Viridiplantae > Chlorophyta > Mamiellophyceae > Mamiellales > Bathycoccaceae > Ostreococcus > Ostreococcus mediterraneus. Next base: position 333,301 of record WMKK01000007.1, read on the forward strand.
AAAAGAGAAGGCATCGATTGAAGGAGCGCGGTCTCGACGCCGGCATCAAGCATTTTAATTTGGATCGTTTGGCATCGAGTACGATGCAAAGTCATCGCTTGGTGCAGTGGGTGACGAAAAACTATGGGTGCACTGTGAGCGAGACGCTGTACAACGATTTGAACAAGCGACATTTCGAGCTTGGACAAAAGTTGAATGACCGTAAAATGCTAGTACAAGCCGCGAGCGCGGCGGGCGTCGACGCGCAAAAAGCGGAAGAATTCCTCGCATCTAGCGAAGGCGAGATGGAAATAGAGGGAGCTTTGCATATTTTGCGACGCATGGGTATTCACTCTATCCCTAATTTCATCATCGGTGCTTCCGAGGTGTATTCAGGAGCGGTGCATTCCTCGGAGCTCATTCAAGCGTTTCGTAAAATCGAAAAGACTGGCAAGGGCGCGCCTGAGAGCGCGTTCGCGCAAGTTCTTGGCATTCCAGACGAGGTCCTCGGACAACCGTTGGATGCGTCGTATGCGGAAGCCTCTGGATGACAAACTCAATGGTTTGTCACGTTTGCGCGAGACGAATATCGATATTTGTGACGACCGAATCAAAAGCGTTTTGTTACAGCGCCGGTTCGAGTCTGATGTCGTCGATGTCATCTTCACGCGAGTTTCTCCTGAGACGAAAGTATACTACCTTATTAGATATCATCACATATTTTTGTTATAACAAACGTTTATTATTACTTTCTTTCAACCTTTGTCTCTTTCAACTTTTTCAACGAGATTGAGCACGCTCAGCAAAACTTGAAATCCATTTCGCAGTCCATGGCCCAGTGAAACTTTTCAATCAATGCCTTGGTAAACACAGTGTTTGGCGGCACTTCATGGCGTTTGCACCACGATAACGTGATACGCGGATCAAGGTAGTTGATCTTCGATGTGCCGAGCGAAACCGTTTTTAATTCTTCCTTCATGTTCATTTGAATCTCCAACTTTGTCATACGTTCTTTGAGCGCCGCAAGCTTCTTCTTTTTGTTTTTATCGTCGCTCTTCTTCATCGCGGTGATCGCCTTGGCAAGCTCCTTCTTCTTGTCTTGAAGCTTTTCCATTTGCGTGTCATGTGCTTTACTGACACCCTTCTGGTGATTGCACAAGATGGCGACTTCCTTGTTCGCAGCGTCATATGTAGACTTCTTTTGAAGCACGGTGTCGTTCGTGTTTGTGTTTTCCAGCAAGCGATCGAGCGTGATGGACGCGTTGTACGTACGGAACACTTTGATGGTGAGACCAGGCATGAGCGTTTGGAGATGAGCGTTCACGGTCTGCGGCGTCACTGCGTCAAAGATATCCATTTCCGGTCCCTTACCAGCGCAGAATCGCTTGAGACAGCTGTATGCGTTGGGCGCAATCTCGTGCTCTTGAAGATACTGAATGGAATCCTTACCCAAAAAGTCAAACTTGATGACGCTATTCTCCATAAACTCAATGTGTCCGGCACGTAAAGTACACACCCCGACGGTATCAGCGAGATCTTCATCCTTTTCACCACCGGCACGAAGAGCGAGCTTATCAACCAAGTACGTCGCCACGGCTAACTGGGCCATTTCATTACTTTGGCTCAACATGTTTTTGTTGTAGTCGGAGCGAATCTTGTCAACGAACTTGTGAAGCGAACGCGCCTTTTCATACTTTTTCTGGTCGCTTTCAGCCTTGATGGTGGACGTGGCACCAAACTGCACGTACTTCCAGTCCTTGGTGTTGATCACGTCATTCCAACCCGCTAACCACGTCGCCGTGTCGTTGTGAATAACCGCCTTCCACGAGCGCCCCGCGGGCGGCTCTGGCACCTTGGCTTCTCTTCCTATGTTGATCGTGACATCCTCCGGCATGATGCGACGTTTGATCTTACCCATCTTCGGGTGCTCACCACGACCGCGGAACAATCCTGGAGGCTCGATGCGGAAGTTACCAACCTTTTCGCGGCGTCCATCGATGGTTGCCCAGGTGTACTTTTCCTCCGCCGCGTCGCGGTCCGCCTTGATTTTCTTCTTTTCCTCGCTCGTCATTTCTTTCTTCTTTTCACGAATCTCGAAAAAGTGCATGTACATCTTGGTGAAATCGCACTTCTTAAAGTCAGTAATAAAGCTGTGAGGTCCATTTTTCAACGTCGCACGGAAGCCGTCCATAAAGTTCTTCACGAAGACAGGCTTTTCGGCGTAATCGGAATCCTTCATGACGGCAAAGAAACCGGCAACCTCTTCCTCATGCGGTAAAAGCACGACTTCTTGCCCATCATACACCAAAGGCACACCGTGCGGCTCATACTCTGGTGGAAACACCACACCATTGTGCTCGAGAGTCTTCCACTGAACCACGGCGCCCTTCTTTGCGACCCACGCGATGTCGCTCTTCGGCGTCTTACGAGGCGCGCTCGCCCCCGAAGACTCTCTTGGACGCTTTTCCCCACTCACGTGATGCTTCTTCTCCTTCTTCATCTTCTTCTCATCACGATCATGTTTGTGTGATTTCTTCACCAACGACTTATCGCGATGTCCGTGTGCCGCCGAAGACGACGTCGGCGGTTTCATCGTCACCAAACCCTTGGGCTTTCGCGCCGCGATCGGTCGATCGTCCTCTTCATCCGAAGAACTATCGAGCACCGAACTCTGCTTGGCAGGTAAAGCAACAGGCCGTTTCGCCATTTTAAATCCACTCGCGATTGGCGGTTTGGCAACCACGATGGGCGGGCGAGGCTGCGCCGGACGCGCGAGCGGCGCCGGCTTCGGTTTCGGCGCCATCACGGTCGCCATCGGCGCTACTGGCGCCACTGGCGCCGACATACTCGCAAGCTTCACGCGCGCTGCGAGTGGCACATCATCGTCGTCATCCGACGAACTCGCAATCACCGTCGTTGGCTTCACGTGCACAGCGCTGGCGTGCGATCGGTCCGGCGCATTCTGATGCTGCGCCATCGAATGATTCGGATTGCTCGCGGGCTGCGACGTCGCCACCGGCGCTGGCGCCGCGGGTGCGGGCGCAGGCGCGCGCATGGCTAAAGGGACGTCATCGTCGTCGTCTGATGAGCTCGCGAGCTTGGGCGACATCGCGCGCGCGACGTGCACTGGGGAATTCAACGTCGAGTCAGCAGCCGTTGCGTGGTCGCGGTCGGTCGGACATGTCGCCCACGACCGCCCGTGTCGCGCGCTACGGGCGTCGCCAGACGTCGACTCGCGCTCGATTTCGCGCGCGGGGCGAGCGCGAGGTGTTGTGCGTGCGCTCGAGCGCGCCGCGGGGTGGGTTGACGTCGACGCGAGGGCGTGCGCATGGATTGTTTCCGCGTCGCGAGCTGTGGCTTTTTGAGTTGATTTTGAATAAATTTGAAATCTTTTGGCGCGTCTCTCGCGTACGGCGCTCGAAGGCATGGGTGGGAAGGCGCGGACGCGAGATTATGCGATTGATTTCGCCGACATTGCCGAACGCGATGGTGGGGCGTTGCGTGCGGTGGTGAAACGTGCGCGCGTGGGCGGAGAGGAGGTTGACGACGCGGAAGACGGTCGCATTCGGGTTGATTTTAAGGATTGGGAAAGTACGCGAGCGTTAACGGCGTCGATATTGCGAGTAAAATACGATGTTCAAGGTTGGGATATCCCGTCGGGGCACTTGGTGCCACCCGTGCCGAATAGATTGAATTATTTGTCGTGGTTGCACAAGTTGGACGCGTTGAGCGCGCCGACGTGGCGAGAGGCGGGCGATGGCGCGCACGTGCGCGTATTGGATATCGGCACTGGTGCGAGCGTGATTTATCCTCTTTTAGGCGCAGCGACGTACGGGTGGTCGTTCGTAGGCTCGGATGTCACGGATGTAGCGCTAGAAGGCGCCAAGGCAAACGCGCGATTAAATCCGCACTTGGACGCGCTGATTGAAATCCGAGACGCCAGGGCGAGCGATGGTACGTTCAACGTCTTGTCTGGCGTGGTGAAACCGGACGAAAAGTTTACGTTTTGTATGTGTAATCCGCCGTTTTTCGAATCTCTAGACGAGGCGGGATTGAATCCAAACACGGCGTGCGGTGGCACGTCGACGGAGATGGTGTGCGAAGGCGGCGAAGAAGCCTTTATCAAGGCCATGTTTCGCGATTCGCTCGAAATGAAGCACTCCATACACTGGTTCACCACGATGTGCGGTAAGAAGAAGACGATGACGAAGATGCGAAGCGTATTTCACACCATGCGCGTGCCCGCGGTGCGCACCACAGAGTTGGTTCAAGGCAAGACGTCGCGATGGTGCGTCGCGTGGTCGTTTTCCAAGGACGCGGCGGCGACGAACAGCACGCCGTTACCCGATTTAGAAAAGCTCGCAAAAGTTCGCGAAATATGCGCCAACGCGCGCACGTAGATGGTAGCATTAGGTAGCAGTGATAGCAACAGAATAGGATGAAATTTACAAGACGGGACGTCAAAACTACGGGTGACTAGAATTTACACGAAGGATTGAATACGCAAGGAATGAACTCGTCATCGAGCGCCCAAAACGGGAATCCTAAATCCTTCGCGGGTAGTTGTGGCGCGCGCACAGCCTTGCCCATGGACCGACGCTTTTTCATGCGCGGTTGACCGTTTTTGCCCCACAACGCATCCTTGGCGTATCGAGCCCAAGGTCTGGAGCTACCGCTCGCATGCACTTCCGCGCTCCACTCCCCATTCGTCCCTTCACTCTCCTCCACGGGTGGACTTGGTAAATATTTACTCCCTACGCACACCTCCACCGCCTCAGCTTGGTGCTCGATGCGTTTCTTATCGGTACCGAATACGAATTCGTAGTCGAACAAATGTGACTTCAAGTACGCTTTGAGCGAGCCCACACCCATCTTATGATCGTTATATCGATCATTCGATATAATCCGCGCCTCGCGCTCGCGCGCATAATCTATAATCTTCAAATCATCCGCACTTCGTTTCCCCGCCGGCCGCTCAACGAGCACCACGCGCCCGCGCTCGACTTCGGCGTACAGCTTTTCGTTGCGCCACGCGCCGCCACCCAAATACCTCACATTCTTCGCCACAACCGTGCTTAAATCCCCACCATCCGCTAGACCATGCAAAGGTCCTTCAACATACGTCGACGGCACGAAACACACCACGTCCGCGTCAATCTTTGCCCAATCCTCGTGCGCGAGCGCCGCCAACACGCCTCGCGAAAGCGGTTGCTTATTCTTGCTCCCAAACGCCGCGTGCAACGCCGCAGAGTACCCCCACGCGATGTTCGCCCCATCGAGCACGATCACCGGACGCCCCTCGCCGACGCCCTCGCCCTCGCTCGCGCTCGCGCTCGCGCCATCCTCACCGACGCCCGCACTCGCGCCGTCGCCCTCCACCGCGGCGGCGCGCGTCGGTGCGCCCCACCGCCGCGCGCGATGCCGCCGCCGCCGCGTCGCCGTCGCCCTACCGCGCATCGGCGCCAACACCGACGACGTCAACGCCGACGACGCCGACGCCGCGCTCGCGTGCGTCACCATCGAATCGCGCGCGCGTTCGGCGTCGTCGAATGTCGCGCGCGCGGCTCTTGACGTCGCACCGCATCATCCATCGGGTACGACCCCGTGCGTCGCGCGCGACGTCGAACACCTCCACCTCAGCGCACACAGAGATGCGTTGAATTTTTCTGCGTCGAGTCGCGCGCGAGACGTCGACCGGGGCGACGCACCGCGACGGCGACGCGCGTTTGAGCTCGGGCGTTGGATGAATTCGACCCCGAAAAATCGGGTGTTTTTGAGCTGCATGTTTTTGAAAATCAGCGCGCCCACGGCGCGGCATTCGTCGACGGGCGGTGCGTGCGCGCGGTTTTGTGCGATCGACGGACGACGCGGGCGTGATTCGTGTGCTCTGCGCTCGTGCTCCGCGCTCGTGCGTGTGTGCGACGGCGGTGGCGGTCGCGCGTTAATTCGCGTCGAGGTGGTTGCGGGACAGCTCGGATCAGCGCGGGCACATCTAAGCGCACACCATGGGCGCGCCGGCGATGGATGAAGTCGCGTGCGCGAGGCGCATGAAGAAAATGTACGCCGAGTGGCGCGAGATGCGCGAGACGCGGTTTAACGGCGCCACCGCGCTCTTGGTGGGGACCGGGGCGAATAAGGAGGATGATTTGAGGTATTTGAAAGCGGTCGCGCTCGAAGTGTGGTTGTTTTCGTATGAGCTTCCGGATACGTTGTTGATGTTTACCGATGGTGCCATACACGTCGTTGCTGGGGGGAAGAAGGCGGCGTTGATGGAGAATGCAAAGGAGATGTTGAAGCGAGAGTGCGGGTTGGATCTCGTGGTGTACGTCAAGCCAAAGGGCGAGGACGGGACGGCGCAAGCCAAGGAGATTTTAAACGCCATCGAGGCTGAGAAACTCGTGGTTGGTATGGTGCCCAAAGAAAAGAATGAAGGCATGATGATGGCATCCGTCACTGCCGCGCTCGAGGCGGCTGGAACGGAGATTAAGGATATTTCCAGCGGGTTGGCGCACGCCATGGCGGAGAAGGATGACAAAGAGGTGACCACCTTGAAGAACGCTGTTGCATTGGTGAGCAAAGGTTTGTCTTTTGCAGTGAGAGAAATGGAAGGCGCGATTGAAGATGAGAAGAAACTCACGCACGCCAAACTTTCGGAGATGACGGAGGACGCCGTGCTCAGCCCGACGACGCTCGGTTTGAAATTCGACGAAGGTGACTGCGATATTTGCTACCCGCCAATCATCCAATCTGGTGGAGAGTACGATTTACGATACAGCGCTGAGAGCTCAGCGGCAAAGTTGCACTACGCGTCGCCGCCGGCGGTGGTGCACATGTCCATTGGCGCTCGATACACGCAGTATTGCGCCAACATCGGACGTACGTACATGGTTGATCCCACACCCGCGCAAGAAGCGACGTATAGCGCTGTCTTAGCCGCGCAAGAAGCTGGTTTGGCTGCGCTTGTCGACGGCGCCACTTGCGCTTCCGTGTACGAGGCGGTGAAGACTGCGCTGACGAACGCCGAGGGTGTCGACGGCGCGATGTTGGCATCCAAGCTCACCAAGAACGTCGGCACTGGCATCGGTCTTGAATTCAGAGACATGACCTTCGTGTTGAATGCGAAGTGCGAGAACGTCATTAAGGCTGGTATGACGTTCAACCTCGCCGTTGGCTTGCAAGGTTTGGAAGAGCCGAGCGCCAAGGAGGGGAGCAAGAGCAGAAAGTACGCCATTATGATTGCCGACTCTGCGTTGGTGAGCGCAGGTGGTGAAAAACCGACAGTTTTGACCACGAACGCAAAGGGCGTCAAGGAAATTTCTTACGTCACGAACGAAGATGACGAAGAGGAAGAGGAAGACGATGCGAATGTCGAAATCAAGCAGGGGGGTGTTATTTTGGGCGCCAAGACGCGCTTGGAGCAATCTGGTCCGAGCTCTGCGGAAGACCGCGAACGTCGTCAACGCGCGTTGGCGGATAAGAAAAACGCTGAAACCTACAAGCGGTTGACACAAGCTGCGGATGACGAAATCAACAACAGCGTCATAGGGGGTTCGGCTGAGTTTGTCTCCTACAAGACGGTGCGCGACGTCCCGACGCCGCGTTCAAATGAACTCGTTCTCGCTGTTGACCAAGATCGTGAAACCCTGCTCGTGCCGATTTACGGCCAGCTCGTGCCTTTCCACATCATGTCAGTCAAGTCCGCGTCAGTCAGTCAAGACGCTGGCGCGGCTTTCATCCGCATCAACTTCCAGTTCCCTACGACCGGCGCAGCGAATCTGAAGTACGCTCCGGCGGTGAGATTCCCAAACTCCATCTTTCTAAAAGAAGTGAGCTTTCGCAGCACTGATGCGAGACATGCAAACCACGTTGTTCAAGAAATCCAGGCGCTGCGTCGTAACATCATGCAGCGAGAGACTGAACGCGCGCAACGCGCCGATTTGGTGCGCCAAGAGCGTCTCGTTCTCTCGTCTGGTCGCGTCCACCGTTTGACTGGTTTGTGGATGTTACCGACGTTTGGTGGTCGCGGTGGTCGCAAGGCTGGTACGTTGGAAGCGCACACGAATGGTATGCGTTATGTTGGCGCGAAGATGGATGAGCAAGTCGACATCATGTATGAGAACATTCGATTTGCGTTTTTCCAACCCGCCAAGCAAGAACTCAAGACATTGATTCATTTCCACTTGAAGAACCCAATCATGGTTGGCAAGAAGAAGACGCAGGATGTGCAATTCTATCAAGAGGTCATGGAATCTGTGCAAAACTTAGACGGTGGACGTCGTAACATGTACGACCCGGATGAAATCGAAGACGAGCAGCGCGAGCGTGAGCGACAAAAGAAAATTCAGAAAGAGTTCAGTCACTTTGCCAAGCGCGTGCAAGAGATTTGGGAGAAAGATTTCCCGCACTTGAACTTGGAATTCGATTCGCCCTACCACCAACTCGCGTTCCAAGGTGTGGCGTTCAAGTCTACTGTGCGCATTTTGCCGACGGCGACGTGCTTGGTTGAACTCACCGAGTTCCCGCCCCTCGTCATCTCTTCCAGCGACATTGAAGTCATTAACTTGGAACGTGTTGGTTTCCACTTGAAGAACTTTGATATGGCCATCATCTTCCGCGATTTCAATCGCGAAGTGCACCGCATCGATCAAATTCCGAGTCAGTACTTGGATAACATCAAGCAGTGGTTGACGACGCTCGACGTCAAGTACTACGAAGGCAAAGCCAACTTGAATTGGAAGCCGCTTTTGAGGCAAATCAAGGAGGATCCAGATGGATGGCTCGAAGCTGGCGGTTGGGAGTTCTTGAACAACGAAGCTTCCGACGGCGAAGACGAAGAAGACGAAGAGATGAGCGAGTTTGAACCGAGTGAGGATGAAGACGAATCCGAGAGCGAAGATGACTCTGAATCCGAAAGCGTGTACGATTCCGAAGAAGACGAAGGGGAGGAGGAGTTGGATGAAGACGACGAAGAAGGCTTATCTTGGGATGAGCTCGAAGAAAAGGCTGCGCGCGAAGATGCAGATGTGTCTGATAGCGACGAACGTCCCAAGAAGAAGAAACGATAAACACTTTAGAAAATTTCAATACTCAGTACATACGCGTTCACTTTCCGAAACCACCAAACGCGCGCCTCACGCACACGACGTCATAAATCACCATGTCTTATCTCTTGCCGCACCTTCGCTCGGGATGGGCCGTAGACCAAGCCATCTTATCAGAGGAAGACCGCGTGGTATGCATTCGTTTTGGCTCTGACGCCGACGATACGTGCATGCGCATGGATGAGGTTCGTTTTCCTTTCAGTCGCGCAAGTGATTTCAACGTACTGACCATCGGTTTTCGACGTAGATGTTAGCTGGTTGCGCCGAGAAGATTAAAAACTTTGCGATTGTGTATTTAGTAGACATCACCGAGGTATGTAGGTCGCGTGCGCGCATGAACTCGCGGTGTCTTTGTTCGTTTCTTCTTCGCGCGCGGACTGACGGCTCTTCGCGTTTGCTCCTTCACTCTTTCGCACAGGTTCCAGACTTCAACGCGATGTACGAGCTTTACGACCCGTGCACTGTGATGTTCTTCTTCCGTAATAAGCACATCATGATTGATTTAGGCACGGGGAATAATAATAAGATTAACTTTCCTCTCGGGGAGAAGCAAGAATTCATTGACATAGTTGAGGTGGTGTACACGGGCGCGAGAAAGGGACGAGGTTTAGTCATCTCCCCTAAGGATTATTCCACGAAATACCGGTACTAGACATATTCATACTACAAACTACTGCATAGCGTTACTTTCTACATTCATACATGGGGCACGGATTCATTGCAGCGCGTCGCGCTTGACGCCGCGAGGAATGTCGCGAATACCGCCGCTCGTGACTGTGTACCGTGCGCTCGCCTGTGCCAAACGTGGCGATTTAGTGATGAAAGCCACGCGATCGTCATTTTCCCAGCTCAAAATCACGCGCGTCGTGCACGCGTGTGCGTATGATTCTCCGAGCGCCGGAACCAAACGCGCTGGGCCTTGCTTTTGCGGCTTCACGGTGACTTGGTTTACGGTGACCACGGCGACGTCTTGAGATGTTGCAATGGACATCAAACGGTTCGTCATCTTGGACAAAATCGTCGTACGCAAAGCCATGTCTTGAAAGTCTTGTCTAAAATGAAATGCCACGCTATCAATCACCACCAAACGCACGCGCGGATGCTCGGCGATGAACTCGCTCAACGTCTCCAACACCGCCAACAATTCCGTCACTTCATGACATCGAAACAAATGAATCCCTCGCAATATCTTCTCTGGGGTAAAATCCTTCAAGACTTTGGCCATTTTTTCTTTTTCTTCTCCAGTGCCGGGATCACATCGAAACAAATGATCCACGCACGCGCGCGCCATGTCGTGCGCGCGCTCCGCCATAAAACTCCCCTCCGTATCCACATACACCGCTTCACCCTCCAGACCACCAAACGCTTGAGGAATCTGCACGCTCACACACAATTGTGTCGATATCTGCGTCTTACCAATCCCCGGGCATCCACAAAATTCCGTAATCTCCCCGCTCGACACGCCGCCGCCGAGAATCTTGTCCAACTCTTCACAAAATGTAAAAATCCCAACTCTCGCGCGTTCCTCCTCCAACAACTCCGCCGCACTGCGCGCACCCGCCAGCGCGGTGCCTTCCGCGCCATATCTCGCCGCTTTTAACACGTCGTTCGCCTCGTCAATCGTGATTTGCGCTTCACGAGCCAACGCGCGCGCGCTTCCACCGGTGATGCGATTCAAATCTCTCACCGACACGAACCCGGCGCGTTGAAGCTTGGAACGAATCGATGGCGCCAGTGGCAGGGACGTGAGGGCGTAGGAGTCTATGAACCACGACGTCGTCGCGTCGTTGTCGTTGTACGGGCCTATGGTATCCATGGCGAGCGCGAGAGTGAGGAAACGAAACAGTTAAGACGCGCGTCGATTTTATTTAACAAAAAACAAATGCGAGCAATCGACAACCGTGCGTGTGGGTGCGTGTGGGCGTGTGTTATTGTGTGCGGTGGTTTCGTTCTAGGGCTTGATGCTGTCGATGACGTGGGCGACGAACTCGCGAACGACGCGCGCGGCGTGCGAGACGACGGGTTTCGTCTTGTCGTACGCTTTACGCGTCGTCGCCTTGGCGGCGACGTACGTCTCAATCGTCTTCTCACGAACCACGATGGCGGCGACATCCATGTACTTCACTCTAAAGTCACCAACAAACTCCGTGACTTTACCCGCATAGGCTGTGGTCGTGCCCTTACTGGCGTCGATGAGCGACAGCAAGTTGTCGCTGCTCGATTTCAACAGTGGCGCGAGTTGCTTGCTCGCCCCAGAAATGAACTCACGCACGTTCATAAACGCCTCCTTGATCGCCACTGGAAACTCAAACGCCAACACCGCGCTTAATGCGTCCGCACACGCATCCTTGGCGCGTATCGCGCTCGCCTTGACCTTTTTGAGCGCCTTTTTTGCTTCGAGCGCGCATCGCTCTGGCCCAACCGCGTACGCGACCACGCACCCCGTCAGCGCGCCAGCCGCAAAAAACACCGTCCACGCACTCGGCACTCCAAATCCAATCACCGACGATGACGCCTTCGACGTCGTCGTCGTCGTCGCAATCGATCTCGTCATCGCCGTCGGAGCCGCGCCCAACGTCGGCGCCGCGACGTCCCGCAGCCCCCCAAACATCTCCCGCACCGCGCGCATCGCCTTCTCCACCGCCCCCCCGGCCGCGTGCACCGCGCTCGACGACGAATCACCACCCATCATCGTCGTCATCGCCGTCGACATTCCCGACGTCGCGAACGCATCGGCGCCGAACACCGCATCGATGCCACTGCGAAACGTTGGATGCACATCGCGCGCCGACGCGAGCGCGGCGCCGACGTAGCCGTGTTTCTCGGCGTACGCGCCCAGGGCGAACGTCGCCGCGGGGGCAATCACTCTCGTCGTCATCGCGCGCGAAGGGCCGTGGCGGTGCGGCGGCGTCGACGTGTGACGGCGCATGCAAGATGCCAGAGGGGTACAACGGCGCCGTAGCTCGGACAAACGGATAAGATTTCGGCTCGGTCGCGTTGGATGTATATTGATAAATGCTGTGCTACAATGCGCGTGATGACGCCGCGTGGATGGCGAGCACCACGCGGGCTGGGTTTACGCGGCGTCGGTGGGGCGAATGGTGCCCATGACTTCGCGCGCTTCGTCGACGGACCAACACTTGCCGGCGGATTTCACGTCGTCGACGCGCGAGGCGTACGTTTCGGGATTGGCGGCGGTGCCGTCGGCGTATGCGCGCGCGGCGTCGGCTTTTGCGGCGTCACTTGCGCGTTTGGCGATGGTTTCTAAGGTTTCGCCCGTGTAGGTGTCGATGCCATCGACAATGCCAAAGCCTTTGGCGACGCGCGCTTGCTGGCGAAACGCATCCTTTTCACCCTTGTATTCGCTCGGGCAGTTGGAAAAGCATGGAACCATGATGGCGGCGTCTTCATACAGCGGCGGAGGTTTGACGTTGAACTTCCATTGGCATGAAAAGTCGTCATAGTTGGGCTGGATGTGTAAATCCATGCCGAAATCTTCCGAAAGCCACTCCTGCGAGGGCGCTTTACACGTGTTGACGCACACCGACGCGCATTGGCTAGACTCTAAAAATCGACACCGTTCCGCCTTGACAGCCTGCGGAACCTTGATGGTTTTGGGGAAATTCGCAAAAGTCTTGCGTAAAAACTCTGGAGTTTTCACATCGACGTGATCAACGCCCTCCATAGGGCCCATGAGCCAAGGAAATAAATTCGTAAACACCAACACAAACGCGTAATTCGCCATCCACTCGGGCGTCGCCGGCTTGACGTACTTTTTCCAAATCGGTGGTATAAACCCAATCCCAAGCGCAGGTAAAATCCCAGCGAACACGCGTTTCGCACGAATCTGTACGTCTCTCGCGCTACCCTTCATGTCGTTCACCTCGCGTACCGCCGTCATCGTCCCCGCGAACTCGCTCCACGGCGTCGCGTCGTTATCCGCGCCCACCTCCTCCACGAGCAGCTTGCGAATGGTTCTCGTGAGCACGATCGAGATTGGACTCCTATCGATCGACGCGTAGTTCACCGAACCATCGGCGTTTAATGGTAAGCTTGATTGTTTGGGTTTTGATCCTTTCCACGCCGCGTCGTCGCACGAGGACGACGACGACGCGCGGGCGACCGCGCGGTGGTGCCCATGGGGACGATGAAGAATCGCGCGCCGAGGGACGCGCGTGCGTCGCGGCGGCGCACACCGCGACGAGGTGGTTGTAAGAAACGCATCGCTGCGTGCGGTCGCGGTCGCCATCGTCGTCGTCGTCGTCGGCGGCGGCGGCGAGCGTCGCGCTGTGACGTCGTCGCTGTCTCGAGGGTTTAGGTTGGCGGTTGATTTTCTGTATTTTCTCGGACACACGGATAGCATTGAAGTACTTTTAAAGAGTATGTAGCGCGTCCTGGGTGACGGAGTGTGGGTGCGCGGCTCGACGCGACGACGCGCGACACACCGCGACGCCGTGGGCAGGCGCGCCGCCGCCACCACCGACGCGACATGGACGCCGTGCTCGCCGGGAACGCGTCGGATAAGCCCCACCGCGCGTTTCGCGCTGGGACGAAGAAGAAGAAGAAGGATGCGGCGAAAAAGTCGAAATCCACGGATGATGGCGGCGGCGCATCTTCGGGCGCGAAAGCGCAAGGAAACAACCCGCGGGCGTTTATATTCAGCGGTGCGCGCAAGGCGAAACGTGCGAGAGTGGTTGCGAATGAGAAAGCCGAGCGTAAGCTGCGTGCGCCGGTGCGAGAGCTCGGGGAAGGTTTGGAGCCGCCGCCGTTTGTGGTCGTCGTGCAAGGGCCGCCGGGCGTGGGGAAGACGACGCTCGTGCGATCGTTAGTGAAGCATTACACGAAGCATGCGTTGAATGAAATTAAAGGGCCGCTGACGCTGGTGACGGGGAAGAAGAGGCGGATTCAGATTTTGGAGGTGAAGAATGATTTGAACGACATGGTGGACGCGGCGAAGATTGCCGATTTAGTGCTCTTGCTCGTCGACGGGTCGTTTGGATTTGAGATGGAGACGTTTGAATTCTTAAACGTGCTCCAAGTGCATGGTTTCCCAAAAGTCATGGGGGTGTTGACGCATTTAGATGAGTTTCACGATGTGAAAAAGCTGAAAAAGACGAAAAAGTTGTTGAAGCATCGATTTTGGACTGAAATTTACGACGGCGCAAAGTTGTTTTACATTTCTGGCTTATCGAACGGGCGATATAACTTGCGTGACACGATGAATCTCGCACGATTCATATCAACGGCGAAAACAAAGCCGCTGATGTGGCGCACGGCACATCCGTACTTGATTGGTGATAGATTTGAAGACATTACCAAGCCCGAACTCGTGCACGACGATCCAGTGTGCGACAGACAAGTGGCGCTGTACGGCTTTTTGCATGGATGCAATTTAAAGTACGGACAGCAAGTTCACGTCGCGGGCGTGGGCGACATGCAAGTCAAAGAAATCGTAGAGATGCCCGACCCGTGTCCGCTACCGAGTAAAGAGAGAAAGCAACGCAAGTTGGATGAAAAGCAAAAACTCATCTACGCACCGATGAGCGACGTCGGCGGCTTATTGTACGACAAAGACGCCGTGTACATCACCGTTGATGACAAGCAGATGAACTTTTCAAAGCGTCAACTCGAACAAAAACTCAAAGCTGAAAACAGACCTTTACCAGATGAACACGCCGTAGATTTCGGCGTCGAGATGGTGCACGGATTACAGGACACGCGCATCACCGTCGACGAAAAGCTTCGGAACAGTGAAATCTCTCTCTTCAAGGGTGGTAGGACATTGAAGGGCGAAGACGTCGGTAAACCGAGCGCTTTCGACGTGGACGATAGTGACGATGAGGATGACGACGACGACGACGATAGTGGGTCGAGTAGTGATGATTCCGACAGCGACAGCGGCGACGGCGACGACGACGATTTTCCATCCCGGCGCAAAGCCAAGCCCGGAGATACTCGCGTGCGTCGCGCGGCTGTGTTCAGCGAAGAACCCGAGCGTGGTTATGAAGATGTTGACAGCGAGGGCGACGACGAGGATGATGACGACGACGAAGGTCTCGGTCGCGGTGCGTCAAAATGGAAGGAATACATGCGCGGCGCCAAGCGCGAAAAGACGCTCATGGAGATCATCTACGATGACACGACGAATGACGGTGTGGGTGACGATAGCGACAATTCAGGATCCGATTCAGAGTCCGACGATTTGTTCAAAAAACAAGAAGAATCTGACTCCAAGGTTGATGCCCTCGATTCTTTCGATCGTAGTAAGTTTATGAGTGAAGTTCGTTCTGGGTTGGATCTCGACGACCCGTCGTTGCGCAACCGTTTCGTCACTGGAGATTGGGACGCCGCAAAATCGCGAAGTGAGGCACAGCCGAGCGCGGAAGCTGGTGATGACGATGATGAGGTGTTTGGCGACTTTGAAGATTTAGAAACTGGAGAAAAGTTTGGTCCTGGTATGGGAGGCGCCGATGATGACGGAGACAAAGACGAAGACGAAGACGAAGACGAAGACGAAGATGAGGAAGCCGCGGAACAACGCCGTCTCGAAGCCAAACGCTCAAAGCACGAAGAGTTTGTCGCCGACGGCGATCAAACTATGAAAAAGAAGAGTCCAAATTTTGTCGACGACGATGGTCCATCATCATATTTTGAGCTCGTAAAGAACCAAATGAAGGAGGAAACCGCGCGTTCGCGCGCCATTCTCGACACGCTGCCCGACAACACGCGTCAAGCCATGGAAGGTTTCCGTCCAGGTGCATACTTGCGCATCGTTCTCGCCAAAGTGCCGTGCGAATGGGTTGAAAATTTTGACCCCACGCGTCCGATCGTCATCGGTGGCATTCTCCCTGGTGAAGAAATCATGGGTGTGCAACAAGTGCGTCTTAAAAAGCACCGCTGGCATCGCAAGACGTTGAAGAATCAAGACCCGCTCATCTTCTCCATCGGCTGGCGACGTTTCCAAAGCATCCCAGTGTACAGCATGCTCGACGCTAACTCAAGGCATCGTATGATTAAATACACGCCCGATCACATGCACTGTTATGCGACATTTTACGGCCCACTGGCGCCGCAGAACACGGGTGTGATTTGCTTCCAAAGCATGGCGTCGCAGCAGGCGAGTTTTCGCATCGCCGCTTCGGCGACCATTCTCGAGTTTGATCACTCTATTAAGATCGTGAAAAAGCTCAAACTCGTCGGAACGCCTTCGAAGGTGTTTAAGAACACGGCTTTTATTTCTGGGATGTTCAACTCGTCGTTGGAGGTGGGGAGATTTGAAGGCGCGGCGTTGCGCACGGTTTCGGGCATTCGAGGGACGATTAAAAAGGCAATAAAACCGGGCGAAGCCGCGCACGGTGCCAAGGATGGTGGCATGAGAGAAGGTAGTTTCCGCGCGTCTTTTGAGGACAAATTACTCTTGTCTGATATCGTATTCTTACGCACGTGGACAAAGGTGGATGTTCCAAAGTTCTACAATCCGCTCACCACGAGCATGATGAAGGACACCAAGGATTGGCGCGGCATGAAAACCGTCGGTCAACTTCGGTATGAAAAGTCTATCCCGATCCCAGTCAACGTTGATTCCATTTATAAGCCAATTGAACGCAAGGCGCGCGTGTTCAACAAGTTACATGTGCCCAAGGCACTTCAACAAGCGTTGCCGTTCAAGTCCAAGCCGAAATTGGAGCAGGCGCGAACGCGGCAAACGCTCGAGCAGCGTCGCGCCGTCGTACGCGACAAAGATGAGAAGAAACTCGCGACGATGGTGCAGCAGCTCAACACTATTCGTAACGAAAAAGTCGCGAAACGTGAAGCACAGCAAGCTGTGCGTCGCGCTGCGCGCGCGAAGGCGCAAGGTAAGGAGGACGAATGGCGCAACGCGCTCAAGAAGGATGCGGCGAAGAAGCGACATCGCGAACGCGGCAAGGCGGAAGCCGCGCGCGCTCGCGATGACGGCGGACGCAAATACGCAAAGAAGGGCAAAAAGTAACGATAGTTTTCGTGTAGTAAAAATATACCAATACAAACACATTGAATTCAATGTATGCGTGCCTACTATACCGGGTAGTGTCTACGCGCGAATGGTTGACCCAAACGCCACGGACGTCTTCGCTCGATGAAGCTTGGCAAATTCCTCGCGCCTCGCGTTGACCGCCTCTAAATATCTTGATTTTACTACTTTCCGTGCATCCTTGTCATCGTCGCCATCATCACGATTGCCATCAAACATGTGGTTGTCCCGCCGCCGAGCGCGCGCGGCGCGTTCAATCTCGCCGTCAATCGCGCGTATTCTCCGTTCCACCTCTCGTCTCGTCTCCGCCGCGAACGCCCGCGCATCGTCGCTCGCGAACGAACGCCAGCCACCACTGTCGTCATCACCATCATCATCTCCTCGCGCTGACGACGACACTCGCACGTCTCGCGCGCCGTCTACCGCGTCTCGCGCGACGCTTTTATAGTCAAACGCACCACCGAGCGCGCGTTCGACGGCTATCCTCGCCGCACTCTTCCCACCACCGCCGCCGCATCGACCGCCAACCGTCGCCACACCCTCGTCGTCGTCCGCGGCGCGCGTGTTCGCGATCGTCGCCGCCGCCGCCGTCGTCGTCGTCGTCGTCGTCGTCGCCGTCGTGGGCGTGCGCGCAATCGTCAACGGTCTCGGTCGTCGTCGTTCGAGCGCACCCATGGCTGAGGACACCGCCGCCGACGTCGACGGCGATGGACGCACCGCACCTATGGCGATCACCCGCGCGAGCCACGTCCGCGCGACGACACGAATGCGCGTCGCGCAGTGCGGTGCATTACGACCGACGATTGGATTGTAAACGTAAAGTGCAGAGAAAAGTTCAACTCATATTAAAAGTAAAGCGCTCCGTCGTTTATATTACGCGACATCGTGCGCGGTGAATATTAGAACACACACACACACATACGATCGCTCACGCACGCCTCATGTGCGCGTCATCAGCGCGGCGTTGATGGTGTTATTATTGTGATGACCGTTGTTATTGGGCTGGCGTCATTTGGCCCCCTTGCGTACGTCTCGTGCGAGTATCACACGACTCTTACATCGTTTGCGGCGCCGGCGCGTGCACCACAACCACTTGCGGCGCAGCCATACCACCACCAACCGCCATTTGCGATTGTCGGTTCGTAATCTCGCGCGACACTTGGCATTGCACGCACCCGATGCAGCACAAGCATTCAAACAATCCAATCTCCTGCGTCACCCCGACGCGTTGCAACGCGCTTTGCAGCACCCCTTTCGCGTACATGTTGTAAATCAACGGAAAACTCAAGCACGTCCCGACGAGGCACGTCGTGCAGCAATCACCGCTCTGCGACTTTTGCGCAACCGAGCCCAAATGGCACGCCCCGCAGCACGCGCCGTAGACGCAATCGCCCACGTCTTCAAAGCACCCGAACGTCGTTTGCGTCATCGGCACCGGCGACGTGTGCACCAAGCCAGCCATGATGCGTGGTGGTTAACAGTAGACGTGTGTGTGTGTGTAGATGTGTGCGTGCGTGTGCGCGCGCGCGGGAATGGCGATGCGATCGCCAACACCATTCGACATCCGTTCCGAGGTTCCGGAGAGTAAGGTCCAATCTTTTGGATTCTGAAATTTCGCGTTAGCGAAATTTCAGAATAAATATCACGATATTTTGCAAAATTCACTCAAATTTTGGATAAACATCGCCAGAATACTGGGGTAAAAAGTATTACCCTTACCGCGTGACTGACAGAGGTCACATCTACCGGTATATACGTTGAGCGCGCGCGCGATCGTCAAGCCTTCGCATCGATGCGATGCGCGCGACGAATACGAATGATCCGTCGATCGTCGTCGTCGGCGGCGGCGGCGATCGTCGTCGTCGCGGTGGATTTTTTGATGACGCGTGCGTGTATTCCCTTTTGGTTTGGACCGCGCCGATTTCAAAATCAAAGTCACCGCGACTGGGCGCGCGCGCGTCGTCGATTTGGCAAAGGGGGGCCTTTGCCTGGTCGCGATCGATCGGTCGATCGGTCGATCGGTCGATCGATCGATCGGCGAACCCGATCGAGGACGGGGTCCGCGTCGACAGTCGACTGTTCGACGTCGCGCGCGCGACGCTCGGGCGCCGTCGCGACCGCAGAGGGCGCCGCGCGCGGGGTGGAGATCGAACGCGTCGTGACGACATACATACGCGCGCATATACCTTGACGTGTGCGCGCGCGTGTTCGTGGAGCGCGAGGACGAGGACGACGAGCGCGCGCGCGCGTGGATCGCGACACGTCGTCTCGAATCGATCGATCGCGGCTCGTTCGAGGTGGATTTGATTTCGCGTGGGTGATTCGCGCGTGCGCGGGTGTTTGACGGTGTGTTTGACGCGCGTGACGTGTGGTGAGGAACACGTGTGTGCGTTGCGTGCGGTGCGGGTGTGGGCGTACGCGTCGCGTGGCGTTCGAGGTGGAGAATTCTCTCGCGCGTGACAACCAACCCTAAACGCATTTGAGGGAGATTTGATTTGGATTGTCTGATCGTCCCACCCCCCTTTTCTACCCCTATACAAACCAACTGCCTCGGGTTTTTAGCTTTTGAGGAGTAGATCTCTGTACCTGGCGTGCGAGCTGTGCACGATCAAGCGTAGCCGTCTGATTTAGTTTGCCGATCAACCGCCGTAGAGGAGACTTTCACGGCGCGTCTCGTAAAAATTTTCGTCGCTTTGAAGCTCGAAAGATTTTGTTTGATTTGTTTGTTTACTAAACATCGACACTTTGCTGTTCGTCTGGTTGGAGTGGTATTTTTCATCCAATCGGCGACACTAACACGTCCTGCTAAGTAAGTAATACGTGGAGTTTGGAATCGCCGTGCTAATTGTTGACAAGGAGGATTGATTCTTCGCGACGTCATTCTACGCTTTTGAAGATTATAATTTGAGCACGAATGACGTCGTCGAGTTCGTCCTCCGAAGGCATCGTGGCGGTGAGCTCGAGCGATGATGACGTTGTGCGTTCTAACGACGCGTCGTCTGACGCTGGAACGGGGAATACCGATACGGCGGCTATATTGGCGCAAATGCCGCTCGCGCTTCGCGCGCAGCTCGTCGCCGTTGCAAAGGCTTCGTCGAATCCAGCGCCAGCCGCCGTCGTTGACGAGTGGTCAAAAAAGACTCAACTCGGCGTCGACGTCCTCAATGCCGTGTTCGCCGCCATTCCGCGCGTACCGTCGTCTTCGGAAATCCAAAGCTTAAACGATGGAGCGCGCGAAGCGGAGGCGCGAGTCATCGCGAGTCACAATTTCGAGCATGTGTCGCGAGACGTTGGCTTGCCGTCAACGTCTGGTGACGACGACGGCGATGAAACGGTATTTCCTGGAATCCCCGAAGATGTGCGCGTGGAGATTGTGTGCGGAGACATCCGAGGGACTTTGGTGTTAAAGGCTGGATTCAAGCGTCAACAAGAACGCGTGTTATACAAGGGATCTTTGATTACGCCGAGCAAATTCGAGGCTGACGCCGGAAAAGGGGCATCAAAGAGATGGAAGTCTACGTGCTACGTCGTCAGAGAAAACGGTTCGAAGGGATCGAATGTTGGGGATTGGATGTTGAAAAAGAATTACCACGCGGCGGGCACCGTCATCGGCGGAGGCAAGGCTGACGTCAAGAAGACTGCATCGTCGGCATTACCGGCGACGAAGAAACCAGAGGCAAAGAAGAAGTCTGCGTTTGAGATAGAATTAGAATACGTTCTAGACGATGAGGGAGGGATAGGTGAAAGCGTGACAGATTTTGTGCACTTAATGCGGAAATGTTCACGCTCTGCAGAGCGAAGCTTATTGTTACAAGTCATTCGCGGCACCATGCAGAAGCGACGCTTGCGCGAGTTAGCCGCGGGGAAAGGTTTGGATACTTTGCAAACATGGTTGGGAGACGCTAGAGAGAAATTTGAGTCCACACTCTTAGTTTCTATACTTCGAACACTAAAGATGATTCCTGTAAACTTCGACGCGCTTTCGCGAACTTCGATTGGCACGGCTATCAGCAAGCTGAAGACGTACCAGGTTCCTGCCGGTCAACCTGAGTTTGACAACAAGGAGATGAACGATAAAGTACTGAGATTATCCAAGTCTGTAAAGGCTCAGTGGAAGGCGCAGATTACTGAAGCGCACGTTACTGAGTCCGAGCCGGTGGAGGCAAAAGTTGCGCCAAAGAAGATTGAGAAACCCGCGCCGGTGGCGGCGCCCGTCGTCGCGGTGAAGGAATTAGGGGACGATGATTTGTTTGGCAATGCATCGAAAAGTGCAAAAGTAGTCGCAAAGGTGCCGATCAAGGTGACAACCAAGGTGATTGAGCGAAAGTCTGACGCCAAGCTTGCGGCGTCGACGAGCAAGCCGAGTCAAAGCGTGACTGACTTGTTGACCAATGCAAAACCTGTACCAAAGGTGCATCTCCCACCGCCACCAGCTAAACCAACAACGGCCGATGCGGCTGAGGATGGCGATTCGGGCGGATCGAAGAAGCGCAAGCGCAAGAGTGTCACTTGGGCGGCGGATGACGTACTCGAGCAAGTCAGAGTGTTTGAAAAGGATATCAAGCAAAAAGATGTATTTCCGGATCCCTCCAGCGAAGCGACTGACGCTAGTGGGCGCAAGGCACTTGCGAGTCGCGATCGTGAGGTTGCCGCCGAACGGCGTGCGGCAGAGAAAGCGCATCGAAGACGACTTGATGAAATGCGAGCTACGACGAGTTGGCGCGCGCCGGCGTACGTATCCATTCCAAAGCCGCCTCCAGAAGGTAGGCCTGGCGAGGTGCTCGAGCTTTCCTACGGTATTGATTCTGAAGAACGCGACAGAATGCTTCGCCGCGAAGCAGAACAGCCAAGTGTCAAGTACAAGCGTCCCGAAGACATTCCAGACACTCCAGGCGAAGCGCCAAACGAGGATGACAAACTCGATTTACAGAATACGCCGACGTTTACGATGGAGTTCCAAGAAGAAGAAATGTCGCCTCCAATTCAGGATAATATGTACGATATCACGCAACAATACGCGCAACCTATGCACGATCAAGCAGCGGTACCAGCCATCGATTTCAACGCGCTGGGGCAGTTGCTCGCTCAAGTGCAAAGTAGCGCCGCAGGTTTCCAGCAGCAGCAGCAGCAACAACAACCGTACGCACAGCAGTATGCCAGTCAACCTGTACAGTATCCAGGTCCGCCCATGCATCTACAAAGCGCGTATCAACCGCAAGCACCGCCGAGAGCGACAACCACCGCGCTCTCTGGAGGCGCTCCGGTGCCCGTCCAAGCGCCCATCGTCGCCAATGGCAAGCAGTTCCGCGGCGTCTGTGCGTACTTCAATACACCAAGAGGATGTAATTGGGGCGACAAATGTGGCTACCTACATGAAAAAGGCGTCACGCCTCAATGATTAGCCAAAAAACCTAAGAGAAATGCAACATACTAGTTTTAGCGAAAACTTCGCTCCAGACGACATCGCTCGTGTTCGAAACGCGCGCGCGTCATCGCCCTTTCACAACGCGTGTCTCATCCCGCATTCTCGCGTACATACACCATGAAACACAAAAATATAATAACACACACACATTCACAATCCGTCATCGTTCTCACGCGCGGCGCTCCCGCGCGAACGCGTTCGCCCGAGCGTTCCCGTACATTTCGGACATGTGGAAAAATTCACTTCCAATTTCAAACGCCCACGTCCAATCTTTGCGCGCGTCTCCCGTCACTCGCCGCCGCCGCCGCCGCCCACACCACGGCACGACCGCACGCGCGTCGCATCCACCGACGCATTCACGTCAACGCACACGCGTGTCGCTGCGCGCGCACGTCCACCGCATCGTCAGCCTCGGGTGGTTGTTTTGAAATTTTTCAAAATTAGCACGCGCACTCGACGTTCGCGACACGATGACGCCGTGGTGCTTTGACGTGGACGCCAAGATCGAACGCGCATCGATCGTGAGTTCGTTTACGCTGAAACACGCGGCGCTGTGCGGCGATGCGTCGTCGCAAGGTGGTGGATTTGGGAATCATAAGATGTCCCCGGGCGCGACGTCGGGGGAGTTCAAGTTTAAATTCGGCGACGGAGGGAAGACGTCGCATGAAGTGACGGTGCGAGAGGTTAAGGCGATATTTGGGAAGTTTGTCAAGGAGGGGAAATTGACGATTGAGAGTAGAGATGGGGTGAAGATGTTGATTAAAGGACCACCGACGGAGTGCGCTCGGTTGATGAAGACGTTGACAACGTTGAAGTCGCAACCGGCGAACGCGAGGGACGCGTATTTGAAAGGATTAGAACCTTGTACGCGGTGTAAGGAAAAATGCCAGGTGAATATGCAAAAGGCGGAAGAGAAGCAGCGTAAGATTGTTGAGGCACAAATCGCTGCGCATGAGATGAGCGCTGAGAAGAAGAGGAAGCGCGAGGCGGAGGAGGTTGAGAAGCGCGCCAGCAAGGATGCCGCCAAGGTGTCTGAGGAGCTTCGTTCGCTTGAAGCGAAGAAAGATCAAGTCGAGCGAATGAAGGCAGAAATTGCGAAATTGAAGATTGATATCGTAGGCGAACGCGCATCTTTGCTGCAAGAGAAGGAGAGCTTGACGCAATCTAGACGCGAGCTCGAGGATGAGAAGCGGTTGTTAGAGCGCGAGAAGGGACTCGTGCAAGAAGAGCGCGATAGTATGGAACAGCAACTTCAAACGTTGAAAACTGCAAAGCTCAAGAATGAAGAAGAACAAGCGCGGCTTGCTAGTCAAAAGTCAGAGCTCGAGTCCAAGCGAGCGAATCTCGAAGAAGAGGCTAAGAAGTTTGCCGATGAAAAGACTGAATTTGAATCCAAGCGCGAAGAGTTTGCCCAATCCAAGGCGCAGTTTGAAAGAGAAAGAACACGAGAAGGAGCAAGTGAAGATGCGATGGCGCGCAGTGTTCGCGAAGAGGCAGCACGCCGTGCCAGAATGCGCGAGGAGGCCCGGGCAGATGCCGCTAAGAATGGTTTTAAAGAAGCCTCGCCAAGTTCGTTTTACGGCAAGAAAAAGGCGAAAATTGTCTTGGATGACGATGAGTCTGACGACGACAATGCGAACACCGATGACAAGGAGAACGCAAACCCATCCGTAGAAGATTTGAAGCGCCAAACGTTGAATAGAGTCGAAATGCTTAGGAAGGCTGAGATGGAGCGACAGTTGCGGGAGAAACTTGCACGAGACGAGCTCGCCCGAAAGCAACACGCAGCTGAACAGCAGAAAAATCAAACCAAGAAAGCGGCGATGGAAGCGAAAGCAGCTCGGGAACGTAGAGCTCAGCAAGAGGCGGAGTTCCGCGATCACGCTAGAAGACAATCGGAGCAAGCGGCGCGGATGCAGAAGAAGACTCGAGCGACGACGGTGCCAACGGCAACCAAAGCGATGTGGGACTCACACCTCTCGGCACTCGAGAGAATGAAAACAAGTCCTGAGGGGTCTTTGGGTGAGGCGGACATCCCGTGGCCTCCAGAGCACAACATTGCATTCTTCTCTCAGGCTGATGGGCCAAATGACAGGAAGAAAAAAGTCACAAAGGCCACACTCAGTTGGCATCCCGACAAGTTTGAGGCAAAGTACGGCAAATTGCTCAAACCTTCGGCCGCGGCAAAGATCAAAGAACGCGTGCGCGAGCTTTCTTCACAGTACATTGAACTCCGCCAGGTCCTTGCCTCCACTTAGTGCGCAGATGACGAATGAAATATTTAGCCACCATTTGTTATTAAACGCAGCGACAAGCAACGCGATATATTTTACACGCCTAATAAATCTACAATTACCAGAGTGTTTGACCCACGAGCGCTCTTTCGCGATCATACTGATCTACATGGTCTGGTATATCTAACTTTTCGCCCTTGTTCTCAAGACGAACGTATTCGTGCAAGTCGCACACCGTGTCGACGTAATCGACTTTACTACACAGACGTGATTCCATACGAAGTAGATCCATCGCCCAAATGGCCGCTTTGAGTACTGCCGTTGGATGCACGACAAAGACCGCTTTCAACGTGTCTTTGTGCTGTGGACCGAGTGCGATGTGAAGCTGGCGGATAAAATCTAAACTTGGTGGCGCGCCGTACGCGCCGCCGGCATGATGATACACGATGACGTACCCGCGAGGGTTATCTGTGACTCCGCGGAGTTCTTTTGCAACGTGCGCCAGCAAACGTTGTTCTTCACCAGCTTTTATCATGCGCTCGAGAAACGCGGCAACGACAACGACGATTCGTCGTCCTATGTAATCTCTAGACGTTTCGAGATAAATAGCGCGGGCGTCGTTTACGTCGCTCACGTCCATACTCTGTGCACGCTTTAGCAGACTAATACGTTGCGAGTGCTCGACTTCGACGTTTCTCTTATCGTCCACTGTCAAACCACTGTCGAGATTCGCTCCCGGCACTCCAAGAGTATCTAATGCACCTGGATTCCACCAGTTTTCACCGTCGTTTTCCGCGTCAAACAATTGCTTGCGCTGCCGTCTAGACTCTGGATCGATATTCATCGACATAAACACGCTAGACACGGCAGGGACGACAGAGGCATCGCACTCGTCATCCATCTTCACCCCAAGTGTGGTGTTGAAACCTCCACTCGAGATATTCGATGAGGGCGATGTGCGTCCTGGAAAAGCGTCGATGCGCATGCGGCGTTCGCTCAACACCAGTTCACCATATTCATTGTACTCTTTACCTTGTAGCACCGTTTCTGCGTGCGCCAATTCAGTCGCGTTGCGAGGAAAAAACACCTTCATCGCCTCTACAAAGTGCGGTTTATCGGCGGCGTTTACGCAAAATACGGCGGCGTCCAACTTGCCGCTCCAGCGTTCTAAAAATCTCCTCACCGTCCTCGCCGCCACCATCGCCGCCTCATCGCGAGGATACTTTTTCGACTCATCGCACACGGTCGTGAACGCAATCGTGCGATACTTTAATTCATCCACCATCTTATTCAGTGCGCTTCGATAGCAATGGCACAGCGCGTTCTCCGCGGCTGTCGCGTACTTATCTGCGTATCGAGGTCCGACGACGTGCGCGATCCTTCTCGCAGGCAACCTATACGCAGACGTCATCGCACAATCCCCCGTCCGCACACGATCTAGTCCCTTCATTTCTTCCTCCAAATCACCCCCCGCGTGCTCGTGGAGCGCCCGCGTCATCGCGCTTTCTTTCCCGCGTTGCCTTCGCGTCTGCTCATTCGCCGAGCACGTAATCACATCCACCTCGAGTAACCACGGATCGACGCACTCATACACCCGCACGAGTGCATTTAAATCCTTCCTTACGTCAAATTTGACGCTCGATGCGCCCTCGTCCACATCTCCTCGCGCGTTCTCGGTCGTAACACCATCACCATCGTCAGCATAATCAACAACCTCCTCGAACGCCGTCCACGCCGGACACGCTTTCGCGGTCGCGGTCGCGCGGTGTTTGCCCGTAAACAACCCTTGATCGTACGCGGGTGCGTCGTATTTCAGGCTCATCGCGCGCGACGAAATCCGTTGCGGCGCGGTATGCGGCGTGTCTCGCGGCTGCGCGTGTGATGTCGTCGAAGTGTCGACGCCTCCATTCGCCGACGCCACGTCGCGTTCGCGCTCGCGCCATGGCGAAGAAAGGCAGAGAAGCGCGCATCATGCGGACGATTACTAAAATCCGCGGCGACACCATGAGCGAAGCGCTGAAGCGCCGCGCGGCGTCGAATAAAAAGAAGAATGGAATCACCGCAGGCGGCGCGAGCTCCAGCGGCGGCGCTGACGACGGCACGGGCGTCTCGCGCTGGCGCAAGAAGAAAGACAAGGCAAAGATTCGCGTTGAGGCGCGCGGGACGTCGGACGCGCCGCACGGCTATCACGGCGGTATGAAGGTGCTGTGCGTCGGGGATGGGAACATGAGTTTCGCGTTGGCGTTGGCGACGGTGTGCGGCAACGAGGGGACGAATCTCGTCGTCACCACGCGAGAGACGCTGGGTGTGGCGAGGAAAATATATGGTGATGCGTGTGATGCGACGGTAGAGGCATTGGAGGCGTGCGGGGCGACGGTACATTTTGGTGTGGAATGCGAAACGTTGCGAGCGCGCGCGAAGACGCTGCAAGAGGCGGCGAGCGGCTCGGCGGGCGCGTTTGATAGAATTGTGTTTAATTTCCCCGATGCTGGTGTGGGTAAAGTCGGACCGCTGAGCGTGCAAGCGCAACGCGAGTTGTTGGCGAGTTTTTTTGAGAACGCGCCGGGGTTGTTGAAGGGGAGCGGGGAAATGCACGTGGCGTTGCAAACCGGGCCGCCGTACGCGGGGTGGAACATCGAAGGCGTCGGCGCAAAGTGCGGGGTGGTGCTGAAGACTGTGGTGGAGTTCGAATCGAGCGATTTTCCTGGATATGAGTATTGTCATACCGCGACCGAGGATGAAGAAGACGAGATTGAGCCGCGAGCGGATGACATTGAGTGCGAGTGCGCGACGTACATTTTCGTCAAGGGTGCGGGCGCGAGTTGTTGAAAAAAGTTCAACGATTGAATTTTTTTATAAAAAACCTCCACGGGTAGCGATAGAGAGATAGCATCGTTCTTAATTAGTCTTACCGCCCCAACCATGCTAGGGCGTCGATAGAATGTAAAACGTTTTGTACACAGGTGGCGCGCTCTGAATGTTTATTCATCGAAATCCGGGTCGCCGACGACGTAGCCGGCGTATTGCAACATCGGCACGACGAACGAAATAACGAGCAAGCCAATAACAACGTTAGCGAACACATCACGCTTTTCGTTGGTTTCGCTGCGCGTCTTAAAGTTGCTCCCCTTCGCGGCTTCAAACTTCTCCGGAGGACCCGGGTCAGCCTTGCCTTCCAAGACAGCCGCGACGCGCTTCACCGAAGACACGAGCGCCTCGTTGTACTTTTCTTGCTCAAGGTTCACACCGTAGTTGCTCGTCAACACACTGTCGATCAAATCATCGCCAACAGCCTTCAAGAACTTCGGGCCGCCCACCAACGCCCCATCCTTTGTAGACTTTACGAGCAACAAGTTACCCTTGTTATTGCCTTCTTCCACCGTAGGGTACCACTTCTCCAGGACTTTATCCCCGAAAGCGAACGGATCGGTCTCAAACACCAACTTTCTCACCGTCACCACGTTCAATCGGTACCCCGTTTGATCTTCGAGCTCCTTCAGCGACTTGTTAATCGCCGTCGCGCTCGACCTCGAGAGCACCCCGGCGTCATCCACGACGTACCCATCCTCAAGTCTCGGCGTTTGCATAATCTCAAGCTCCCCAGCGCGAGTCATCGCCGGCGTCGCCATCCCTAACGCCGCGCACGCCGCCAAACCAACGACACCCGCGCGCACTTTCTCCCCGAACGTCCCCTCCACCGCCGCGCGTCGGTGTTGATCGCCCACGGAAACAGCCTCGCGCGCGCGCGTCGCGCGCACCGCACCGCCGCGACGACCGCCGCCGCTCGTCCCCCGAACCACCACCGTCGTCGTCTTCACCGTCGTCGTCGTCGTCGCCGTCATCATCGTCGTCGTCGTCGTCGTCCGCGGCGTCGCGCACTCGCGTCCGCGCTCGCGGTCGCGCGCGACGTGCGCGATCGGGCGGTGGACATCGACCAATCACGACCAGGCCACGAGTCCCCCCGGGCATCCACCGCGAACAAATCGCGCATCCACCAGGGGGCCACGGCATCGCCGTCGTCGTGCGTATTGTAGCCCGGACTTTAGCCAGAAGTCTGTCCGTACGGCGTTGCATTGTTTTGACTTTGCGTCGAATCCTGTGTCGTCTAGTACGATGTCTACGTCTGCTTAAAATGATGATGAGCTCACAATATGTATTGTTAGTTATATAGAGACATGTACACGATACTACGTGTAGTACTGTATGGGTTAACATGCTATGATTCGGTATTTGATAGCATCGAGAGCGGCGCAGCTCGACACCGATGGGGCCGCGGGCGCGATGCGCGCGCGCGCGATCGATGCGTGCGTCGCGCGCGATCGATGTTTGGGATCGATCGATGCGCGACGTCATCGATCGCGAGTTCGATCGAACTCGCGGCGATGCGTCGTCGATGGATCGCACCGTTCGCCGACGGCGACGGCGACGGCGTCGGTGATTGGATTCGCGCGCGAGAGCGCGGCGCCGTTCGGGGTCGGCGGCGTGCGAACGCGAGACGACGACGAGGACGGGGGCGATGGCGATGGCGATGGCGTCGGTGGTGGCGACGACGACGGGCGCGTCGCATCGTCAGGGCGCGCGTCGTCGGGTGACGCATCGGAGGCTCGAGGTGGCGCGCGGTGGAGGGAGGTGGAGGCGTGTGATGATGCGTGCGTCGGGTGGTGATGCGGCTGATGATGTGGGCGCGTCTACGTCGTCGTCGTCGTCGTCGTCGGCGGCGTCGGCGGCGTCGTTAGTCGTAGCGGGCGCGGATGGCGATGGGCGAGGTGGTAAAACCAAGGCGACGAGCTCGTTGTGGGAGACGATCGACGCGGTGCCCGAACGCGTCTTCGCGTGGACGGAGAAGCGGTTACTGACGTGGGAGCCGCCAAAATTTATATGGCGCACGGCGGCGACGTCGTTGCTATTTGGCAGCGTGCTGTTTAGGATGTTGAAGCAGCCGAAGAGGATTAATTGGGAACAGACGATGCAGCAAATCGCGCGCATCGGTCCGCAAACGCTGGGCGTGTCGTTGCTCACGAGTTCGTTCGTGGGCATGGTGTTTACGATTCAATTTTGCAAAGAGTTTGCCAAGGTTGGATTGAAGAATGCTATTGGCGGTTTGTTAGGATTGGCGTTCGCGCGCGAACTCACGCCGGTGATTTGCGCGATTATTCTCGCCGGTCGCATCGGGAGCGCCATAGCGGCGGAGCTCGGTACGATGCAAGTCACCGAGCAGGTTGATCAGCTCACTGTACTCGGTACCGATCCGATTGATTACTTGGTGATTCCGCGTGTGATTGCGTGTGCGATTTCGTTGCCAGTATTGTGCATAATTTCTTTCGCGCAGTCGCTCGCGGCGTCAATTTTATTGGCAGATTTACGATACGGCGTATCGCCAAACGTAATCGTCGACAGCGCGGCAAAGTATTTGGAGCCGAGCGATTTAGGCATCATGACTGCCAAAGCTGTGGCGTTCGGCGCGGTCATTGCGGTGATTTCGTGCGGTTGGGGTACGACCACCACGGGTGGCGCGAAGGGCGTCGGCGAGAGCACGACGGCGAGCGTGGTGATTTCGTTAACCGCGATTTTCATCGTCGACTTTGTGTTGTCTTTGATTTTCTTTCAAAAGTAGAGGGCGCATGTAGTACAGTAATCACATTCTTCACGCATCACGTCTTCGCGCAACGCCTCTTACTGTCGCGCCAAGCGTTCTTCGCGCTGAATCGCGAGCAACCGAGGAATCATCCCTGGCCCGAGCGCTTCGACAAACTCTCGCGCGGTGAATTGCGATAAATCAAACGCACTCAAATGCGCGGGATACCGCACCCGTAACGTCGAATAATCACACGCATTCATATTTACGAGCGTGCTAAGCGGTATGAACCGCGCGTACTCTTCGATGTCGTTCACGAGGCATGTCAACGCGCGCTCTCGAGAAATCGAACCATAATCCTTTCCCGACGCCGACGCCGACGTCGCGTTCGCCCACGCGAACAGCGCGTGGGCGCATCCATCGCCCGCACACGCATTCGCCGATGTCCAGCACGCCTCAGTCAACGCCACATCGGCCACGTCGCCGAATTCAACCTAAAAGCACTCAGTCAGTCCATGAGTCGGGTGAACGAGAATCGAAGCGTCACGCCGCGCGTACCTCGACGCACGCGTCGCGTTCGTCGTGCGCGCGCGTCGTACGCGCAAACATGAATATCACGCACGCCGCGAGCGCGACGAGCCGCGTCACAGCCATCACGACGCGCGTCGGGTATTGAGCGTAGTCGCCTGCACATCACAGCTCGTCGCCTGCACATCACAGCGCACCGCGGACGAAACCATGCGCGCGTTCGCCGTCGTCCCACGCGCGGTCGCGCCGTCGCCGTCGACGTCGACGATGGCGACGCATCGGTGTCAGTCGTCCGCGCACGCGTCGTCGTCGTCCGTGTCGTCGTCCGCGTCGGCGGCGGCGTTCCGAACGCGTTCGATGCGGCGCCGCGTGACGTCACGTGCGCTTCCAGTCATCGACGAAGACGCCGCCATCGCCATCGACTTCTCCACCGGTTACACCCCGATAGACGGCGGTGTCGAAGCCTGGCAGCTCTGGTTCGGCTTTATCGTCGGCCTGAGCCCGTTCGTCATCGCGGCGTACGAGTTTGGAAAGCGAATCGTGATTCAACGTCGGTGCGCGCGTTGCGCCGGGAGCGGACTCATCACCATCAACGTCAACGGCGACGTCAACGCACCAAAACGACTCATCAAATGTACCACGTGTGGTGGGTTCTTACCCTGGCGCGATTGGAAGAGTTTCTTTAGCTCGGCGCCTGGGAACGGTGGCGTCGTGCGGGCGCCTCGCGGACAGACGTCGGCGTTTTACGACGTCGAGGCGACGGTTTCCTTAAGCCGGCGCGAAGCCGCCGAACGCGACGACGGGACCGTCGCGACCACCACCTCTGACGACGACGCGCCGTAGCCTTGGAGCGCGTCGACCGATGTAATTAGTAAACGCTTCGCGTACGGTCGTTTGCCTCATTGCGCGACGCGCTTTCTCAATTAGTTAATCAATGCCCCCGAAACGTCGCGCACGCACCGCGGCGAATCGCACCGTCGCCGCCGCGCTTCGCGCGATCAATCCAGTGTTATGTACCCCGCAGCCATTCGCGCACTGCGTCACATTTCAAGACGAATGGTACGTAACAATCTTGACGCGCATCAACAAGATGATTAACTGTCGCGTTGCCCATCTCGTTACAGGACCGTCGTGCGTCGACACTACCATCGCGAGTGTTTAAAGCACCACCCAGATAAAGGCGGCGACGTTGCTCGTTTTAACGTCGTCTACGACACGTTTGAGCAATTGCGCGAGTTGGTGGAGCAAGGAAAAGTCGCATCGTTTACCGTCTCGACGACCGAGACGCCGACGCCGACGCCGACGCCGATGGGAGCGAAGGCTTCGACGCGCCGCGCGACGCCAGCGGCGGGCGAGAAGCGTCGACACCCCTCGTATGGATACTTTCAAGAAGCCATGGATGCGGGCGTGCCGTTGTATGTGATTGAGCTCGCCAAGAGTGGACGCGCAATGTGCGCGTTGGGCGGTCGATGCGTGCGACCGATGGATATCGACGAGACGGCGTCAAAAGCGACAACGACGAGCGCGCGCGGGCGGACGCGCACGGCGAGCGTTGGGAAAGACGTGAGTGTGCATGCGCGCGATTTGCATTGCATCGCCATGGGGACTGTGCGCATCGGCGTCATTGATGGCATATCGGGCAAATACGCGCGCTTTGTGCATCTCAAGTGTTGGCGTGTGCCTTCGGCGATTTGGAAAGGATTGCCGCAGCCGGGGAGCGATGCGTTTGATGACGTTGATGCGTTCGTGCACGCGCTTCGTGTAATGAATGAAGTCGTGTTCACTGGGTTTGCGTCGTTGCCCGACGATAAGCAGCGAGAGGTGGCGGAGTGGTGTATGGATGCGAATCACTGGGCCAAAGAGGCCGGACGCAAGAAGCTCGCGGACGCGACGACGAGCGGGACGAAACGTGGCGCGAAAATTGAGGTGAAAACTGAAGAGCACGACGTTGGCGCGGAGTTAACTGCAGGTGGCGAACTCGCGTTGGTGGCGCCCCCGAGTAAGAAGGTGAAGAAGGTGAAGAAGGCATCGGCGATGGCAGTCGTCGCGAAGCCTGCGCCAGCGAAATGGGTCATGCCGGTGCCAGGGTGCGATGGCGCGGTTGCAAAGGCGTTCGCGCACAAGACCGTTGTGCTTACCGGTGTGTTTCCCACCGTGGGGGGCGGAATGGGCTTAAATCTTGGGAAGGATCGAATGAAGGCGGTCATCGAGCGATTCGGAGGAAAGGTCACCTCTGCCATTTCAGGTAATACCGATATCCTCGTCGTCGGATCTCAGCCAGGCGCGACAAAAGTGGAAGCCGCGCGCAAACGGCACAAAATCCAGCTTTTATCTCTTGAGAACACCATGGATGTCATTCACGGACGATACATTGAAGGCGAGAAGCCGCTCGTGATTGACAGCTTCTCTGCGGGATGGCAAGGCTCGGGTAAAATTTATCATTGGGGACAAAAACGCCTCGACGCCGCGGCTGGGGTGACGCACAAAGTCACCGACGACGCACCTCTCGCGCTTCCATCCTCCAGTACCGCTTCGACGTTCCCATCATCCGCAAAAGTCACGAAGCAGTCAGCTGCGACGGCGAGCCGAGGCAAAAGGCGCGGCGCCGTTCGATGATCCGTCGCGACGCGAAACAATTCTTCTTCTTCTTTCACTTCTTCTCTCATCGCTACATCTGCACCGCCGCTGCCACGCGCGCATCTCACGACGTTCATCGCGTCCTGATATCTGTTGACATTATATACTGTACGATACCGATACGTTCGATTGTCTTTTGTTTTAATATTCATGACAGTGGCTCACCCCCTCTCGCGCTCAACTTCACACTCGAACACGCGTTGTCGTCGTCGTCATCGTCGTCGACACGCGCACGATGTTCGCACGCGTCAAACCACTCGTCGTCCGCGCGTCCGCGTTCCCGCGTCACCGCGCACACGCGCGCGCGTCCCGCATTCGCGCCGCATCGTCCCCGCAGTCGCCGCCGCCAGCCCCGAACGTGCGCGAGCTCGCGAGCGCGCGCACCGCCGAGGACCCGTATCCGCGCCTGAGCGATGGTAAAATTGCCCTCAAAGGCATGCGTCGCGACGACATCGCAAACTGGCTCGAACGCATCGGGGAGAAAAGGAGCCGTACAGATGCCATTGTGGGCGCGATGTACAAGCACGAGCGACGGGGCGGTTTAACGTCTCGCGTCGCGGATTCGACGGATTTCTTCGGTGATAAGTTCAGGGCGCGATTGGATGAAGTGGCGAGTTTTGATGGTGATTTAGTGCTCGATGATGTCAAACTCGCGAGCGATGGGACGCGAAAGGTGACGTACAAGTTGCAAAACGAGGGCGGAGGCGTCGTGGAGTCGGTTATCATTCCGTCGTTGCAAGAAGCGGGACGAACGACGGTGTGCGTGAGCTCGCAATTAGGATGCGCGATGAATTGTCAGTTTTGTTACACGGCGAAGATGGGATTGAGGAAAAATTTAAGCGCGGCGCAAATCGTCGAGCAAGTGGTGCACGCCAGGCGTATGGTTGGTTCGGATGAAGTGAGCAACGTCGTCTTCATGGGCATGGGCGAGCCGTTGCATAATTTAGACGAAGTGCTCACGGCGGTTGATATTTTATTAGACAACAAGGGAATGGCATTCAGCAGGAACAAAGTCACCGTGAGTACCAGTGGGTTAGTGCCGCAGATGGAGCGCTTTTTACAAGAGAGCGAGGCGAGTTTAGCCGTGTCGCTCAACGCCACGACGGATCTCATTCGCAACTGGATTATGCCCATTAATCGTAAGTACAATTTGGAGGAATTGCTCGGGCTACTTCGTCGCGAGTTCCCGCGTAAGACGCTCGGCAGACACCAGCGTCAAGTGTTCTTTGAGTACATCATGCTTGAAGGCGTAAACGACAGTGACGAAGACGCCGAGCGCTTGGTTGAAATCGCCGCCGGGTTGCCGTGCAAAATCAACTTGATTTATTTCAACACGCACGAAGGAAGTGAGTTTAAATGTAGCGACCAAGCTCGGATTCAGGCGTTTCGACAGAAAGTCGTCGACGGAGGTGTCATGTGTACTATTCGTCAATCTAGAGGCGACGATGATATGGCGGCGTGCGGCCAACTTGGTTCGCCCGGGGACAAACCTGCGCCGCCGCGCATGCGAGATCCGCGAACGCGGGCGACAATGTGAGTCGTTGTGTATTTTTAGCTGGCTTCTTATTCATACAACTATGCGATGTAAAAACTATACGGTACAGTACATTAGATGAATCATATCATAAGGTGTCTCAAGTCGTCGATGCCGTTGTCGTCATCGTCACTCTGGGCCAAACAATCCAGATCGATGAAACTCTTGTTGCGATGCGCGACGTAACAACCGCGTGGCTTCTTGTTGTCCGTGTGCCTCGGCGAGTTCTAAAGCTGTGGCACTCCCTGAGCGCGCATGATGTAACATATTCGTCTCGGATGCACTGTGTCGAATGTTTGCGCCGCTTTCGAGCAACGCGCTGAGCGAGCTGTTGGACCCGTTTGCCGCCGCAACGTGTAAGGCTGAATATCCTCCACGCATCTCACCTTTCGGCCCATTTACGCATGCACCGAGTCGAATGAGTAACTTGACCATCTGGCCATGCCCTGCGTGCGACGCYACGTGCAGCGGCGTGCACTCAAGCTTATTCTTTACGTTTACATCTACGCCCGGCGTCTCGCACAATAAATCCACGACATCCATTTCATCCGCGCGCGCGGCTTCATGCAACGCCGTATCTCCATTATCATCAGCCAAAGTCACATCCGCACCGTGTGCAATTAAAATTCGACACACTTCCGCGTGTCCCCAGCTCGCGGCGGTCATTAAACCCGTGACACCTTTGTCGCCGCGTTCGTTGGCGTCGGCGCCCATCTTCAACAACCCGAGCACTACTTCTTCGTCCCCGTCCTCGCACGCGTTCAACAACGGCGTCGCTAAATCATGCTGTGCACGCACACGAAATGGTAAAGGTAATCATACCACGGTCAGTCATCGCCATCGTCGTCGTCATCGAAGCACTTGATTCGCAAACGCGTCCTGACGGCTCCCTAACAGAATTCAGGTTTTCCCACCCAAACACACCGCGTGCATCGCGCTCGCGCTCGCGCGCCCGACGTACCTGTGGCCCGTCCTCGACGAACGCATTTAATTCGCGTTTCATCGCCTGTTCCTTCTTCGCCCGCGCCTGTTCCTTCTCGCGCATGAGCCGCATAGCTCGCGCGTGGCGTTTCAGCGCCTCCTCATTCAACTTTTGCATCTTTGCCACTGCCGTCGCCGTCGTCGTCGTCGCCGCCGCCGCGTGCGCGCACGAGCACTCCACGGGCAATGTGCGGGACGCGATGAATGCCCGCGGCGTGCGTCGGCGCGAGGGTCGACGCGCGGGCGCGTGGAATTCTGAAGCGCGCATTGGTGTGCTGACGCAGCTTCACACGCGCGCACGCCGCGGCGCTCGAGGTTGCCGGCGCGACCGCGCGCGCACATCCTCGCGAGGGATGGTGGATTCGACGACGGCATAGGTGCGAGGGGGCGATTTCGAGGGAATCGCGCGAGGCGGCGCGCGCACGCACGCGTAATTTGTCGTGCGTAGTGTGATTTCGCCATGGGTGTCAAAGGATTATGGCAGCTTCTGGAACCTACCGGCCGGCGCACGGATTGCGAGAGCCTGCGCGGGAAACGCGTCGCCGTCGATGCGTCGATTTGGCTCGTGCAGTTTATTAAAGCTATGCGGGACGAGCAAGGGGAGATGTTGGAGAATGCGCACGTGCGCGGATTTTTCAGACGCGCGTGTCGACTGTTGCACCACGGAATTAGTCCGGTTTTCGTGTTCGACGGCGCCACACCGGCGTTGAAGAGGCGCACGACGGCGGTTCGTCGGCGCTTGCGCGAGACGAATGCGGCCAAGGTGCGTAAGACGGCGGAGAAGGTGTTGTTGAACGCGTTGAAACAGAACGCGTTGCGCGCGGCGGCTCGGGAACGCAAAGGCGAAGCGTCGACGTCGGGTAAAGAGCTCGCGGTGGTGGATCTGAGCGACCCTGCGCATGACACTGCTTTAGTGACCACCGACGATGGCGATTGGGAGCGAGATTGGAATTCAGATCAAGAGTACGATGACGAGGAGGAAGAAGAAGAGGAGGAGGAATTGGACATGTTTGTTCCCGACGGCGAATCAATCGACCCCGAAGTACTCAGCGCGTTACCGCCTTCGGTGCGACTAGAGGTGATTATGAAGATGCGAGATAAGCGCATGGCGGATAATCGAGAGCACTTTGCGCGCGCGTCGGGGCAGATGCATGATTTTAGTTCGTTGCAGCTCGAGACGTATTTGAAGGGGACGAAATTGAAGCGACAAATCGACGCCGTGATGCAAAGAAGCGACCCGGATGACCCGATGATGTCCAAGCGCATCGCTGCGAAAGATGGCCGTGAGTTCATTTTTGCCGGTCCGAATTCCAAGCACGCATCGACGAGTAAAGGTGTCACATTGGCGCTTCCATCGGCGTCGTCTTCGGGCATGGACGCGTTGAAAACTGGTTTCTTCGCGAATAGCTCAATCTCTGGTACATCTAGGCGTAATCGCGCGCCCATGGCGTTGACGGCACCGCAAGAGCAGTTTCTAGTCACAAATCTGCACCCGATGCTTCCCATGCCGTCAGTGGCGAAGTCAATCGCGGAGACGCCAATCGTATTGAACGACGCGCCGTCGACGCTGGATTTACAAATTTCCTTCTCCACGGGAAACTTGAAAGCAGCGGCGAAAGATCCGTTGTTTGCCGATCCCGACGACATTACCGCTGTCGACGATGACGACGAGTGGGAAGATGTTGACGAAGCGGTGCCCAAACCTTCGCCATCGCCAGTGAAGCTCGCCATTGCTCCGCCGCCAGCTCAAGTTCAAGCCGAAGACGCTGTTGAAGTCATCCATGACGACGACGACGATGACGTCGACGACGATGACGGCGATGACGACGACGATAACGACGGCGGTGCGCATGGTGAGACCGCGCTGAAGCGTAAAAACGTTTATTCACTCAGCCATGGGTTCTTGAAAGGCCGAAGTCTCGGTGGGTGGGACGCCGAAGAAGAGGTGCTCGCTCCCGTGGAGGATCCCGTCGATGAAGGCGACGTCGACGCCGTCATCAAAATGGGTTTGGAAGCCGAACAAAACGCACCAGCGCCGATTGATGCGGATGACGAGAACGCGCAAGTACAACGTGCGATAGAAATGAGCATTTTAGATGACACAAATGTGGAGGTAAAGACGGAAGAGGAGAAGGCGCTCGAAGCGGCGATTGCGTTGAGTTTAGAGACTGAGGACGCCGTCGCCGCGACGAAGCAGGAAATCATTAAAGAAATCCCTGTCGTGGAAGATAAAGTCACGACAAATATAGAAGATGAACCCAAGGAGATTGCGTGCGAGCCCACTCCACCACCGGCATCGACTTTAGAATTCGAAGAAGCCACCGCGGAGGAGGAGGAATGGATTGCCGCCGCGAACGAAGCCGAGCGCGCGAAAGAACGAGAGCGCATTGAACAGCTTATTCAAGAAGCCGAAGCTCAGCAAGTGCAGTTACAACAAGAAAGCCGACAAGCCAAGCAAGGCGCTGAGGAGGTTACGGATGAAATGTATCGACAAGTGCAGGAGCTTTTGACGCTCTTTGGTATCCCGTACATTATCGCTCCGCAAGAAGCCGAAGCGCAGTGCGCATATCTCAACGAGCACAATCTCGTCGATGCCGTAATCACGGACGATAGCGACGTATTTCTATTCGGTGCCAAGCATGTATATCGCAACTTTTTCGCCGAAGCCAAGTACTGCGAAGTGTACTCGAGCGATCGCATCAAGCAAGA
Source organism: Ostreococcus mediterraneus (assembly GCA_012295225.1). Lineage (NCBI taxonomy): Eukaryota > Viridiplantae > Chlorophyta > Mamiellophyceae > Mamiellales > Bathycoccaceae > Ostreococcus > Ostreococcus mediterraneus. Next base: position 372,015 of record WMKK01000007.1, read on the forward strand.
ACTCGGGTTAGACAGAGACCGTTTCATTCAGCTCGCGTTGTTGCTCGGAAGCGACTACACTGAAGGCATTCATGGCGTTGGCATCGTCAACGCCATAGAAATCGTAAGCGCATTTCAAGGTACGGTATCCGAAGCGAGTGAGGCGTTCAAAACATGGGTCGATTTGGAAGAACTCACAATGGTTCCCGATAAATTACTCCCGAATGTCGTGGCGAGCCAAGAATCGCCCGCGAAAAAATCTTCAAACGCGATGGATGAAAATCCAATCGCCGTTGCGTTTAAAGACAAGCATCGTTCGCTGAAAAAGGCATGGGACGTTCCTGCTACGTTTCCATCTCACGAAGTCATCAAGGCATATCAGCAACCGTCAGTGGATCAGAGCAAGGAAACATTTGAATGGGGGAAGCCCGACGTCGACTTGTTGCGTTTGTTTTGCATTAAAACATTTCACTGGACGCGAGACGCGGCGGATCAAGTTTTACTCCCAGTGTTGAAGTCCTGGTCAAAACGCGACGCACAACGGCGGATTGATTCCTTCTTTGAAACCACGAGCACAATTTCGGGACGCGTGGCGAAATTTCGAAGTTCTCGCGTCGGCAAGGCTGTGGCGAACCTCACGAGCAACGGCGTGTTGAATCCAGATTTGGTGCTCATTCGAGACCCGGCAAACGCGCTGGATGAGCACATCATCGTCGACTATGAAGACGGCGACGACGACCACGGTACCGGTCCATCGCCGCAAAACAACGTGGTGCCTACGCTCGATACTGAGAATGACGACGACGCGTTTCTCGAATTCGACTTGTCGCAATACTCAAATCCGTCGCCAAAGAAAACGCCGCCGCCAAAGTCAAAGCCAAAGCCAAAAGCCAAGCCAAAAGCCAAGGCGGCGCCGCCAGCGCGTGCGAACCCTCCGCGAAAACGTAGCAAAAAATCATAGTATTAATTAGCTTAGGTCACCGTACGAACATAGTCGAAATGATGAAACATAAAACGCCCGCGTGCGTCGTTGTTGCGGATAACCTCTTCTCTACCGAGTCCTACGCTCGTCTTTACAAAGAAAATCTACTGCGACGCCGCGAGCACGCCACTCAAAACAATAAAACTCCCAATCAACCCATACGTCAAGTAATCCACCGCGCTCTTCGCTTGCGACGCGCTGCCGAAGACGCGTCGCTCGTTCAACGTGTTCACCACGCCGTCGCCCTTGGGTCCTTGGAAGAGAATCAGCGCCACCGCGCCGAGCGCGATGAACGCGCGCGCGGATTCCAACGGTGCGTTCGTCGCGTTCGACGCGAGCGCGGCGATGACATCCGGCGCCGACTCGAGCGACGCGTGCGCGCGTACGGCGGTGCGGCGAGCCGCGCGAGGACGCTGGGACATCGTCATCGTCCTCGTCACGGCTGCGCGTTTCACCGCGCACGCCGCCGATGACGACGGCGCCGAGGAGGACGTCGCGCGCGATGTGCACGGTGCGCGGATCGAACACGCGGCGGCGGATGGCGCGTACATGGCCTGCGTCGATGCTCGCGCGTCGATGACTGCCGTGTGTGCGATGTGCGATGTGCGATGTGCGATTGGCAAGACGTCACAATTGGACATGTTCATCACGACCGCGCCGACGTCGGCGCCACCGCGCGCATCGCTCACGCTTCCGCGCGCACCGCGCGCGCACCGCGTCTCGCGCGCCGTCGTCGCCGCGAAAAAGCCCGCGGATGACGCCGGGAAGGACCAGCCCGCGCGAGGGTTCCCCACGAGCAGCTCCCAGGGCAGCGCGCGCGGTCCGGGCGCGGCGCCGCTTCGCATGGAGACGCAAGAGCAGCGAAAGTTTGGTTACGGCGGTGACGGGTTGCCGCCGGACGATGACGACGACGAGGAGTCGTGGGACGATGGATGGAATCCGGGCCGCGAAGGCCAACCCTCGCCGTGGGGCTTGGTGATTTTACTCGTCGTCGGCGCGTGGGCGTTGTGGGAGTACAAGCGACCGGGTGGGTCGTTGAATCCCGAGACGAAGAAGGCGTTGCAGCGCGCGAGGTACATGCGGGCGTATAAGGCGAGGTATGGACATTATCCAGGGGAGGGGCCACAGCCGGGCGAAGGCGGCGCGACGGGGTCTATTCGCGGGATTTGAGTTGTGACGCGCAAAACGCGCGAGATAGCGGCGAAAGATGTAGCGAGTGTGCGTGTCCACGCGCACTCATTCGACGACGACTGGCGTTTTTGGTTTAATTAATTTGTACTTTTTGATTTGAGCTTCCGTCGCGTGTCCGCATTCGTCGACTCGCATGCCGGTTGAATTCCCTTCGTCGGCCCGCGCCGAACGTCCACCAACGCCTCCAGAGCCTGAAATCGCACACGAGTCCGAAGGTCCGACGGTCCACGCCGACGGATTCGACGCCGAAGCCGCGCGAGAGGCGTTTAGACTCCGAGGCAAGGCTGGACACGATCGCGTGTTGGAATCGTTGAAAAAAGAAGCCACGGCGTTGAAAGAGACGCGACAGTACTTGTTTGGGCGACTGTTGAATCTTCAGGTGCGTGCGATGGCGCTCGTTGCGCGCGTTTGTCGCGCGTGATCGCGTTCGGTCGTGTTCGTTCGCGCGCACGGAACGCCAGTTTCTCTTCTCGAGGTTGTTTAAAAGTCGAGACTGACACGGCGCGTCTTTCGCTTTCCGTTTCTTTCGCGCGCAGCTCGAAGAAGCGGTGTTGCGTGATCACTTGAACCGCGGCGTGAACGAGCCCCCGGGTGAGGTGCACGATGGCGCGTGATGGCATTAAGTGGAAGAAAGGCAAGCGTCGCGTGGCGCACCAACACAAACGTCCCGAGCAGTTGCTCCGCGAGTTGTGCGGGTTTCATCTCAAGGGTACGTATTCGTGCGGACAAGTATGGATTGGCACGACTCGTCGGCAGGCTTACTTGCTCGAACAGGTGTGTTTGGGGCGACGGGCGAAAGAATTCATGTACGAAGGGGTGCCGCTGACGCCAAACGGTCCGGGTATTGAGCTCGTGATTCGCGTGAATTGCGAAGACGCGTACTATATGTGCGTGTATCTGGGGTGTTTATCGATATACAGACACGAAGCCGGAAAAGAAATGGATGTGAAATTAGGATTAGAAGAGTCGGTGATGGATGTGCATACGCTTTGGGCGACGTTTCGTTGCGAATGCGGACACGCGTTTGCGTTGAAGTGCGCGGCGACGGTGCACTTTAGACTCACTGGTTGGTTACCCAGATCGGGTTTGCAATACGGTGCAGATTTTGTGCTCTACCAGCGACACCCGGCATTGGTGCACAGTGATGCCACGGTCGTTCTCGTGCCGGATGAAGGTGCAAGGCGAAGTTTTGTAGTCGACACTGAGAAGCATCGAGGCGTCGCGATAGCCGAAGGCTGGCCAGATTGGCCAGATTTACAAGCCACGTCGCGTTTGGCGGTGCAAGTCAACAAGAACTTTATCGAAGCGCATGTATCTGCGCCTCGAAATGTAAACTGGAATGATCCGGCGTGCTTGACGCACGTGTGGGTGAATGAAATTTCAATTGCCCGCTTCAACCCAACGAGGCATCTCGATAACACTAGCAAAGATGTGAATTGAATGTACATAAAAAACTGTCTACTTTATCGGATATCATCATGAAATTCAAGCGTCAACCGCCACGGTCTTGTCCACTTCTGCAAAGTTTCTATAAAATGCGGTGAAATGTTTGAAGCAAATATCGATGTCCTCGGTGCCGCACATTTCTCGAACCGAGTGCATGGAAAGTTGTGGGACGCCCACATCCACCGTTCGAATACCCATACCCGCTGCAATAATCGGACCAATCGTTGAACCACATCCCATGTCATTGCGTACTACGAAATCCTGAGTTGGAATGTTTTCACGCTTGGCGCACTCGCGAAATAAGAAGGACGTCACCGCGGTGGTGGCGTAACGCTGGTTGGCGTTATGTTTCACAACGACTCCCTTGTGCATTTTTGGTTGATGATTTTCTTCGTGCTTATCCATGTAGTTGGGATGCAATGCGTGCGCCATGTCCGCACTCACTAAGAAGGAATTACGCACAGTGCGTTCGATTAAACCTTCGCCGCCAGAGTTTGGCGAGCTTTTACTCAATGCCGTCGTCGCACGCTTGAGCGAGTCAAACATCATCGGTGACGCACCGCCGTAGAACGAAGAGCTCCCAACTTCTTCATTGTCAAATAAAGCTACCATGTGCACGCCAGATTGCTTGGCAAGATCGGCATCTGACGTCGCCTCGAGTAACGCGCGCACGGCACAATAGCTCGACGCCAAATTGTCCAAGCGCCCAGAAAAAATAAATTCTCGCGCCGCGCCTCCAATCACCGATGGTTGCGTGTCGCACACGTTGAGCTCAAAGTCCGCAATATCGTCTGGCGCGCACCCGAGTTCTTCGGCGAGAACCGCGAGCAAGAGCGCGTGATGGGATTGGCCATCCTTGGTGACTTGGCCTTCCAACTCGCCTTTTATCGCCGTCGCTAAAATAGGCGCAAATTGCGTCTCAGTGTTCGGCTTGAACCCATCAGTGTTCACGTTGCGATCTAAATGGATCGCAAGCGTAGGAATGCGAATGATTGGTCGATCGATGCGCACTAATTCATGCTTCATCGTCGCGCCGCGCTTCACCAAGACTCGTCCAGCGACGCTCAAATCCCGGTCAAACCATGTATGCCACAAACCACCACCATACGTCTGCACACCCACGTTCAAGAATCCACCCTTTTTAATCTTCGTCACCGGTTTCAATTTCGGGCACGGGCTATCGGTATGCGCGGCGATGACATTGAACCCACTTCCCGGGACGTACGCGCCTCCAACCGCGAACGCCACCACCGCGCTCATATTCCGCGTCACGTAATACTTCCCACCAGGCTTCAAATGCGTCCATTCGTCGTATTCGCTCAATTTCTCATACCCAGCGCGTTCTAACATCGCCACGCTCGCGGACGTCGCGTGATGCGCGGTCCAAGAATCGTTCAAGTAGTCCACCAAGTCGCGCGCGACGGCGGGCACCGGAGCGTTGGCCCACGTTGCGGCTCCACCCGATGACGCGCTCGACGACGACCGCGTGGACACCGCGCGCGTGGAAGCCATCGCGGACGACGACGACGGTGCGCGTGCGTGCGCGATGGGGATGAATGGCGCGCAGCACGCGCACGAGGCGTCGTCCCCGTCGACGCCGCGAAGAGGTCCAGACGCTCGGGACGCGGACGCCGCGCGCGTCGGGCGACTACTCGCACGCACGGACGCGACGCGCGCCATCGCGCGAGATGCGTTGAAGAATGACATCGTTCTCGCGATGGAGTGCGTGGCAAGGCGTACGCGCGCGGTGTGTGACATGTTGGACAGGCGTCCTCTCGCGCGCGCGTCGAGTTGAGGTTTGACGTCGCTACGCGCGTCGGTTACGAAACAAAAACAATTCAATTTTACTACAGTAAAGTACGGGTCCGGTGGATGGTCTAAATAAACAAGACTTGCGCACTACGTGCGCGTGCGTCGCACGATTTCACGCGCGGTGGATGATGTTTCGTTCAAGAAAATCATGTCGCCGTCTTTTAAAGGCGTATTCGGAGGCACCATGACCATGTTGACGTTGATGGCTTCGTCAGCCTCGACGGCGTCATCGTCGCTGGGGACCTTGGTTTGGTCGATGATTTTTTTGAGATCCGCGGCGGTGACACCGCGCTTGACGCTACGAACTTCAGGGGCGTCGTCCGCCCATGTGACAATCATCACGCCTTCGGAGACGTCGATGTTTGGCGTTTTGGAATTTGGTCGACGTAAACCGAGTTCGGCTTCAAACTTTGCGCCTTCGACTGGAGCAAAGAATTGTCCACCACCCTTTGGTTTGATGACGTTACTGCCGCCTTGAGCTAACAAGATACCGAGCGATGGCGCCTCGGTTTCGCCACTTCGCCAACGCGCCTCTTTTTCCTCTTCAGACTTCTTGGCGTCGGCGATGCGTTTGCGTTCTTGAATTTCAGCGGCAGCGACGCTCCAATTGCTCAACACGGTATCGGTTTCGTCGACACCATCGGATTCGTTTTCATTGAGCAAATCACCAGCAATGGACTGTAACTGACGAATTCTTATGTCAATATCATCCATGTCGTCCTCTTCCCAGCTCGTATCTTCGTCTTCGACGAGCGTGTCGACAATCTCCGCGGTGACGCGCGTCTTGTGTCCCAAGTTGTCCACGCGATGCCAACGCTGATCGACGCAAAAGCAAAACTCTGAAATGAAAAATTCACTAGTGCCTTGACGTGCTTGCGTGAGACCAGACTCTTTTACGATATCCATCAAAATGTGGTGTTGGTTGTTCTCCATCCACTTTGCGACGTCTTTCCATTCGCTTCGCATGGGCTCGGCGATTAAAATGCGCGAGCCCATGGTTTCGACGACGACACCGCAGCTGCGACGGCCACCGGATACGAGTTGTACTGGAGAACCAACGTCGGGAACAGATTCCGTTTGCATCGCTGACTGATAGGATTTTGAAGCAAACTTCTTCTTTCCTTTATACATCCACTGCGCCGCAATGCCAAATTCGGCGGCGTCGTGCATCGCCCGCGTACGCACTTGCACCTCAAGTGGAGCTCCATCCGGCCCACCGACAGCAGTGTGTAAAGATCTATATCCTGTTGGCTTCGCATTGGTGATGTAGTCGTCGTATTCACCTTCGATGGGACGATACAGTTTGTGCACCAGATCCAAGAGTTGATAGCACGTATCGATTTCCTTAGACGTCCCACTCTCCGAACTCGAGGTTTCCCCGACGACGATTCGCATCGCTCGCGCATCGTAAATTTGACTAAAATCAACACTTTTACGCTTCATCTTCAAGTGCGTACTATACGCGCTCTTCAAACGCGATGAAATCGAAATTTTCACGTCGGTGCCAAAACCATCAATGAGCAAGTCTTGCCACAACCTCGAGCGAATCTTATCGAGCGTACTCAATGACGACGATACACTACTGGGTAGTTCGTCGATGCCATCGAGGTAAAACGACTCGCCATCCCGCGTAGACAGCCAATCGAAAGAAGGTACAGTTTCGATGCGTTTCTTCATATCGAGTTGCCACTCGGCGTACTGACTCGCTTCGTCATCCGCCGAACTGCTCGCAACGCTTTCCTTCGCTTTAGATTTGAGGCTATCGAGCAGTGGCAGCGTGTCAACGCCGAACAACTCATTCACGTCCGTCGACGATTGATCAACTCCACTGTTCTTTTCCTTTGATGACGTCTTCCACGTCGTCTCTCGCGCAGCTTTGATGGCGTCGAAGCTCTTCGGATCCATCACCGCAAAGCACAAATCCTCGAGTTCAGATTTGATTGCCCACATACCTAGCTTCTCAGCGAGCGAGCACCACACCTGGAGAGTTTCATTGGCTATCACTATCGCCTTTTCTTGTTTGTTCACCGCGTATAGCGTTCGCATATTGTGCAAACGATCGGCGATTTTAATCAAAAACACGCGAGGATCTCTGACGATGAGCAGCAGCAACTTACGAAGTTGCATCAAATCTTCTTCACTGAGTTTAGCCTTGACGTCTGTGTCGTCCATACCTCTTCGCCGACGACGGATGACTTCATTCATCTGCCCCACGCGGCTCACTTGCGACACTAAATTGTACACCTTGTCCCCAAACTCCTCGCGCAACTCTTCATCCGTGCACTCCGTGTCATCCAGTATATCGTGCAAAACACACGCACACACCGCGTCTCGACTCTTCGACCCAGTACCCGGCAAGTTCGCCGCGAGTATCTTCGCGCTCTCGACGCAATGCCGCATGTACGAGTCACCATTTTTCCTCTTCTGCCCGGCGTGCCTACGTCCCGCGAACGCCACCGCCCGACAAACCTCGGGCTCGCTAAAAATTGCATACCTTCGCACATCCACGCCATGCAGCACGCGCACGCGACCGCCCCTGGTGCCATCCATGTTCAAACCTCCCTCGCCCTCGTCCTCGTCCTCGATGAACACCGCGCGTTTCCAAACGTTTTCCCAAAGCCCCACGCACGCGCTCACGCACGCGACGCTCACAAACGCGGCGACAGCCACATCAAACGTCGCATCGTAATCGCTCGGAATTTGCTCAGCAATCATGCGAAACACATCCTCCGTCGCTTGCGCGCGCGTCCGCGCGCGCTTCACCGCGTGACGACACGGAATCGTGCGACGTCCGGACACGCGACGATGCGCCGCAGATTTGAATCTCTCGCGCGGCGTCGTCGCCGCGCTCGCGCGCATCCGAGCGCGCGTCGCCGTCTCGGTCGACGCCGACGCCGACACCGACGCCATCGCACCGCGCGGCGCGCTCGCGCACGCGCGCGGCGCGACGTGCGCCATGAGAAGATGGAATGTGAATGGGCGCCGTCGTCTGACGTGTCGTTTCGTGGAGCTCTCAATCGTGGACAATTGCGCGCGCAGGCGGCATTTCGCGACGCTCGAGCGCACACAGTGCGCGCACAAAGACGACGACGGGTACGAGGATGCTGTTCGCGCGCTCGACGGCGCCCGCGGGGGATTGGCGCGAGGTGTTTCAGCGCGAATTCGTCGATGCGCTGGCGCCCAACTGTTCGTACGCGCAGACGGCAAAGCTGCTGCGGCGATGCGTGCGCACCGGGGCGGTGTCGTTTTTTGATATCGAGAGGAATCCGGAAAAGTTCTTTGAGGCGCATAGGATGCTGGCGAAGCGGGCGAATGATTGCGGGCCGGGGATGTGGATTCGGTTTACGGTGCAGTTCAACCTGTGCGCGGGAACGGTGGTGGCGTTGGCGAGTAAGAGTCAGCGCGCGCGGCTGAAGGAGATGCAGGCAAAAGGGAAATTGGGGTGCTTTTGTTTGACTGAAAGACTCGCCGGGGTGAATAGTGGTTTGGTGGTGAATACGAGGGCGACGTATGACCGCGAGCGGCGGTTGTTCGTGATTGACTCGGGCGGCGACGACGGGACAAAAAATTGGATTTCGCAAGGCTTAACCGCCGACGTCGCCGTAGTGATCGCGGAACTCGTCGTGGATGGTAAGAATTATGGGCCACATGGTTTTTTCGTGCGCCTACGCGACGGGATGGGAAGATTGGTGCGCGGCGTCACCGTCGGCGACATGGGCGCCAAGACGACTGGGAACGATTTGGACAACGCGTGGGTGCGCTTTGACTCCTTCGCCGTACCGCACGACGCTTTGCTGAACAAATATGCCGGTGTCGATGCTGAAACGGGTGCGTATACAAAGAAAGCTGGCATTCGCACGATGGATATGATCGGTCAACGTTTATTCACTGGTCGGGTTGCCGTCGCGCAAGCGGCGCTGTCCTTCGCCCGCAAGTTGTACGACGACACGAAAGTATATAGCGACGCAAAGAAATGTACGATGCGGGGAAGTGCGCCAGCGTTGTCAAACGTGCCACAACTGAATTCGCTATACGACGAAGCATACGCGACGCTCGAGAGGTTGGATTCATACGTAAAGACGTGCGAGACTGAGCTGTGCGCGTGCTTGCGCGCGAAGACGATTCCACCCGCGCGGCTCGTGCAAGCCATCGCTGTGGCGAAAATTAAAGCCGTCGACACCGCCATCGAGCTCGCGTTCCGTCTCAAACAAGAAGTTGGCTCATACGCACTCATGTCTGCCACTGGATTTGACAACACTGACTTTCTGCAATGTTGTAAATTCGCCGAGGGCGACTCGAGAATTCTCTCGCAAAAGCTCGCGCGCGATTGTTTCGGCGCGTTTACGAAGAATGAGCACGGTGACACGGGTGTGCAATCTGAAATCGAACTCGATTTGTGTCAGCGCATCGCGTCCATTATCGACGAGCAGCGCGCGGTGAATCCAAAGATTGGTAAAATTGAAGCTTGGGATTGTGCGTGGCGCGAAGTCTACCGGCTCGCCGAAGTCATTTGCGAGCGCGTGATGCACGAACACACACCATCTGGCGCGCACATGGCTGCAAGGTCCAAGCTTTAAACAATATTCTGTTGTACAGTACTTGTGTGTAATATTTCTATCTACGATCACGCGAGCGCGAACGTCTTCGGCTATCCTTCTTTCTATCTTTTCTATCTCTCGACCGCGACCGCGAACGTTTTCTTTCGCGGTCGCGGCTTGTATCACGTCGACGACGGTCGCGGCCATCGTCTCGATCGTCTCGTCTATCTCGCCTGCTTTCTTTGTGCCTGCCACCACCAGTTTCGGGCTTCCCTTGGACCATGGCGTAACGCGCATTTCCACCACTGATGTGACCCATGGCGCTGTTTTTGATTTCATACGTACGTCCCGAGCCTTGAATCGTGCGATTGACGCCGGCGCGAGAGCTCTTGCCGTCCGCTTCATCAAAGTCTTCAGCGGTGCCACCATTCTTGCCAAACTTTCTAAAGTTCTTCCACAAATGGTGCATGGATTGCGAGAAATCAACGTGAATGCGTCTGTCATCAATCAAGACGTTGTCCATCTTGAAGTACGCGGCTTCGCACTCAGATTTGTGCTCAAAATTCACAAACGCGTACCCGAGACTCGCGCCCGTCTTGAAGTCACGAATGACATCGCACGACGTCACCTTCCCAAATCTACTAAAAATTATTTCCAAATCTTCATCAGTCGTCACGGGATTGAGTTTGCAGACGAACAAAGATTCGTCTGGGGGCTTGGCGTCCGCGTCTGGCAAATCGCCGAGCACTTCGAGCACGACGGCGCGGCTGTGCGCTTCTCGACTCTTCTTCTCTTCTTCAACGACTGCTTGGTCTTTATTCATCTCCGCTTCGATATCGAAATCGTCCTCTAATCTATCATCGTCGTTGTTTTGTGGCCGCGGAGGCGACGCATCGGGAATGAGCGCCGCCAATCCTTTGGGGTCGTCAAACGGGTCGTCGAGCACAATCGTGTGCTTGATTCTAATATTCTGCCAAGGCCGTCCTTTCTCGTCGCAGTACGCATCATTTATCGCTTGCAAAACATCAAAGCCTTCACTAACCTCACCGAAAATCGTTCTCGTACCGTCAAGAGCGTCGACGTCTTCCCGAGTCGTGATGATGAATTGCGATGCGTTTTTGTTTGTCCCGCTCGGCGCCATGGACACCGTCCCCTTCTTGTGATGTTTCCTCGTCGCCGATATCTCATCGTCGAAAAATCGCGCTTGGTCGCCATACAAAAACTTATACACCGAGTCCCCACCGCGACCGGTGTTCGTAGGATCGCCCGTTTGCGTCATAAAATCCTTTTGCACGTCGTGAAACAAACAATGATTGTACTTTTTCAGCTTGCACAACTTTAAGAAATTCATGCACGTCTTCGGCGCGTCGTCGACGTACAAGTCGATCACCATGTCCCCTTTACTGGTTTCTAATAGCACAGCCATCGCGCGCGCGGTCGAATCGATCACGCGCGAGCTAATGTCGCGGTTTACACTGCGGTTGAGTCGCGTTCTGATTCCAGGTCAAGAAAACGTGGACACCAACCCGCGCGATCGGCACTCGTGCACGCGCGCCTCACCGCCCGTCACGCTCTCGCCGCGCGCGAAATCGCTCGCATAATTCGCGCACGTTCGTCTGCACGCACGTTCGTCTGCGCGCTCGTAAAACACACGGTCGACGCCGATCGCGCGACGTAATCACATTTGCACAGAAATCAAAACACACGTTCGACGACCACCATGGCGGAAGGTTTACCGAGAGAAGAAGTAGAACGGATGTTATTCTTCGAAGACGCGCGCGCGCGAGCGGAGGTTGAACACGCGACGAACCCGAACGACGCGCAGGTGCTCACGCGATGGGGTGGGGCGTTGTTGGAATTGGCGCACTTTCGCCAAGGCCCCGAAGCGGTGGAGATGATCGAAGACGCGGTGGAAAAGTTTGAACAAGCGTTGGCGATAAATCCGAAGAAACACGACGCGTTGTGGTGCTTAGGGAATGCATTGACGAGTCAAGGGTTCTTGTTCCCCGAAGCTCAAGAGGCGATGAAGTACTTTGACGAGGCCAAGTCATGCTTTCGACGAGCGCTCGACGAAGAGCCGAATAATGAGATTTACCGTAAAGCGCTTGAGATGACGGATAAGGCTCCTGGATTGCACGCAGAACTCCAGCGTCAGTTGGCTGAGCAAGCGGCGCAGCAGCAGGCATTCCAGAGCGGCATGCATGGTCAGATGGGTGGTGGCTCGAAGCCTGGAGCAGAGAACGAGTTCTGGTGGGACGTTGCGGGCTGGGTGTCTTTCGGCGCCGTCGCCGTTTCTTGGTTGGTCATGGCGCAAATGCAAGCCCAGCCTTAATTTGAGTGTCAGCTCTCGCTTAGTACTTGTTATAGTTCATCGATCGCACTTGAACAAAATGTTAATTATTAACAATCTGACGGCGCTCGATTTTTAAAACGCTGAAACCTCACATCTCGCGCATGGCCAGAGTGCTCCTCGGACTCAATCGCGTGATCATGAACAATTCGAATAAAATCACCGTCGCCGGCGGCGCGGCACCGAAGAAGCAGCCCGGCTTGGGCGCGTGGTTGCAAAAAGGTGTCAAGATGAGCGATAACAAGACGCTCGCAACGGTGGTGGTAAAGGCTGCGGCGTGCGACGAGGGTGAGACGAATGGGCAAAGCGAGACGAACGGGAAGGCAACACAGGCGACTGCCGCCAAGGCGAAGAGCGCAGCGGCGAAGAAACACACCGAAGATGGATCGACGCCGACGAGAAAGACGGCGAGGAAGAGCACCAAGCCAGACACGTTTGAAGCGGCTCCGGCCAAAAAGGCAAAGAAGGCTATTGGTCCCGGCCCGGATCGTTCGCACGAGAAGAAGCACTGGGCTGCTGGGCGTTTGCGCGTCGTCGGCGTTGATGAAGCTGGACGTGGACCGTTGGCGGGCCCTGTCGTCGCCGCGGCGTGCTTTGTGCCGCAGGACTGCGTCATCGACTGCGTGAACGATTCTAAGCAGTTGACTGAGGAAGGTCGCGAAGAGATTTATGAAGAATTGATGGCGAATAAAGACATCGAGTTCGGGGTGTGTATTATCGATCAAGATCGCATCGATGAGATCAATATTTTGGAGTGCACGATGGAGGCCATGACGAAGAGCGCGAACGATATTCCCAACGTCGACTGGGTATTGATTGACGGTAACCGCGTGCCCAAGCCGTTAGAAGGGAGAGCTGAGGCGATTGTGAAAGGAGACGCAAAGAATGTCTCGATTGCCGCCGCGTCTATCATCGCCAAGGTGACTCGAGACCGAATGATGGTTGAAATCGACCGCGAATATCCGATGTACGGTTTCGCCGCGCACAAAGGCTACGGCACCAAGGCGCACATGGCGGCTGTGGAAAAGTACGGCCCATGCAAGTACCATCGCAAAACGTTCGCACCGATTAAACACATGGACCTCTCTAAGTGGCCTGATTGCTACAAGTAAGTGTTTGTAAAATCTTAAATCTTGAATGCTAAAATCGCTACTCCTAAATTCGCTACTACATCACCGCTCGGTACGCCCCTAGAGCTATGAACGCCGCCGCGAACGCCCCCATCGCATATTTATGACTTAGCGGCCGCCGCGGCTCTTTATATATCTCCCATAACACTACGCTCGCGCCCACGCCGCACGCAGACGTCCCTAACAGTCGACAGCTCAAGCAATCTTCCTGAAACGTCGGTGCTTCACGCGCTCGTGACGCCGACGTCGAACGCGCTTGCGAGCCACCGAGGAACGTGAGATGTGCGAATGGAAGCTTTGCACCCGTAGACGACGACGAGGGCTGGCCGGCGCGCGTTTGCTCGGGGTCGGCCATCACATACTGAGGTTACGGTGGTCGCCGGACATGGTGCTGTTTGTTCAAGCGCCGCCGTCGGCGGAGTGGGACTCCGGTGCAAATGCACTTTCTACTGATATGAAATATTACAACAAACAACACACACATACTCGCGCACACTGTGACTAAATAGAAGGTTTGTGTCAAACGTCACTCGGCGCAGCCGAAATCCGCTGCGGGAGCGCGATGCGTAGCGCCGTCACGGTGGCGTTCGCTTCCGTGAGCTCAACTTTCATTTCGGAATAGCGCTTCCATTGCGACTGCATTGCGGTTTCGAGACGATGTTTCGCGCTTTCAAGTTCCTTTTGATTTGCGCGAGAAAGACTGAGTTGTCGTTCAAGCTTCTCAACCTGCTCTTTTAAATCTCCATTCTCAGCAACAAGCGCGTTGAACATGCGCGAGTGATGGGTCTCTTGCGATGCGGTTGAGGGTGTCGACGCGTCAGTGGTGTGTCTAGGTGCTGACACGGCATTCTTCGCGCGCTCCTCTCGGAGGTCGTTTTCGAGTTTGCGAATGGTCTCCTCCACGACTTTAAAGAATGCTTCATCGAGCACGCATTTGAGCGGATGCGGGACGTTCTCCGGCGTGATGAGCGACGCGTTTGCCTCAGCGTCGCGATCATGTAACTTTGGTCCAGTCGCTCGACGCTTTGATTTTCGTGATTGATCACGATTACGAACATCCCGTGCGTTCTTGAGTGATTCATTCTCTTCCTCGTCCGAGGAAGAGAATGAATTTACATACATCCGTGTCTCCCATTCTTTTTCAAAGAACTTTGACATCGTCCGTGCCATCTTGTACACGACGTCGCCTTCTTTGTTATATGTCATGGCGTTCGCGAAAACTAAGCGAATGTCCGCAGCGTACGCGTCCGGATCTTCGTCAACGTAGTGATCCTTATCCAGTCGTGCCTGAATAGTTCCTAAATCCATTGGATTCTTAATGACGTCAAAATAATCCGGAATTTCCAAATACACCGGGTCAACAGGACTCAAGAATACGAATGCGGACTTGTGCACCATCAGAGAGCGGTGAATAGACTTGATTCGACGGGAAGTATTCGTCGGGAGGATCCCGCTGACGGGAGGTACTCCCATCGCCCGACTACCACCATTCTGACCGCGGTAACGGGTTGGGGCATTCCGACGTGGCAGAACTTCCATGTGCTGATCATCGCTCTCGTCCGAATCTGACTCTCGGGTGGCTTTCTGAACATTTTCATTTCTTCGTTTAATCCGTGGATACTTTCGCTTTCCTGCGCATCCTTTACCAGCTTGGCGAACTTTCTGAATTCCGAAATAGTAATCGTTCATGCTCTGCGTCAAGTGCCGTTTAAACTTCATGTAGGAGATATCTGCCTCTTTGAACGCCTGCTTGTTATGCGTAGGCTCCAACGCATCCGCCTCGACTACACCAAGCATATCCTTCATCATAGTATTCGCCTGCAACTGCGCACCAAATCGCTGGTACATCTTGATCAGACGGTTTTTATTGTAAATGTGGAAACCGCACAACTTGGATGGTTCTTCTGCGTAACCCATGTGAAGTATTATGCCTCCCCGCGCGCCTCTCGGTCTATACTCAGGAAAGACGTAGTAATCCTGCTTGAGATGGGCTATCGGGTCGCGAGACTTAATTGGCGTCCCTCGGAGGGTAAACTTACACCGCGGACGCAAGTACAAGATCTCCATGTAAGAACGCAAACTGTAATCCTCAGATACATCAGTCGATGCCAGCTGTCCCTCTCGCGTTTGTTGAAACACCGGTCCTCCAGTAGCGGCACGGCGCTTATTTCCTGCTGCCCCTTCAATATCATCTGCATCTTCTGCAGACATTCCCGCTATACGAATATCATTCTTGAAACCAGTGAAATCCAACTCATCGGCGCGCAAATTGAACAAGACGATTCTTGTCCCGTGCGAGCCTCGGATTTTCGACACTTCCTGCAACAATTCCATCTCAGATCGCACGAACGTGTGTACCTCGATCGCTCGCATGTTCTCTTGCCATTTTAATGCATTTGAAGGTGCATCAGCGACGTAGCAGGGCTTGCCCTCAGCCCCTTTTTCTATCTTCCATGAGAACATTGGAATCAAAATATCATCGGCTTCAATTTCATCCAAGAAAGATTGAGACAACAGTGCTGCGTGCGCGTACTCATCACGTTTGGTCAAAATTAACGCGTCTTTTGCCAAGCGCATAGAGCCAGATTTGAAGCCAATACCGAATCTCCCGACATTCCCCGCTGAGTATTCCTTTGAACTAAATCCAAAAGACAACATACACAACAATCGATTTCGGTCCATTCCTATGCCGTCATCTTGCACGCTCAGGCACATCATCCCGTTTCTAGATGCCTCAAATACATCAACGTGCACCTCACTCGCTCCACACTCTTCATCTTGCGCGCTACGTATGCAAATTAAACGTCAGTTGTGTTGTCACCATGTGCGTCGATGCCGTCGTCGCCGAGCGCGTAAACCATCTCTACACACGCATAGACGTACTTGTCGAGTAACTCTGCGATCGCTCCAAACGCCCACACGTGACTCGTCGCATTACCTATAACCACGCGCACATCCTCAATCGTCAGTCATCATACAATCGCACGTATCAAGTTCGAGCGCGAGTGCCGCCGTCGCGTCTTTCGCTTCGCGTCACCCTCAACGTACTCTTCAACATCCTCGGATGCGACTTTGAGTGCTCCATCACACGATCCGTGACACTGGTCACATGTATAACGGGCGATGGCACCACCGGCGCGTCATACGCGTCCACATCCACCGTCTCAAACGCCGCCTCCGCGTCCCCCGCCGTTGCGAAATCAGTCTTAAACGGCCGTTGCTTACGTCTCTGCGCGCGTCACCCCTCGTCAGTCGCTCGCACACACGCACACACGCATCCTATAGCGCGCACGCGCCATTCGCGCGCGCGTTGCCACCGCGCCGCGCCGCGCGTACCATTTTACCCGTTCCCGCGCAAAAACTCTCGAGGTATCGAGTCCCGCGCCGTCACGTCGACCGTCGACCGCCGCCGCCGTACGCCGACGACCGTCCAACGCGGCACACGCGTCGAACGCAGATTCAAACGCCCGGTTTCGCCGCGCGCGCGATCGCCGCGCGCGATGCGCGTCGCGAACTCGCGCGTATCCCGCGCCAGCGGTGTCACCTGGGCCAACCATGTGACGCGCGCGTCTGCGCTCGCTCGCGCCGTCGGTTCGCGGCGAACGACGCCGCATACGATCACGCACGGACGATGGTATCGTTCGCGACGGGTGGCGCACGCGAGAGGCGCGCGAGAGAGGTTGGAGAGGCGCGCATGTCGACGCGCGCGCGAGTCGCGAGGCCGAGGCTCTGGGCCTTCGCGCGCGTCGCGTTCGCGTGCGTCGCGTGCGTTGCGTGCGTCGCGCGCGGTGCGCGCGGTGCGGGTACCGATGATGAAGATGGGATAGTTGTGTTTGATGTCGGCGATGGCGCGGGATTCGCACCGGGGGAGGCGATCGTGGTGAAGGCGAGGATACGCGCGAGGTTTCGCGAGGTTTCGCGTCCGCAGCCGAGGTTGGTGTGTAAAGTTGGATACGGCGGCGAACGCGCCAGCGCGATGGTTCGTGATGACAATGCGGGTGAGATAGATGTGTACGTTGGACGGTGTGAGACGTGGGGCACGCGCGTCGGGGATATGGTTCGATGGCGCGTGCAGGTGGACGAGCCGTACATGCGGGCGCCCGCGAGGGACGGGACATCGGGACGCGGGGCGGAGTATTACGGTGTCGCGCTGTTGAAAGGGTTTTGGGCGGATACAGCACTTCCAGTGTTACATTGGTACACTCCAGACTCTTGGGCGATGACGACCGATGCCGGCGCGCGCGTGAGTTTGTATTTTGAAGGAAAGTTTTACGACAACGTGTTCGCGAGACGACGGGGGTCGGGCAGACGCGAATCGGTGATAGGAACCACTGAAGCCGCGAAAGATTGGCCCAAGCACAAGTTCAAGTTAGACTTTGAAGGTAGGGAGTTCAAATACGACAAGTCCCAACGCAAAGTAGAGGAGATCAATCTGCAGTCGTTCTATCAAGAGCCTGGGGAGGAGACGTACATGCGGGAGACGTTGGCTTTGCACGTGTTCAACGCTGTCGGCGTTCCCGCACCTCTGACAAAGTACGTGCACGTCCGCGTAAATAACGAATTCTATGGCCTTTTCGCATTCATCGAGCAAATCGACTCGACGTTTTTGAAGCGCAACTTTCTTGATTCTCAAGGCCCGTTGTACAAGGCAGTGAATTGGAAGTACAGCAATTTACGCGCGGGCGATGGGTCTCTGAAATGCCCATACGCCACGCCAGACTATCCTAGAGAATGGATGTACGACGAATGCCCAGAAATTTGGCGCAAGGCGTCGAAAGAGAACCGCGATCGGTCTGACGACTTGTGGGAACTCACGCAAGCGATTGATCGAGTGCGTCGGAACATTAATGGAGAGGCGTACATCTTGTATGATATCCTATCGCTGCCTGAAATCATCAACGAAATGGCTGCACAAACGCTCGTTCTAAGCGCCGACCGATGTGCGAAGAATTACTACATGCATCGCGATCGCGGCACAGGTGAGTGGAGGCGTTTGCCATGGGATCTCGAAGACGCATTCCCTGGAGATCGGCGCTACGGGGTGAATTTTTGCGATGCGAGCGAGTGCTCTGCGCGATCCACCGCGTATTGCATTCTATCCTGCGAAAAGTTCAACTCGCCGCTGTATTGCGACCGAAACCACCCTCAAGATATCTTCATCGGCGAAGGCGTGCAAGATCCCAAATCGACGTACAATCTTCTTGTGGATGTGTTGCTGTCCGTGAAGTCGACGCGAGAAATGTACTTCGCGCGTTTACGGACAATGATGGACGAAATTTTAGCTACGAGTTTTGTGGATGATTGGGCGCGAAAGACGTTGGACCGCATTCGAAACGACGCATTGAAAGACAGCGAAAAGTGGAACGTCGGCGGCGTTAGATCAATCGATCAAGGTGTGCTGCAACTATTGAAGCAAATCGTCCCAAAACGTCGGGAGCAGCTCTTTAAGGAGTATTCGAATATGATTCCGCCGTCGACGCCACCGAATGCGCATGTCTATGTGTCATACGCGCAAAAGTCTTCAGCGGATCCAGCAAGCGCGTACATCAAATTGAGTAATCCTCACGGTTTCGCTGTCGATGTCTCCAACTGGGTCGTTCAGAACGGCGATTTCAAGCATAAACTCAAGCCCGGCTCAGTCATCGGTAGTGGGCGGTCGCTGTTTCTGGTGCGCGACGTGGCTAAATTCCGCGAGCGTGCCACATGGGCACGCCGCGAATACCCCGAAGGCGTATTCATTCAAGGCAATTTTGCGCAAGATGTTCCGTCAGACGACGCGACCACGTTCAACTTCTACAAATCCACGCTCGATCGCGTACAGGCGCTCGGCGTTGTGAGGTTTCAGCGAAATGTCACGCGATTTCGACCGAGGATTGGTTTCGAAAACTCGTCATGCGTACCGCCAGACGTTGGCTCTTGGGGCTCTTGGGGCGACTGCTGCTATGACGGTAAATGCGGCTTGTTTTGCGGCGCACCCGACGCCACGCGAGTGCGTCGGCGCGACGTGAACGTCTCAATCGAAGACGGCATCGATGATTTGTGCTTGGTAGACAACACGGAAATCGATCGCGCGTGCGCGCGCGCAGTGTGCGAGGAGCCAACGCCGCCGGAAATGTGTGTCGGCGACGACATAAATCCTGTCGCGACATCAAACATTTCGCGAAGCGTAATATTCGGCGCGTTGGGCTTCAATCAGTACTGGGAAGATTGGAGTTGGGACTCTAACGCCACGGAAACCAATGCGAGTACGTTTGCTTTAAATGTTTCCATGGCCTCTGGCGGCGCCTTGGCGTTTCAAAGCCGAGCGAATCCGGCGCTCAACGCATCCGGCGTACATTTTCTGATTGCCCGCTACGCCGCGCCGCAGCCGTTGCCACGAGTAATCATTCAGCTCGAACTGACGACATCGAATTCAACACGGATATTTTCCTCCGATGCCATAATGTTTTCGGATAACGCGGACGCGCTCTGGAACGCCGGATGCTACGTCGACGTCTTCGCATCGACATCAAATTTACTCTCAGATGACCAATTTCCCGGCGCATTCGTAGACGCCGTTCGCGACATTGACGTAGTCGACCCGAGCGTGTCGTTAAAGTTCATACTCCGGCACGAATTTTACAGTCCTTTAAAGTTTTGGCTCGCTCGATTCGAGGCGTTGTTTTAATGCAACTGTCTATCCAACGCGTCAACAGCTCGTTGTCACTCTTCGTCGTATCGGTCGAGGATTGCCCGTCGAACGCCAAAGTACGAACAAACACACGCATTCACACGAAATGATCGCGACGATGCCGGCTGCGATCGCGGTGCGAACGCCGCGCGTTCGCGAGACGCTGAGGCGCGTCCCGAACGCTTCCCGAGCGCGCGCGGTGGTTCAACAGAGACGTGATGCCGCTGCGATTCACGCCGCGCGCGCGCGCACGACTATCATCGTGGCGTCGTCATCTTCGTCGTCCGGGGACGCCGCGCCGTCCGTCGGCGACAAGGTGAAGAAGTGGTGGTCGGAAGCGTCGAAGATTGACAAGTCTAAAATTGCCAGTCTCGGTTCTGCGTGCTTGCTGTCGTACGGATTCGTGAGTAACGTGTTCTATGTCACGTCACTTATGCTTGCCACGTACACGGCGGTGAAGACCACGGGTGCAAGCCCGTTGGTGAACTCGTTGTCCATGAAGACGTTTGCGTCGTCGTACTTTGGCTTGTGGATGATTCAAAACTTTTTGCGTCCGGCGAGATTTGCGTTTTCAATTGCGATTTCGCCCGGTACGGATAAAATTGTAGAGTTCTTTAGAAAGTACGTGCCGAACAATAATAAAAAGGCCGCGTTTGCGTTGACGGTGTTCTGTATCAACATCGTCGGGACGTTTGCGTACATGTTTGCGGGCTTTGGGTTGATTTACGCGCTCACGGGCGTACCGCTCGAGCTCGGTGGATTGCTGCAAGCCGCAAAGGCGGCCAAGTCCGCGGCGCCGGTTTAAATTCAATGCGGTACGTGTACAACAACAACAACTAGAAGAGGCTATTTCTAATAAAGTTGAAACTTTCAATCGAAGTGCAGGGCGTTGTCGTCTTCGTCGTCATCGTCCGCGTACTTCTCTTCACGCTTGATGACCTCGACGATGTCTCTAATCACCGATCCACCGTGCCCACGTCGCTCCAACCACGCCATTAAGCGCCTAATTCTCGCCTGCATGTCTCCACGTGTATTCCTCTTAAACTGTGTCCGCGCGGCTTGTAACAACTCCATCGCGCGCTCGCGTTCTAAATCAACCTCATCATCCATTAAATCCTCCTCCTCGTCGGCGTCTTCGTCAGCAAACATATCAACTTTCATGACTCCACCGCGCGCGAATACTGACGCGAAT
Source organism: Ostreococcus mediterraneus (assembly GCA_012295225.1). Taxonomy (NCBI): domain Eukaryota; kingdom Viridiplantae; phylum Chlorophyta; class Mamiellophyceae; order Mamiellales; family Bathycoccaceae; genus Ostreococcus; species Ostreococcus mediterraneus. Next base: position 393,305 of record WMKK01000007.1, read on the forward strand.
CCTTCGTCGATATCTCGATCCTCCACACCTTTTTGTCGCAACGCGCCTCGAACGCGCCACGCCGCCCAACGCGAGTTTCTCCACTTGTATCTCGCAAACATTTCTGCATACTCCGCGTCGTTTTGTACGCCACTCGCGCGTAACTGATCCAAAGCCTCGTTTGCATCCTCAGCATCGTAGCCCTTGTCCACCGTGAGCTTGTCGAATAACTCGCGCCGCGTGCGCGGCTTGTACTCGAGAAACCGAATCACTTGCGCCTTTGCCTTGTCTACGTCGCTTGGCTCAAATGCCTTCGTGGACACGTACTTCGGACCATCGAGCGTGAGATTGCGAAGCATATTTACCTTCTTTTCGTCGTCCGAAAGCGGTGCCGACCGTAATGGTGGAGCAATTGTTGTTCGAAATTGGCGCCCGACTCCGTCGCGCGAGGGCGTCGGTTTCGCTCGCCAAAGCGACGATGACGCCTGCCGCGTGCACACGCGAGGGTTCAAGTTTGACATCACGTGCACGTGTATGTGTGTCATGAAGAGACTCGCGCGACGCATGCGACCATGTGCGGGAGTGACGTTTTGAGCGAGCCGCTCGAGTGAACAAAAATTGATTTTATTACAGTAAATTGCTTCGTCGATGTCGATGACGCGTCTCTAATGACGGTGACAAACGTTATATTGCGCTAACGTTTGGAGAAGATTGATCACGTCATCGGTGTCATCTAGATATGCCGGGGCTTTGGATGGTTTTTGACCAATGGTCGACGTGTACACAAACGCTCCGGCGAGAAGCGGGTCTTGCGCTCGAGCGTCCACCGCGGCGAACATGTCTTCATCGGAGCGGTCGTCGCCAATGGCGAGAATAAAATCCACCATTTGCTGCGCGTCACCGTGGCCTAAGAGTCGCTCGACGGCTAAGCCCTTGTGAACGCCCTTGGGTTTGACTTCAACCGTGCCGTTGCCAGAAATGACGTCGACGCCGTCGTTACTCAGCACGCTCTCCAAATGATCTATGAGTTCCTTCGCTTGCCACGCTCCGAAATCCGGGTCGGCATCTCTATAGTGCCACACGAATGAACTTTCTTTGGATTGTATAAACGACCCATCGGTAGCTTCCATGTACTGCTCTAAAATTGGCACCACTGTATCCTTCCACTCTAAAACGCTGTCATCCGTACCCGTCGGCGCGAGCTCCTTCCACGTCACGTCCGAACCTCCACGGAACCAATACCCATGCTCGGCCACCATACATAAGCCTGGGATGTTACCAAACCACTTGTCCAAAGTCTTGCGTTCGCGCCCCGAAACGATGCACACTTCGTTCGCCTCATCGTTTACGAGTACGGTGAGGAGTGACAGCAAGTGCGCCGACGGCGGTTGCGCAAACGAAGCCAATGGCACGAGCGTGCCGTCGTAATCAATAATGAGCTTTCTTTTCGAAGCCTTGAGGTAGTTACTCACCACCACGGAAGAGTCGAGCTTGCGGAACGTCGAGCTGAGTGCGACAACACGGAAGTTCAAACCAAAACCCAAGCCGTAGCACTTGGCGCTCGTCGCGAGTTGCGTGACGCGTTGCAACTCTGCCATACACGATTGCGCCCAGTAACCCACGTGGTGCTCACTGACGTACCGCCAGTGTTTCTCGTGACGAGCTTCGCTTTCTCTACCACTCAGCTGCAAAGCTTTGTACATGTAATCCGCAACATCGTCCACATTCCATGGATTGACGCGGAACGCCCCAGAAAGAGACGGCGAGCATCCGGTAAACTCGGAGACAATCAACGATGATTGACGCGGGAGCGCGAAGCCATCTGCCGTGCCTTCGGCCTCGTCGTGCGGACCTTGTCTGCAGGTAATGTACTCGTAAGGTGCGAGGTTCATACCGTCACGCGTTGCAGTGACAACGCATACGTCGGCGACAGAGTATAACGCGATGCGGTCGTGCAACGGAACGGAGCGCACTTCAAACACGAGAACATTCCTGCCGTTCTTTGAGAACTTTGCATTGATTCGCGCAACCATGGTATCTATTTCTGTACGGAGATCATCTATGTCACGCCCGCTCGATCGAGGAGGGTTACAGACTTGATATAAAACGATTTGCTCGCACAATTCAGAATGCTCCTCGAGCATGCGCTCGTACGCCGCGATTTTCTGGTCGATGCCTTTGAATTCATCAAAATCATCCAATGCGAGCAACATCTTGCGTCCAGCGATTTCGTTGAGCAATTCCTTGCGTCGAGCCGTGCATGCGTCGGTGGTGATGACGTTACGAAGACGACTCGTCTTCACGCCCGTTGGACAAATTTTAACAGACACTTTTCTACCATAGTTGTCGATGACTAGCGCCCCGCGCTCCATCTTGTGCGATAATCCGAGCAATCGCGTGCAGCACGACAAAAAGTGACGCGCGTAATCGAACGTGTGGAAACCAACAAAATCGGCATTTAGCAGCCCACGCAAGATTAAATCGCGATTCGGCGTCGTTCTGAAAATTTCACTCGACGGAAACGGACAGTGTAAAAAAAATCCAACCCGAGCGTGGTTAAAACGTTTTCGAATAAACGTCGGCAACAACATCAAGTGATAGTCATTCACCCAAATGTGATCGTCGTCGTTACTCACGACCTCCATTAATTTGTCCGCAAATCGCTTATTTGCCGCTATATACGCCTGCCACTGATGCCTTTGAAACCTCGCATCCGTCGGGGACATTGGCAACACGTAGTGCATCAACTGCCACAAATACTGTTTACAAAACCCTTTGTAAAAGAGCTCCTTGCACTCATCGGGCAAATACACTGGCGAGCAATTAAATCTCGCCTCCAAGTCTCTCGTCACCGCGTCCTGTTCCTCAAAATCCACCTGCTGAGGCAACTGTCCAATGTTAATCGCCTTGGCGAATTGCCCATCCACCAACGTCCCTTCCCGACATTGATCGTAAATGCTATCCCCATCCACCTCAAACTTATACGAATGCCCATACGGCCGCCCCGCGGCTTCATCCTTTGTCATTATCAACGGTAACGAGTTCGATACGATAAACACGCGCTCCGGCGCTCGCTCGCTCAACGCGCTCCCGGTGCTGAGATCGCCGCTCGACGCGCCTCGCGCCGCCGCCGCGGCCAACGGGTTACCATCACCACCCCCGAGAAGATCTACGATCGCGTAAACAAACGAAACACACATCATCCCTCGTCAGTACTCGCGCATGCGCGCGCGCGCGCGTCGCCAATACGCCGATAGCCCGCACTCCACACACAACCCTCGCGCGTGTCCTCGAGCCTCCTCGCGCGAGCTCCTCGCCCCATCGCGCGCGCGCGACGCGAACGCGACGCCCGCACCTTGTAAATCCGTCACTGAACCATTGGCGTTCCCCGTGCGACGCATCGCGAATCGCCAGGCGTCGCGCACTGCGGCGCGCGGCGCGCGGCGTGGTTCGGCAGAGCTATACAGTCAGCACACCAGTCCCTCGAAAATGGTCAAATCGACCAATCATGAACCCATGGGCTAGACATTTTGTCCGAACGCCTGGCGCGCGACGACACACGCTGACGCCGCCGACGACGACGCGTACGCGCACGCACGCGACGCGCGACGATGTGCGCGATGCGGACGTATACGACGTCGGTGGCGACGGGCTCGTCCGCGACCGCGCCGCGTCGGTGGCGACGCCGGGAACCGGGGCGCTGTCGTGGTGCGGCTGGTGAAAAAGTGCGCGCGGTGACGACGCGCACGGATGCCGAACAGCGCGAGGAGGAGCGCATCATGGCGTCGCTCGAGGATGGCGATACGTTGGCAGGGTTTACTAAGCGCGAATGGAGCGCGATTCAATCGCCTGCGCGGTACTTGGGGAATGAGATTGGCGCGATGTGCGACGAGGACAAGTTTACGAAGGCGGAGCTGCGGATGGCGATGGCGTATCCCGAAGTGTACGAGGTTGGAAGTTCGAATTTAGGACATATTGTGTTGTATACGGCGTTGAATCGCACGCCCGGCGTGGCGTGTGATCGCAGTTACTTGCCGGGCGATGACATGGCGGCGTTGTTGAAGAGTAAAAATCGAGCGTTGTTTGCCGTGGAAAGTAAGCGACCTTTGGCGCACTTTGACGCCCTCGGGTTGAGCGTGGCGTATGAATTATCGGCGATTAATATTTTAGAGATGATGCATTTGTCGCATATTCCGCTCACGGCGCGAGAGCGCGATGACAAGCCTGACGAAGTGTGGGACGTAAACGCGGGCTCGTGGCCGATTGTCTTCGCCGGCGGACCGACGGCGACGTCGAATCCCGAGCCTTTTGCAGAATTTTTAGATTTTATCGCCCTGGGCGATGGCGAAGACGTCTTACCAGAAATTGCAGAGTCATTGAAAAAGTCAAAGCGCGCCAAGTTGACGCGCGAAGAGACGCTGTATCGATTGGCGTGCGACGTCGAGGGTGTGTACGCGCCGCAATTTTACGACGCGCCCCCAGGATGGGGCGGCGCCGTATTTCCCATTCGCGAAGGCGTCCCTGAACGGCCGAGGCGTCGGGTGGCGACACCGGATCCCATGCTTCAAGTCGGTTTGGTGCCGTACGTGGAGACGATTCACGACCGGATGACGATTGAAATTAGACGCGGCTGCACTCGGGGCTGTCGGTTTTGTTCACCCGGTATGCTGACGCGACCGGCGCGCGACGTCAACCCCGAGCTCGTCGTTCAAGCCGTCGAAGAAGGCATTCGAAAGACGGGATATAACGAATTCTCGCTCCTGTCGCTGTCGTGTTCGGATTACCTGGCCCTTCCTGCGGTGGGGCTAGAAATTAAAAACCGGCTCAAGGACCAAAACGTGACGTTGTCTCTCCCGTCGCAACGCATTGATCGTTTCGATGACTCTATCGCTGATATTTTAGGCGGCAGCGGCAAAGTCGGGTTGACGTTTGCACCCGAAGCGGGCACCCAAAGGTTGCGCGATATCATCAATAAAGGCTTGACGAATGAAGATTTACTTCGCGGCGTGCAAAACGCATACGACCGCGGCTGGCGCAACGTGAAATTGTACTTTATGATTGGCCTCCCTGGCGAGCTCGACTCTGACGTGCTCGGCATCGCCGAAACTTTAGGATGGCTCATTCGCACTGTCTCACGCCCGACTGGACGAAAGAAGGATCAGCTCACGATTACGTGTACGATTAGTAACTTCACGCCGAAACCGCACACGCCGTTTCAATGGCACACAGTCTCCACGAGCGAATTCGAGCGCAAGAGCGCGTTGTTGCGCGAGGCGCTGAAAAAGGTCAAGGGCGTCAAGGCAAACTATACTTCGGTGCGCATTTCAGCCATGGAAGATTTCCTGGGACGTGGTGACCGTTCGCTCGCACCCGTCCTAAAAAGGGCGTGGGAATTGGGCGCGCACAAAGACACGTGGTGGGACGGCGCCGAGAGCTCATTCGCTTCGTTTGACCGCGCCGTCGAAGAAAGTGGCATGGGATGGAAATACCGTCAAGTCGTTGACGGCGAATGGGATGTCATGGAAAAACTTGGCGATGGAAACTACCGAGGCCAGGGTGGCGGCGGCAAAGGTCGCATCGACCGCGGCGCGGCGGCGGACAAGCGTCTCGACGCGCCGCTGCCGTGGGACCACATCGACACCGGCATTAGCAAAGTCTGGCTCAAAACAGATTTGCAGAAAGCATTAGAGGGCCAGACCGTGCCCGATTGCGCGCACTCGGGGATTTGCACCGAATGCGGCGTGTGCGGGGGCGATTTCGGCGAAAACGTCGTCGCCGTGCCGCCGCCAGTGCCCGCGTTCGAAGGTCATCACGCCCCCGACGGGCGTAAATGCCAAAGGTTGCGATTTACGTTTACGAAGAAGGGCAAGGAGATTTACATTGGGCATTTAGACATGCTGCGCTCGCTCGAGCGCGCGGCGCGGCGCGCGGCGTTACCAGTATCGACGTCGCTCTCGCCCTTCTCGTCGCGGTTACGCATATCGACGGCGATGCCGCTGCCGCTCGGCGCGTCGTCGCAAGCCGAACTTTTGGAAATTATCCTCGTCGACCGACGGGATCCGAGCGCCGTCGCTCGGGACCTCGCTTCGGCGCTTCCTCAAGGCATGCAAATTCAAGACGTCGAAGAAATTCCAATCAAATATCTAAACGGCACGGTTACGGAATCCATGAGCGAGCTTTTGACATCGGCAACGTTCATCGTGCACGTCGCCGTGCCGGGCGCCGTTAAGGCGCCCGACGTGAAACTCGCGGCGAACGCCGCGGCGCCGGTGTACGACGTCGACGGCGGCCCGGGTGGATTAGACAAGGCGGGTGGAAAGCCAAAAAGCGACAACGAAGACGAAGACGACGAAGACGCGTTTGAAGATCCCGAGGAAACCGCGCGCGCGTGGGCTGAATTAAGCGCGCGAGCCGCCGAAACGACGACGGAGGATTGGACGCGATGGGTCGCCGCGTGTCTCGCGCTCGACGCGTTTCCAATCAAAAAGACGTCAAAGCGCGGCAACTCGCGTACGGTGGATTTGAAGAAACAGCTCATCGACTTACAGGTACTCGACGACGACGCGGTTCGAGAGATGCTCGGCGGCGAGTACGACGTGCCTATTCCTCGCGAGCTTCAACCCGGGACGGCGTGCTTGAAGTTTACCGGCGAGTACACGTGCGAGGGTGGATTATCCGTCGACGGTATGCTTCAAATGCTTTCATCCGTCGCGGGCGTGACAATCGAGCCCTTGCATTCGCACCGAACGTCGATTCACTTGCGCAAGATGACGCCACCGCCGCCTGATAAGCTCTGGCTCACGAATATTACGCGCGCCGAGGCGTTCATGGCGATGGAGCGTCAATGGGACGAGAGCGCGCGACGTCGCGGCAGCAATCGTGGCTTTATGGGCGCGAGTGGCGACGTCGATGGACGGAATGCGATCGATAACCACAAAGACATCGCCCCACGTTAGGAGAAAAAGCGTATGTAAATGTGAAGTATTGAAAAATGTTGTGCAAAACTGAAGAGAAGGCGTTTTAGGCGTTCAACGCCTTGTTCGCGGCAACAAACGCCATGAAGAACAAAGGTAAGTCACCAAGGTGCGCCAGCATACCGCCTAATTGACGCTTCTCCGGCAAACCAGTGCAGTAACCATTGATGTACAACACTCGCCCGATGCACCAAATCCCCACGCACGCCGCCGTGGTCACGGGGAAGATCAATCCGTCCACGACGGCGAGCGCCGCGACGGCTGGAAACGATTCGAGCGTGTTTTGATGCGCGCGCTGGCAGCAATCGAACTCCTTCTTATTCGCGTGTCCGTGCGGGGCGTACAAGTCGGGATACTTGACATTGTATTTCTTGCGCGCCATGATTACCTATGCGCGCGCGAAGCGTCAGTCGTTGCGTTTCAATCGCGTCAATCCTCGAAACAGTTGGAACTCAATCCAAGAATATTTACGCGTCGACGCGACGCGCACCGCGCACCTTGTACGCGCCGTACGCGCTCGGAACGAACATCGATCCGATGGATGCGATGACGTAGCCGTACTGATTCGGGATCGTGATCGGCATGGTGCGATGCGGCGCGGAGAGTCGTTGAGTGTGGAGCTGCGGTCGCTGGTGTCCCACGGTCTCGTCGCGCGCCGTCGTCAGATCGCGACGCGACGCGCGACGATGAAACTCGCCACGTACGAGCGCATACGCGCGGTGTTCGCGTCGACGCCGTGCGATGCGTACCCCGATCTCGACGCCATACGCGCCGAGTGTCCCGAGTGCACGCTCGATGCGTTGGTGAGCATCTATTCGCAAGAGAGCTCACGGAAGATTCGCGCGACGCACGGCAAGCACGTGCGCGCGATCGAGGCACACGCGAAGAGATACGTGTTGGGGGAGGATGTGTTTTCAATCGCGGCGAATGTGGATTTTCCAGCGTGTCAGTTGATGCGATTGTTGTTGGAGTATTTGCTCGGCGTCGGGCATAAGAGCGTGGGCGGCGTGTTGAGGGATCCGTTCGGGCGGATTCCGGAAGTTCCTGAGCGTGGAACACCCGCGGCGGAGTATGGGGCAAAGTTGTGCGCGCGATTACGCGCCGATGTCGAACGCGTGGTGGCGTGGGATCATCAAGCGTCGCCGGCGGTGGACGTGTTGCGGCACAACGCAGGGAAAGAGTATGAAGATTTATTAGAGGAATTATTGACAAACGAACGCATTCCATTCGTCACTGAGCAAGATTTGCGTGCGGATGGACACGCGAGGACGCCCGATATTAAGCTTGAGGTGCCTATCGCGGTGAAAGGGCGCATAGTAAATTGGATTGACTCGAAGGCGTCGTTTTCGGACCCCGTGGTGCATGTGGAAAAAGGCACGGAGCAATTTCAAGGATACGTCAATCGTTTCGGCCCGGGGATGGTGATTTACTGGCATGGAATTATTGACGAGTTGAATACCGATCCAAACGTGTTACTCGTCGATGCATTTCCAGACACGAAGGATATCGTCAAGCTCAAGATGCTTTGACAACGAAACGCGCGCGCGACACTCGCACGTATATAGAACCTAGTTTGCAATTGTACAACAACTCTAGAGGTAAACGGAACACGCCCGTCCCTCGTCGCGCACAACGAACATGATGAATCGAATGACGCGCATTCACTTGTTAACCAGCGAAGGTCGCGCCGTCGTACCCGAGATTTTCTCTCGCGTAGTCGTCGAAAGTGATGTAAATCCGCTTCCCATCAATCCCAAACTCCCCGAGCAATTCACACAATTCCGCACTCAACGCCTTGTTATTCGCCAAATTAATCGCCCCGATGCTCACCACCGAGCACAGCGCGCACGGCGCGTCGCTGCCGCCGAAGATTATATCCAAACCATCCATCGCGCACACCGCGACGTACGACTCCGGCTTGGACAATGCCTCCGCCGTCGCGCGCGACGCCGCGAGCATGAATGGCATCTTCTTCTCCCCCATTTTCACATTCGTGCGCACGATGACCGATGGATCACCAGGCAGCACGCACAAATCTTCTCGCAAGGCTACGGACGCGCACCGTCGCGCATCGCGCGCCCCACGCGCGCGCCCGGACGCGCCGGCGCGCGCGCGGGGGCCGACGCATGCGACGCGAACGGCGCTGGCGTTGGTGCCGGCGATGGCGGCGTCGACGCGCACGCGCATGACGTGTCGCGCGCGACAATGGCGTGAGCTCGAGCGTTGCTGGCAGCGATCTTCATTCGCTCGCACGCGCACTCGTTCACGAGCGTCGACGCCGCGATGTACGGCGCGCCACCCCCGGTACCCGGTCCGCCGCAATACGGCGGTCCACCCGCGGGCGTTCTCGCGCCCAACGTCCCGGGCGCGGGCGTTCCGGGGGCGTATAATCCAGCTCAAAATCAGCAGCAGTTTCAACAGCCAATGCCGGGTTTGCCCGGCGCGCACGCGGGCGGTATGGGTCCACCGCCGCACGCACCCGCGCCGGGAGGTGCGCCGCGGATGATCACGCCCATGGGGTACGGCGGTGCGCCGCCCGTGGGCGTGGGCGCGCCGCCGGTACCTGGCGCGGGTGCGGGACCGCCGACGCGATCGACGCCCGGCGCGGGACCGCCGCCGATGGGCGGTGCGCCGGTACCTATGATGCCGAGCGCGGTGCCGACGGCGCCGACGATGATGAGTGCCGGACCGCCACCGACGGGGCCGCCGCCGCGCGCTCCGCCGCCGATGCAGCAGCAGCAGCAACAGCAACAACAGTTTGGCGCTCCGCCGACGTCGCCCGCGATGCCTGGGATGGCGTCTGCGGTCGGTGCGCCGCCCATGGGTGGGCAAATGCCGATGACGACGCAAGCGCCAGTGCCTGGGATGGGGCAGATGCCCCCTGGGCCGCCGGTACCGGGTATGGGACAGATGCCGCCAGGCGCGCCGATGGGCGCTCCGGCTCCGGCTCAGGGTATGGGATATCCCCAAGCCCCTGGGCCATATGGGCAGTCGATGAGTTTCGTTGAAGACTTTGCATCGCTCAATCTAGCGCCGGGAGGAGGTCCGGGAGGCGAGCCTGGGATGGATCCAGCGACGTTTCCGCGTCCGGGAGACGATCAGCCACGACCAAATATGGAACTATCGTGCGATCCGAAATACATGCGACTCACGTGTGGTGTTTTGCCCGCCAATCCAAGCCTTAAGACGCGGTTTTCAATGCCCATCGGCTGCATCGTTCAGCCGTTGTGCCCTGGAGATGAACACGTGGTGAAGACGGCGCACTTTGGGAGCTCGGGCATCGTGCGCTGTCGCCGCTGCCGCACTTACATCAACCCGTTCGTGCAATTTACCGATGGTGGGCGTCGCTTTCGCTGCAACGTCTGTGCTTTACCTAATGAAGTTCCAGTGGACTACTTTTGCACCTTAGATGCTAACGGCGTGCGCAGAGACATTGCAGAACGCCCAGAGTTGAACAGCGGGACAGTTGAATTTTTAGCAAGCCAGGAATACATGGTTCGACCGCCCATGCCTCCGGCGTACTTTTTCGTCTTGGATGTTTCGCACACGTCTGTGAATAGTGGATTCTTGAAGAAAACCGTAGAGACGATTCGGGCGTCGCTTGATGCGTTGGAGAAGAAAAGCGAACGCACGCAAATTGGCTTTTTGACGTACGACTCGACGCTTCACTTTTACAGCTTAAAGGCGAACCAGTCGCAGCCGCAAATGATGGTTGTCGCGGAACTGGACGATCCTTTCTGTCCGATGCCGGATGATTTGTTGGTGAATCTTGCGGAATCGCGAACTGTGATTGATGCCTTTTTAGATATGGTGTGCACGTCGTTTGCGCAGACACAAAATATGGAGAGCGCCATGGGACCGGCGATTCAGGCTGCTTTTATGGCCATGTCGCACGTTGGTGGAAAGCTTTTGGTGTTCCAGTCGTGCTTGCCTACGCTTGGTTCTGGGCGTTTAGTTAACCGAGACGACACCAGAGCGAGTACGGATGCGACGCGTGAACACTTACTGCGCGGCCCGGTGGATGGATTCTTCAAAAAGATGTCTGCTGAGTGTTCGAGGCAGCAGATCTGTATCGATTTGTACTCCATCGCGGCGCCTTACAGCGATCTCGCATCGATGGCCGTGCTTTGCAAGTACACTGGAGGTGAATTGCGTCACTACCCTGGATTCACGTTGGAGAAGGATGGATTTAAATTTGAGAAGGAATTGCGTAACAATCTTGAGAGATTCACGGCTTGGGAAGCCGTGTGTCGCGTGCGGTGCAGTCGTGGTTTTAGAATTTGTGCTTTCAACGGCCACTTCTTTATCCGCTCTATGGATTTGCTTGCGCTCCCAGCCACAGATGGTGATAAGGCGTACGGCGTACACATCGCGCACGATGAAGTCGTGCCGAGTACGAACATTTCGTACTTGCAATGCGCGTTGCTATACACCTCCGCTGAGGGCGAACGAAGAATTCGTGTGCACACGATGGCTGTGCCCGTGGTAACGGACATTGCAGAGATGTATCGGGCGGTCGACGGCGGCGCCATGGGAGCATTTATGGCTCGTTTAGGCGCCGAGCGTTCGCTCACGGTGCGCTTACAAGATGCGCGAGAAGCGGTCATGTCTAAACTCGTTGCGACGTTGCGTGAGTTCAAGTTGCTCAACACACAGGCCTCGCGAGCGTTCAACCGATTGATCTATCCGGAAAGTATGAAATTGTTGCCGTTGTTTATGTTTGCCGCGTGTAAGAGCAGCGCCTTGCGCGGGCACGCTAGAGACGTGCCTGTCGATCAGCGCATCGCGTCCGTGTTTGATTTCATGAGCGCTTCCACGGACGATATCTTAAAGCTGCTATATCCGTCCATGTATGCCCTTCACTCGATGCCAAAGGAGTCTGGCACCAAGGATGAATATGAACGCGTCATCTTGCCGCCGCGTACGGTGTTAGCTGGTGAGAGGATCGACGCACGTGGTGCCTACTTAGTTGACGACGGTCGAAGACTGTTATTGTGGTTGGGTAAAATGCTCGAACCAAGCTTCGTGAGCGCGGTGTTCGGGCCTCAAGGTCCACCGAGCGCCGACGTCGACTGCGTATTGCCCGCGGACGACGCCAACGACGTCTCCAAACGCGTCCGCGCCATCATTGAAGACATTCGAGCACGCGCATCTCGTGCGCGCCACCTAGCGCTCACTGTCGTCATTCAAGGACACCCGAGCGAAACACAGTTGTTCCCATATCTCGTCGAAGACAGAGGCGCGGCGAACGTCGACGGCGCCTCCTCGTACGCTGACTTCCTCGTCTCCGTCCATCGACAAGTCAGCGCCGCAAACCGCTAGACGCGCACACGCGCCACATTAACTCCACATTGCAATGTAAAACTAGCCCTTCCTACACACGCCACGCACACTCCATCCCATGCGACGAGAGCGCCGAAGACGCGCCGGGACACATATGCACAAAAAGCGTTCCACGCATTCGCGGTGTCACGCACGCCGAATGTCCGAACATCGACCCCACGAGAACCTCACCGCCCCATCGCCATCTCCTCGGTCTCTTTACACGACGCACGCGAACGATGGATAAGGTGCGTCGACGACGACGTCCAACCACTCGAACATCACTCCGCCGTTTCAGTCCTTCACCGCTCGCAGATCGCGCTCGGGACGCGACAGCGACGACGACGACGCGGTTGCGACGATGGGAGAATAGGGTTCGCGAGCGATCATCGATGACTGACGGTGTTTCGTGTTCTCGCGCGCAGGTTGTCGTCATCGACGCCAAGGGCCACTTGTTTGGCCGATTGGCTTCTATTGTGTCCAAGCAGTTGCTTCAAGGGCAGCATGTCGGTACGTATCGCGACGTGCGCGTTGGGTGGATGATGATGGGTTGGCGATGGGCGTGCGCGCGATGCGATGCGATGGGGCATCGGCGTCGTCGCGCGGTGCGCGGCGGCGGCGGCGGTGGATGCGTGACGGCGCGTGTGAGATGTGGAATTATATGAATTGCATCCGTGTCGCGGTCGCGTGCGCGCGCGGAGTGGTTGACGGCGACGTGATGAGTACGGAGTGGTCCGTGGGTGTGCGCGTTCTAGGGCTTTGCTGAAGCGAAGACCCGAGTGCGCGCGCTCGACGGGCTCGCCTCTCGTCACGCCTCGTGATCACGCGCTCCGCACGTGTGAAGTATTGGATACGGCGTGACGATGTGTGTGTGATTTTTGCGCGCTGCGTGGTGTGATTTTCGATTGTGTGTACTGACGCTCGCTGCTCTGTGTTTTTTTCGTTTCTCGCAGTCGTTGTGCGCACCGAAGGCATCTGCATGTCTGGTGGCATGGTTCGTCGTCGCATGGCGCACGACCGCTACAAGAACAAGAAGATGAACACCAACCCGAGAAAGGGCCCGTACCACTACACTAGCCCGTCCCGAATCTTCTGGAAGACTGTTCGTGGTATGATCCCGCACAAGACGGTGCGCGGCGCCGCCGCCTTTGAACGCTTCAAGGCGTACGAAGGTATCCCGGCCCCGTACGACAAGGTGAAGCGTGCGTGCGTTCCGGAGGCGCTCAAGGTGTTGCGTCTCGGTGAAGGCCACAGATTCTGCGTTCTCGGTGACTTCTGCGCCCAAATTGGCTGGAAGCACGCCGCGATCGTGAAGGAGCTCGAGGGTAAGCGCGAGGCCGCCGCGTCCGAGTACTGGGCGAAGAAGAAGGATGCCAACATCAAGCGTGCTGCCGCCGTTGCGGCTGCCAACGCGCAGTTGGGTGACCTCCAAGGGCTTATTGAAGCTACCGGTTATTAGATACGCGAATCACTCGGGATGCTGAGCGAGAGGTTTCTCGCGCGGCGCCGACTGGTTACGAAAAGCACATCTTTAGCCAAACCCAAACTTAGTGATAAGGATAGACGATCCGTTGTGATAGGAAGGAAGTTCCACTATTAAAAATTTCGCTTATGCATCGTACCTACATGTGACGCGCACGCCACCACACACTCCTCTCTCTCTCTCGTTCTAAAAACACACACCCACGCTTTATTAGTAGCGGTATTCGCGCACCGTCTTGAAGAAGTGCCCGACATTTTCTTCGGGCGTACCAACCATGACGCCGTGGCCGAGGTTCATGACGTGCTTCTTGTTACCCGCCTTTTGAATGGTTTCATGCACCTTCTTGGTGATGAAATCTTGCGAGGCAAACAAGTGCAAGGGATCCATGTTCCCTTGCACGGCTTGGTCCATGCCGAGGCGCGCGCGCGCGTCCGCCATGTCGACGGAGCCATCCAAGCTAATGACGTCCGCGTTCGTCGTCGCCAAACGCTCCAAGAACCCAGCACTACCAGAGCTATACAAGATCAACGGCACGTGCGGGTGCGTTTTCTTGCATTCGGCAACGATGCGTTGCAAGTAGGGTAAGCAATACACCGAGAAATCCGCCGGCGAGAATTCGCTCGCCCAAGAATCAAAGATTTGCACCACTTGCGCGCCGCTATCGGCTTGATAGCGCGTGTATTCAATCACAGCATCAGTCAACTTGTTCATCAACGCCTCATACACCTTGGGAGAATCAAACGCCATCTTCTTAATGATCTTATAGTTTGAGCTCGTACCGCCTTCGACGATGTAAGACGCCAACGTAAACGGCGCCCCGCAAAAGCCGAGCACCGTCGCTTCGTTGCCAACTTCATTTCTCAAAATCTTCAACGATTCACCAACAAAAGGCACACTCTTCTCCGGTTCAAGCGGTGTAATCGACTTGATGTCATCCATCTCGCGCACGGGGTTAAAGATAATCGGACCCGTGCCCTTGACAATGTCAAACGGCACGTTCATCCCTTGCAACGGCGTCAAGATATCGCTAAACAAAATCACGCCGTCGGGCTTGAACGCCTCGAACGGCTGCAACGAAATCTCAACCGCCAAATCCACAGTTTCACTAAAACGTGCGATATAAAACACCGCGAACCCCTTGTCAGTCATACGGCGACGAMGACGACGACGACGACGAAAGAAACTTAACGCGACGCAGCCTCGCGCGAGCGTCAACCTCCACAAAAGCGATCGCGCGATCGCATCACCCGCCATCGCTCGCGTACCTGCGCTCACGGAACGTCTTGTGCTTGACGCATAAATCCTGGTAGACTTTCATGTATCGCCCGGCTTGTCGCATCATCCAAATCGGCGGTCGTTCGACGTCTTCGCCGCGAATGGCGCGAAGCATGAGCGGGTCCTCGGCGCCCGCGCGCGTGACGACTCGGCTGCTGCTGCTGCGCGACGACGCCGACGGCGCGCGTCGGGTCTTCGCGACGACGGATGTCGTGAGCGTGTTCGTGAATTGCGTGCTGAGCATCGTGCGTGCGTCGGCGTGTGCGTATGTGAGGCGCGAGACGATGGGATCGGTGCACAAGTCTATCCACTTTGTAACAGATTTTTTTGGCGACGTCTGCGCTTCGCGTTGGCGCTTCGCGGATGATGGCTGACGAGGCGAGTGTGTGTGAGAGAAAGCTAGTGTAAATGAAAACTAGTGTAAATACATTATATCTGTGTGGAGAAGCTAATCATCGTCGTCGTCGTGACGGTGGGACGACGAATGTTTACGCGTTCGGCTCTTTGAGGAGGATTTAGCCGAGCGCGCGCTTTCTTCGACTTCGAGGTCGCGACCAGCCAAGGAAGTCCAACTCGCGTTTTCTTCGTCGTCACCAGCAGCGGCGACGTTCTCGTCGGTGTATTCATCGCTGTCGTCCGAGTGGGACTTGTGTTTGCTATGCGACGACGACGATCTGGACGGAACGCGTTCCGTCGAGTCTTCGGCGAACGATTCACGCTTTGACGGACGCATGGTGAAGTCATCCGATCCAACCATGAGGTTGCTCACATCAAAGTCTGTATCCGCGTCATTGTTTTCCATGTTCTCCATGTCGATATCATCGTCGCTACCCGCGCCAGTCGATGCTCTCGAGAATAAATCATACGAAATCTTGCCAGTTTTCATGTTCTTGGCGTCGTGCATCGAATACGTCGATCGATGTTGATGCAAGTTATCCTTGGCGTCATCCGCGTACGTCGGCAGTGCACGACCTGTTCGCTTGGCAATCACTTCACGTGGTTCTTCGTAGTACTCAGTCTCGTCGATGTCCTTTGAATCTTCAATCATAAAGGCGTTCTTGTGCACGCTTGGCGGTTTGAGCGCGTCCAATCCGTAGGCGGTGGCCCAGAAAGAACCGTCGTGACGTTGTGAAGCGTACACAACAGGCGCATCCGCAACTGGCGCGACAGGTTGCGCCGGCGCTGCTTGCACGGGTACTGGCTTGGGGGGCGTAGCCACAGCGTGAGGCTGAGACAGCGGAAGAGCTTGAGCTTGTACCGCTTGTCCTGGGTTGAGTTCCACGTGCACTGGCGCAAACTTGGAATCAGTCTGCGCCGGTTGAGCCTGCTGCGCTGGTTGTTCTACGACCGGTTGTACCGGTTGTTCTACGACGGTCTGCGGTGGTTGTTCTACGACGGGCTGCGCCGGTTGAGCCGTGACGGGTTGCGCCGGCTGAGCAGCGCCAGTCTGC
>WMKK01000007.1:409938-537908 GCA_012295225.1 Ostreococcus mediterraneus
GACCGGTTGTGCCGGTTGTTCTACGACGGTCTGCACCGGTTGAGCCGCAACGGGTTGCGCCGGCTGAGCCGTAGCGACAACGTGTGTAGGATTGAGCTCGACGTGCACCGCAGCAAAAGCGCCAGTCGTCGCCACTGGAACAACCGCCGGCTGCTCAGCGACAGGTTGCGCGGCATCTTCGGCGTCTACTCCAAGCGGCGCAATATCGGGCGTGATCCTCACAAGATTCGATGGCGCTTGTTCGAACATTGAGCTGGCGCGAACATCAGCCTTGTCGAGAAGTGATGACACGACGCTCATAGTTGTGTCATCTAAAGGAATCTCTGGAAGGTTGCCTAAACTCGCTTGATTCGTGGGCGCACCACCTAGACGTGGCGTCACTGATGTTTGCTCGCCCAATTGCGCGGCCGCCATACGAGTCTGGTACACATCCATGCTCCAAAAGTTTTCATGCAAACCCGCGTTGGGCATTTTCCAACCCCAGAAAAAGTTCTTTGCGCCCATGGCTTTGAACGCCTTCAATTGGCTCTTGTAAACCGTTTGCGAGACAACCGAGTCACTGCAGCCTTTGGAACTATCGCGATGCGTCGCCAATGACCATTCACCAATGCTAAAATGTTTCACCCCGTACGTCTCCGCCGGGCGCTTGATGCTGCCAATGAACGCCGCCGCCGAGGCACGCACGCTTTCGGCAATTTTTGGAATAGGATCGGAGCACTTAAACGCACAGCCACTCTCACAGCCAGTGTTACCCCAAGCGAGATAGAAGTGGACATCCAAAACGGCCCAATGGTCGAGCTCGGTTTCGTCAAACCACGACGCCATGAGCTTGCCGTATTCATTTTGAGCAATGCCCGCGGTATTCATCAAATTGACGTACAACTTTGGCACCGGGCGCTTCATCGATTCGCGCGGGCGAACCACAATTTCACGGTACATGTAGATTGCTTTCGCCATCCAATTCAACATGACTTCCTTCTTCTCCGGCATCATGTGCGCAGGTTCGTTGAGAAGCGTAAACCCATCGATGAAATCTTTATCGGCTTCAGCCAAATCGTTGTACCACTCGAGCATCTTTCGTGCCGAGTGCAAGCCAAGTAGTTGAGTCTTTTCGTCGTCCCAGAACGCCGGTCTGTGCGGAAACACTCCGTTGTACGTACCAGCGCTCGAACCTCCGGGCATGTTGTGCATGTCGAGCAAAATCGTCGACCCAGTGACGCGGTGCACAGTGCGCAACACCGACGTAAGTTCTTTCTTGTCCAAAGACACAAACGCACGGTCTTTGTACACGGGATCATGCACGAGAACAGTTGGTTTCTCATCCGTCCCTTGAAACGCGGCCCAGGTAATCGGGACGCGCAACGTCTGGTAGCCCAAGCCCTTGATCTTCTCCAAGTCGCTATTCGTAAGGAAATCCGAGCGATGCGCCGCCAGCGCCTGCACGGCCGCATCTTCACCAAGCTTCTCCACAAGCTTCATAGTGAGTTCACCTTCACTGGCCCATTTAAACCCAAGGCTTTCGCTAGACGTGAACACTGGCGGAAACACCGCGCCTTGCGCCTGGCCCAAATCCGAATCCACGATCGACGTCTCGCCATTCGCGTAAAACCAATCCTCCAACTGAAGCCATCCATTCAAGGCCACACCCGTCGCGTGATCGAACCGCGACCCAGTAAACGCATTCAGATTCGCCGTCTCGTGCACACCATCCCCGAGCGCCGCACCGACGCGCACCGCGCGCGCGCCCCCGACGCTCGCCGCGCGGCCGCACGCGCACGCCACCGCGAACGCCCCCACCGCGAGCACGCACGTCGCCGCCCCGCTCAACCCTCCGCGAACGTGTCTATCGTACGCACTCGCCGCCCGTTCGCCCATCGTCGCGCGCGACGACGTACCACACGCGCGCACATCCGCGAACGCGCGATCGCGATCGCGAACACCATCGTCCCCGAGTTCAATGTCCTCATCGGTCGCGCGCGCGCTGTGGCGCACGACGCTTTCCGACGCGGACGCGGACGCGGACGCGCGCGACGACGACATCGCCGCGGACGTCGCGCGCCCGAGGAGCGCCGCGCGTTCGCTCATGTCGCTCGCGCGTCGCGCTTTTGAGCTCGGAAGTGCGCTGGGTGTGGGTGTTACACGCGGCTGTAGTTTATACATTGGTGGCGTCAACATAAATATTTATCTCCGCCGCTGGGGTCGGTCTTTTACGTATCTAGTGAGTTACTGATGTATGATCTGTTCTAAGAAATACGGATTGAGCTGGTGTGTTTTTGTGATTTTGGTAATACAATGAGCGTGATGTTAAGTACGATACGTGGGACCACGAGCGAGCGCGGACGCGGCGCGCGCACGTCAGACGTCGATGCGCGCGATCGGGTGCGCGACGGCGACGACGACGGGCCCGGTGCGCGCGTCCGCGCGTCGAGCTCTGTGCGTCGGTGGTGGTGAATCTTTCGTTCGCGTCTCGGCGCGGTCGGTGCGGTGGAGCGCGCGTGGAGGTGATTGTCGTTTGAATACGTCTGCGAGGACGATGGTGCTGACGGGCGCCGCGCGGGCGTCGACGCGGGCGAGAGCGACTGTGGGCGCGGTGGGCGAACGTCTGATGCATCGGATGTTGTCGAGCACGAGTGCGTCGACGCGAGGAGAGGCGGTGCGCGCGGTGAGTGGGGTGAATTCGATGACGCCGTCGAATGGGAATTCTTCGTGGAAGAATCCGCCGCCGTTGCGAGGGGCGCCGCCGTTACCGCCGGCGCAGAAGAGCGCGACGAACGGTAGGGTAGGGAATTCTTCATCTATGCCGCCGCCGCTGTCGCGACCTGGCACGATTGGGGGAATCCTACCAGAGGATATCGACGCGGTGTATCATCAAATGCAACATCTCGGGAATAAGTGGGCCGACGCGCACGCCGAGGCGGAAATGTTGGAAGAGGCTAAGAAATGTGTGCTGAGTACAATTACACTGCACTACATTACCGATGGGGAGACCAAAGCGTCGGCGGAAGTGCGTGCGTACGCGTCGCAGGAGTACCAGGATCACATTAAGAAGATGGTTGAGGCGCGACGCAAGGCGAATGTCTTAAAAATTGAGCTCGAATCGACCAAGACGCATCTCAATTTGACGCGCACGTACGAGGCGACGCGCCGTGAAGAGATGAAGATGCTTTAGATATTTTAGTAGCTTTCGATTTTTGATGTATGTATCACCTGTCTAAAATTCTACATCGCGTTGAGTCCCAATTTTGAGCTATAGCCGCCGCTCTTCTGTGCTTCGGCGACGAGCTGGACCATCTTTGCCACGCAACCCGCGAGCTGGAGCGGCGTCGCGCAGCCTTCGGCGAATCGCAAGTGCGTGAATCCAATAATGCGTATCAATTCAAGTTTGACGAACTCCGGCATGGCGTTGTCGTCGTAATTCTTGCACACCCGGTACATGGTGCCGATGATGTCAAACACTGAGTATCCGAGATCGTGCAAAGACTTCAAGCGTCCGTAGGCGTCATCCATGTTACCTTGCAACACAAACGCAAAGCAATCTCGGATGATATTCGGGTGCGGTTGATCGCACACCTTGAATACGTTCTCCTCGTTCACCATTCCAAACCCGCAGTGCGTCGACTGCAAATTATTCAACGCCTGTCGCATGTCACCATCCGCGGTGAACACGATGGCCTCCAATCCCTTGGGCACGTACGTCACCTTTTCTTGCTCCACCACCGTCATCAATCGCTTTAAAATCTGTTCATCCTCCAACCGCGCAAAGCGCACGATGGCGCATCTCGATTGAATCGGCTCGATAATCTTATCGCTCGTGTTACACGCCAACGCGAACCGCGTCGTCGCGCTAAAAATCTCCATCGTCCGTCGCATCGCTTGCTGCGCCGCCGTCGTCATCGAATCCGCCTCGTCTAAAATCACCAATTTCGTACGACCCGGTGGTAACGTCACCTTCTTCTGTGCAAACATCTTAATCTTATTCCTCACCACGTCGATCCCGCGTTCATCCGACGCATTCAGCTCCAACACCGCATCCTTTTGTCGATCACCCAAGAGCTCGCGCGCGAGCACTAAAATCGCCGACGTCTTCCCGCATCCCGGCGGTCCGGAAAATATTAAATTCGTCATGAACCCAGCGGCGACCATGGCTTTCATGCGCGCCACGGCGTCGACGTTCCCGACTAAATCATCCAGCGTCTTGGGGCGATACTTTTCCACCCAAGGCACGAGATTATCGACGGCGCCGTCGCCGTCACCGCCCGCGGCGGCGGATTTACTCGCCGCGGACATCATCTCGAACGCGTTACGTTTAGTCGCCATCGTACGCGGCGCGGGCGCGGGCGGACGCGGACGCGAGGCGGCGCGATGTGGCGATCGATGGGACAGTTTTTTGAATTTTTCTCCAGCGACAGACGACCGCGCGGGACGCGAACGGGCGCTCGACGTCATCGCGTCGTGCACGATTGCCGTCGCGTTCGTGGATGACGACGCATCAGAGCTATGTGACAACGCTATGTGACAACGCTATGTTTCTCTATGTGCTACGGGTGAGAGGCTAGGATTGACGACGATGGGCGTCGACGAAGGCGCGCAGGCGCGGAAAGAACGCCGCGAGGTACGCCGGGACGCGAGGCACGTACTCGGGGTGTGCCGATTCCAGCGCCCGTTCGAGGTCGTCTATGGCGATCCATTTCGTGGCGGTGACTTCGGCGGCACCGATGGCGAATTCTTCGCCTTCATTGGCGACGTCCCAGGCTAAAAAGTAGACGTCTTCGTAGCAATTGCAGCCGCCGAGCGCGTGCTGCGCCGCCGGGCAGGTAAACTGTTTCGCTCCTAACCTCTCGCCATCGATCACGACCCCGAGCTCTTCCGCTAATTCACTCACCGCGGTAATTCTAGAGTCGCGTTCGCTCGCGTTGACGTGTCCAGCGGCGCTGATATCCCACATGCCAGGAAACGTATCCTTGCCGAGCGACCGCCGCTGCACGACGACGCGCGCACTCTCGCAGTCCACAATCCACACGTGCGTGCTCCGATGCCAATCTCCATCGCGGTGCACGTCTCCGCGAGCTTTTACCATCCCCTCGCGCGCCGTCGTCCCCACACGCGGCACGGGCGTGGATGCGTACACGTCGAACGACGCGCTCGGAGCTTCAAAAATGTCAAACATTTCGCTCGACACTTGCGCGTGCGCGAGCGCGTGCGGGTTCTCCATGCCGCGCCGCGCGCGACGACGGATGATTTAAATACGAATGCACGCGTCGGCGTCTCGCGCTCGCGCGCGCGGTCGCGATGATGGCGGTGTGGCGCGCGCGCGACAATGGAGCTCACGCTGTACCGAGCCGCACTTCACTTCACGACGGCGACGACCACCACCACCATGGCTCTTCGACGCGCGCTGAACCTGCAGACGTTCGTGAGATCGGCATCGACGTACGTGTATCGCCGCGCCTCTTCGCGCGCACGCACGCGCGCGCGCGCGATCGCACCGGGGCGCGGGACCTCGATCGAGGGCTCCCGCGCGCATCCGCGCCTCTTCGCGCGCGCGTGCGCGAGTGTCGCCTCGTGCGAGCGCATGACTGACGATAACGCGTGCTTAACATTCTTTTACACGTGCGCGCGCAGGATATCGATGAGCGTGATGCGAGAAGGCACGAGGTACGCGGTGGAGGGCAAGGTTGGGGAGACGCTGGCCAAGGCGTTGTCGCGACACCCGGCGCTCGTGACCGCTGTTCCGGTGACGAGCATCGTGCGCGGACCGGATGCGCACGTGTTGATACCTGATGAGCATTTGGCGAAGATGCCGGAGCTTGAGTACTTAGAGAGGACACAGTTGGAGGACGTCGGGATCGACCCGGGGGCGAACTCGCGACTGGCGAGCCAGTGCATGTTGACGCCCGAGCTGGATGGGTTGGTGGTGTCCATCGCCGAGATGTATCCGGAAAATCCGATGTGATGACGGCGGGGGAGAACGGACGGGCGATCATGGATGTACCATATAGCGGTTTTGAAATATAACTACAAACTACTAGCTTCTTTTCAGAAACTTGAGCAACGTCGCGCTAAAACTTGTTTACATGCCTGTTCGTCTAGCGTCGTGCAGCAAGCTGTATGGACTTGATGACGCTGCTGAATTGTTGAATTGCACACGCCCTTGCTGGAGCGCTGAAGACGGCTTCGGACGCTTCGACGCGGAACCTTGCGCCAAGGAGTTCGTCGGCCGAGGACGCGTCAATGCCGGGGCGTCGTCGTCATCATCAGAGATAACAATCACATCTGGTTCTTTCGCCATGGATTTTCGAGGTTGTGTTGGTGCACCACCGCCAAATTGAGCAGCTTCACGAATCGCGCGTTTGTATTCCTCTTCTTCGTCGAGCTCAGAGTCGTCGGCATCGTCACCGCCGTTGCTGGCTGCGATTTGCTTCGATTGTACATTTGTTGTTTCGGTGTCATCCCCAGCAATTTTCGTCGCCGTGCTCGTAGGACTCATTTCATCAGCTTTCTGAAGCGCCCATGTCACCTCGCTACCATTTATTGTCGACGCGTACCATCGCAGCTGATCAGGCGCGAGCGATGTCGCTCCGGCTTCTTCACGCGGGCGCCATCGGCCCTCCTTGTCGATTTCAATTCGGCTCACCTTGTCCAACCTGCGCTCGCTGATAGTGTCTACGCATCGCTTGATGAAACTATCCACTCGTAAATCCGATGGTCCGCCTTTCTTTCCGCACTCTGGGCAACACCATTTACGACTAACCACGTTCAACTGAAGGAAACTCGTGGCGTCAAACGCGTGCATACCTTGGCATGACGACAGTCTCGCCGGCGTTGAGAACACTTGGCCGCTAATCGGACATCGAAGAGAAAACAACGTGGAATCCTCCATGATAATGTCATCATCCGTCTTTGTGAAGCCAAGATGCTTCAGGGCATTTTTCAACGCCACAGCTTCAGAGGACGCCTTTGGAATGTTCGCCGAAACTTCATCCAACGTACGCCTCCTAGCAATACGTACCGCAACCAAGAAGTTACCACGCTTGTCCCGATGAAACATGCGTACGTGGTTCGATCCAGCACGCAACCTTGACACCGGCACGCGCACTGCAGGGTCACGAGTAGACTTTGTTACGCTCTTAATCGTGGACCTTCGGGGGACTTGCAAATTTGAGTCGTTCACGGTGAGATAAACATCCAGAGGCCACTGTATGCGCTCTTTCACATCATCATTCTGTAACATGCAGACAACTTGAAGCTCAAATTCGTCGTTTTGTAAGAAACGCATGCTAGCTGCATCAAGAAAGAAACATGTCTGAAACGTTTTGAGCGGCAAGACTTTTTGTGGTGGTAACAAAACGCCAGGTACGTACGTCGGATTCTGCCTTTGACTAATCATTTCGTACATCGGTTCTGCTTTCTGTAAACGCGCATAAAACGCCATGGTGTCCTTGTCTAAACCTGCAGGAGCCATATCGGCTGGAGCCTCATTCGTACTATGATCCACCGACCAATTCGCGGGGATAGATTTCAAGACACCCGACTGCGGCACGGCGGAAGTAGACCGCGGCGCGGCTTCAACAGACCGCGACACGGCTACAGTGCTGGGTCGAGCGAGCGCTGGATCATCAGGTGCACAGACACGAGTGGGAGGCGAAGCAGAAGTGACGGCGACGGTGGCCGCAGCCATGTCGGCGTTTGCCTCGGCGCGCTTGCGGTCGAGCGTATACCGAGCTTGTTGAATCTCAGCATGCTTATAGTCCACCTTCTCTTTGTTCGGTCCAACGTATGTTCTCGATGGTCTCGATACGTCTGGCGACTCCAAATACGCTTTTCTCGCGTCGAACACTTGTGCCATGTTTGGAGGTTTGAGGTGCAACAATAACGCGCGGTTGCACTCGGTTCTCGAATCCCAACACGTCTCGCCGACAAAAGGAAGAGACGGGCCCCCATATTGCACCATCCACGTCAACCAAGCTTTATCTTCATCACTAATGTTTGATATCTCAACCTTTGACTGACTATAAAGTTTGTACATGGCGATACAAAGCGCACCTTGCGTCGAAAAATACGACCGCGGCGACTCGTGCGACAACGCCAACGTGTGCCGCCACACGTCTCTCGCCACCGCGCAAGGATTCGCCAAAAACTCCTCCTCCCTCCCCGCGTGCACGTGAATCCAAAACGTCGAAAACGTCACGTGCGGGAGTAGATACGGCTGCGTCAGTTCGAAAATCGCCGCCGGCACATCCCCTCGAAGCGTCACCCCTCGCGCCACGCCTCGACAACACTGGTCCGCGATGCGATTCACCACCTCCGCCTTTGCGCACGACGTCGTCTTCAATTGCATCGCCTGCGCCAACACTTGCAATTGCGATAGCTTTATCCCTTGAAGCGCGCGCACCACGTCGTCTCGGCGTTCGGGCGCTAAAATCGCCGTTTCTAATTTGTACGTGCCCCAGTACAGCTTCTCCCAGTGCGCGCAGTCAAGGTCCAATTGCAGCGCGCACAGCGAACACCACGCCACGCTGCCCGGGCGGATTTTCAGCCGAACGTCAACAGGGGGTATGGCCCCCATCGCAGCGCCGTGCGATGCGCGTGCGCGGCGTCGGCGTCGCGCTCTGGCGACGTCGCGTCGGCGTGATTTCGACTCTTAAGCCTAAACCCTATCCCAACGCGCGAGACATTTATCATTATGTGGTTTACGTATCATATACACATTTATGTCTTTCATAATTTCATGAATATAATTGTTAAATATGATTGACGCAGTGTGGATCTTTGTATGAATGATGCATTCGAGTGTCCAAAAGGCCCCGGCGCCGGCGCGACCTCACACGTCGACGCCGTCGCCTCGCGACGAGCGCTCGATCGCGCGCCACGAGCGGTAGGGAGCCGTCGAGCGTCGCCCTGAGCGATCGTTCGCGTCTCGCGCACACCGTCGCCCGCACGCGATCGAGCGCGTGAGCGCGCACGGCGAAAAGTGCATTTGTGATGACGTTGGCGCTCTCGAGCGCGTGTCGCGCGGCGTCGTGTGCGACGCCGATCGGCGCCAGCGCGCGCACATCGCGCGCGGAACGCGCGGCGCGTGGTGCGTGTCGCGGACGATTGAGCGCGCGCGTGCGCGGGGTGGATGTAGACGTCGGGGCGAGGGGCGCGGGACGCGATCGGGTCGCCGTAGGCGGCGGCTGGGTCGGCGCGCGCGAGGCGAGAGGCGCGAGGCGAGGGGATGCGTGCGTGTTTGCTGGTGCGCGCGATGATTCGGCGAACATGGCTGCGCTCACCGCGGATCAGGCGTCGGAGATTGCGTCGGAAGTGGCGAAGTTGAAGGAGGAGTTGAAGGAGAACGTGAGAAAGGTTGAAAAGGCGCAGCAAGAGAGCGAAGAGGCGGAGACCAAGGCGAAGGCGATGGCGGAACAAGCGCTGCTCGCGACCGAAGCGTATCAAAAGGATGAAGAGTTGGCGTTGTCGGCGATGAACTCCACGGAAGATTGTGGGAAATCTGTGATTGAAGCCAAGGTTGGCGTAGACGCCGCCATAGTTAGGTTGAAGCGCGTTGAGGAAGCCATCGCGCGCTCGGAGCTCGCGCCTACGGATGATACAGTTTCGAATTCTAGTGCGGCGGTCATTGATGAAAAAGTTCTCAAGAAAGACGCCAACGACGAGTCCGCTAAGGATGTCATCGCGTCGAAAATGGGATTGAAAGCTGCGCCGTGGTGGGAGACGGAAGGCTTGACTCTCGAGGAAGCCGAATCGACTGCGGTGGAGCAATTGAAGGCGGCCGAAGATCTCGTGAAGGAAACTGAAATCGAACTTGCAAGACGTGAAGAATTTGCCACTGAAGTCGCGGCTAAAGCGAAGAATTCGTTGGAAATGTCGAAGAACGCGCACGACCGCGCCGATGAGGCGATGAGCAAGATTTCAGTCAAGATGGGAGCTGTCCTCGAATTGAACGAAACGATCAATCGAATCGAAAAAGAACTCGCGGAAAAGCAACGTCTCGTCGATGGCGTGATGTTTGACGAGTCGGCCGTCGCGACCATCACGCGTGGTGTTGAAACTGACGTGAAGAGCAAGGAGGACATCAAAATGGAAGTGAAGGAAGAGCTCGCGGACAAGCGTGCTGCCGCAGCTGCGGAACAAGCGAAAAAAGAACCATCTACCGCCGTGCTCAAGTCTAAATCAAGCTCAAAATCACTTTCTGCCGGTTACTTCACGACCTCGGAGTCTGCGAAATCTGAAGAAAAGGATGCAAGCGCTGTGTTGGACAAACTCAAAAAAATCGCCACCGCGATGCTCTTGTTCGGGTCTGCAACGTTGATGCTACCTGCGAAGCCGTGCGCAACGGTACGTCAACGGATTGGCACATCTATAGTCAAAGTGGGGAGCACAGCAAAGTCGGTGACGAATTCTTTTAGAAGCGAGGTAAACCAGTTTATTGAACGCGTTGTCCCAGAAAGCGAACGCAAGCTCGCGGCGCATGCGGCGCATGAAGCTGCGGAAACCGGCATGACCGATGTGCTTTGGCTCTTGTTTACGTCTGTTGTTGCCGTGCAATTGGTGACGAAACTCCCTGGTGGTTCTCCGGTTTTGGGTTTTCTTCTAGGTGGCGCGCTCGTCGGACCGTTCGGGTTAGGAATTATCACGCACGTCGAGCAAGTCAAAGTACTCGCTGAATTTGGTGTCGTTTTCTTACTCTTCAACATCGGTCTTGAACTGTCGTACCAGCGTCTCGTTTCGATGGCTAAATACATCTTCGGTCTCGGTTCAGCGCAAATGGCGTTGTCCACTGCTGTCGGAACTGGCGTTGCAGTCGCATGCGGTATGGCTGTGCCGCCAGCCGTGATTGTTGGTTTGGGCTTGGCGTTTTCCTCTACCGCGGTGGCGCTTCAAGTGCTCGCCGATCGAGGAGAGTCTGCGAGCCGTCACGGTCGAGCGACGTTCTCGGTGCTCCTCTTCCAGGATTTAACCGTCGTGCTTGTCTTCATGCTCGTACCGCTCTTGGCTGGTCCAGACAGCGGAAGCTTGACGGCGATTGCTGGCTCGTTACTGAAGGCTATCGTCAAGACTGGTGTTGCCATTGGAGCAATCATTGGTCTTGGTCGATTAATTTTACGGCCTGTATTCGACCGCGTCGCCAAGCTTCGGCAGGCTGAGCTTATGAGCGCGACGACGTTGTTTGTCGCTCTCGGCACTTCGTTGCTTACGCAATCTTTAGGATTATCGATGGCGCTTGGAGCTTTCCTCGCTGGTTTACTCTTGGCTGAAACCGAGTTCCACTTGCAAGTTGAAAACGATATCGCACCGTTCAGAGGCCTCCTTCTTGGTTTGTTCTTCATGACTGTCGGTATGACTATCGATCCGATGACGTTCACCAAGAGCGCCTTCAACATCATCGCCATGATGATTGGAATTGTAACCGCTAAAATCGCCGTTGTTGCTGCTGTTGGCCCATTGTTTGGCCTATCCGTGTTGAATTGTGTCCGTGCTGGTATGTACATCGGACCTGGGGGTGAATTCGCCTTCGTAACGTTTGCTGAAGCCGTGCGGGTTGGTTTGTTCAACCCGGAAATCGCGACGCAACTCAACTTGGCTGTGGTGCTCACCATGGCCATCACTCCGTACTTGGCGGAGTTTGGTAACAAGCTCAAAGATGTRTTGCAAAGTGCCGACGTTGCGTCATTACAACCGAACGAGAATGAAGTCGATGATCTGAAGGGACACGTCATTTTGGCTGGCTACGGGCGCAACGGTAGAATTGTCGGCGAAATTCTTACGCAAAACTTGGTGCCATTTGTCGCGTTGGATGTCAGACCTGAAATCGTCAGCGAAGGTCGCGCGAGAGACCAAAACGTGTACTTCGGTGACGCCGGTTCTGTAGAGGTGTTGCGTGCTATCGGCGCCGCACGCGCGTCTTGTGCAGTCGTCGCGCTTAATTCACCCGGCGCCAACTATCGCGCGGTGTGGTCGTTGACGAAGAACTTTCCAAACGTCCAAACGTACGTGCGCGCGAGAGATGTCGAAGGTGGTTTAGTGCTCGAAAAAGCCGGCGCCAAGGCTGTGGTGCCAGAAACACTTGAACCTGCACTTCAACTCGCCGCGGCGCTCTTGCGCGAAACGAAGATGCCGGCGGATGATATCACCGTCGCCATCGACACGTACCGCCGCAACCACCTCAAGGATCTGCAGTCTACGCAAAAACTTAGCGTAAACTACAGACAAAGCATGGATGAAGGTTTCGCGCCGAATTCCGTGTAAGATGCTCACATGAGTATAGCGTAGATAGGTTTCTCCGTGTTCATAGCACAACGTTGTCGACAAACATTTCATTTTTTATTAAAAACGTGTGCCACTATCTCTACGACGACGTCGTCGCGCGGGCTCACCCAATTCTGAACAGGACCGTGCCCTTGTTCTTTCCTTTCTTCTTGCGCGACTCGTCGGTGGGTTCAGGAATGGTGAAGTCTGCGGCTGACGTCCTAGCGCCCCACACTGGCGCGCTCGCCGTCACGGGTTGCGGCGCCGCGCCGAGCGCAGGACCGAACCTGTCGCCTGTGTTGAAATTGAGGCTCGGCGCGTCCACGCCAGACGCGAAACCTCTCCCCACGACATTGCTAAATGACGTCCCTCTAGGCCCTTGCACGTGCGCCACTTCTTCATACATAGCCATGCGCTCGAGTTGTTCGGATTCTTCTTCTAAAAGCATGCGCGCGAACGCAGCATCCATCGATGTATCCGCCCTCGGCGACGCCCCAAGCTCAGGCATCGCGTCTCGGATCGACTTTGAAAACGGCTGCGACTTTGCCTTGGCCAGCGCCTCGGCGCGAAGCTCTTTTGATTTACTCCTCGCCTCCGCCGCGCTCTTCTGCGCCCGTCGTTTCGCGCGCTGCCGTAATTCGCTCCCACTCGCGCCGTCCAACACACGTTTGGGCACGTGCGGCGTCATGTCGAGCTCCACCATGACGTACTCAGTCGTCAGCGGAATGTGACGAATGTGCGCCGCGCGTCGACGGCTGTCCTCATCCTGGGTATTTCGCTCCATGTCCACCACGACGCCATCGATTTCGAGCGGAAGCGCGGCGTAGGATCCGTAGTGCTCGAGCAGCACGCGCATGCACGCGCCGTGGAGCAGCACTTGTTGGCCATCCGGGGATTGATAAAAATAATAGACGTCGGTGCGTTCGTTAGCGGCGCTGGACGGTTTCTTCGCTTCGTCCTCTGGTGCTGGGTCTGACGGTGGCGCGGCGGTGACGTTTGTTGGTGAAGATGGTGATGCCGGTGCGTCGCATATCGCCTCAGTCTCGTCGTCGTTCTCGTCCTCGTCATCGTCATCGTCATCGTCGATTTCATCTTCGTCGTCTGTAAACGCCGATTCCACGCGCACCTTTGATCCCGCAATGTACGCCATGTTCTTGCGAGCTGCCGGGAGTGCGGGGAACTGTGGCGCCGCCGGTGTAGGTTCTTTTGATAAAGGCGCCTCCAGTGCGGGCGCGACAACCCCTACTGGGCGCGAACGCGGCGGAGGACACGGCGCGCCTTCGCTCATACATCGACGCTCAATCATGCGGTCGATGCGCCGACTCAACGCGTCAACAGATGCCAACGCATACGGAAGCTCGGCGACGTCTGAGTGTTCCGTCAATACTGCAATGTACGATTCCAGCGATTCCAACTCTTGCGTCGCGATCGCAACCTCTTCATTGGTGAGTGTGTACTTTGCAAAGGCGTCGCAGCCGCAATCCGGCAGCGCGCGCGGCCATTCACCCGCGCGAGGCGGCGCCGTCACTTTAGCCGTCTTACGACCAGGCACGTGCGAATTTCTCTGTCTACACATGAGCACGAACTTTTGCACGTTCCCCACGCTCGTGGGATGAATCGCCCGGCGTCGAACGCTCCGTAAATCCGCCAATCGAATCTCCGTAAAACACATGGGACACTTTGCCGGCTTCCCATCCGAACGCGTGGTTAAAATATGCCGAGCAATGCATGGAAAACAAAACGAGTGCCCACACACCGTCATTTGCGGTGCCGTCGGGGCGTCGTCGAAACAAATCGGACACGACAGCGCATCCACCGACCCGCACTCAACCTGCACGACGTCTTCCCAGCTCACCATGTGGTCCGCGTCGTGCGCGCTCTTCCTCAAATCGGCGCTATCCGCCACGAGAAATCTAAAATTCGCCTGCAAAAACAGCTCCTTCTTATACACCGCCGTACGCGCGCGCGCGCTGCCTTTCGCACCGACGCTACCTGCGCCGTACACGCCGCGCCGTCGCGTAGACTCGCGTTCGCGCTCGCGCCGGGGCAGACTAAAGTTGAGCAAGAAATCCGCCCGCACCGCGCCCGCACCGCGCGACGCCCCGCCGCTCGCACCGCCGCTCGCACCGCCACTCCCGCCATCCCCGCCCGCGCGCCCGCGCCCGCGCCCGCGCCCGCGCCCGGCCGCACCGCGCCCGCGCGCACCGCGTCCGCGTCCTCCATCGCTCGGCGCCAACGTCACCGTCGACGTCGACGCCGCGCGAGACGGCGCGAACGGCGCCGCCGTGACGCGCAGCGACGTCGACGCACCGTCCGCGACGCCGTCGGCTGCCGCGTCGCGCGACATTGTCGTCGTCGACGACGCTACAGCGCGCCAAAGTCTGTGGCCTCATCCGAGCTCCACCTCACACACCGTCGCACCGCGCGTCGCCGTCCGCGTCGAGCGCGCGCCATGCACGCATCGACGGTGTGTGTGTGTTGCCAGCAGTCGGCGTACGCCGCGGAGTCCGTGGACGTCGACCAGAGGCGGTATCACCGAGGCTGTTTTAAATGCGCGACGTGCAACGTCAAGCTGTCGATGGCAAACTTTATCCTCGTCGACGGCGGCGTGTACTGCCGGACGCACGGGGTGTCGAAAACCGTGCACGTGAAGCCGCACGTTGATGCGCGGGCGAACTTTATCGCGAGTTATGTGCGCGAGACGAGCGGTGTGGGTGGAGACGCGCGCGCGTCGGTTGGGCTCGAGCGCGAAGCGTCGGCGAGTCCGCAGTCGGCGAGTCCGAACGCGCGGAAGATGAATACGATTGCGATGTTGACGCGAAGTGCGTGTGCGAGATGTGGCAAGGCGGCGTATCCGATTGAGTCTGTGGATGTGGATGGCGCGACGTGGCATAAGGCGTGTTTTAAGTGTAAAACGTGCGCGTGCACGTTGACGTTGAGCACGTTTGTGACGTCAAATGGTGAATTATATTGTCGAAAGGACGTGCCGAAGACGAAAGCGACGGTTGGTGTGAGTGTTGTGGGTGCAAAGAGTACGCCGGCGTCGCCCGCACGCGCTGTGGCGGTGGCGGTGGCGCCGCTTGAACCTGACGTCGGCGTTGAACGAGCCGCGACTGACGCAATCGACGGCTCGGACGACGAAGACCAAAAGAAAGACCAAGACGAGGACGAGGACGACGAAAAGAGCGACGCAATCGCCGATCCCGAGGACGTCGTCGACGTCGACGCGAAGACGCCCATGGTTGAAATCACGAACGATGCCGAGCCCGTGATGCGCGGCGACGCGTTGTTTGAAAAGAACGCGGGCGAGGACGACGAGGCGGCTGACGCCGTGGACGAACTCACCGAGCACATTGCCGAGGTTAAAGTCGCACCGGCACCGAACGGTAAGAAAAAGAAAAAGAATCGAGGCGGTCGAAAGTAAGTTGTGCGCGCTAAAAATAGTAACAATGTAATGTACATCCCGCGTGTCTTGTCGCGTGACTTGTCGCGTAACTGTTTTTTTTTATAATTTGGCGTTTTCAACGCAACTTGTAGCGCAGCCGCGCAGCAAAGAGGATGAGCTCATGAACTCGCGCGAAGCGGAAGTATAGGGACTGTCTGAAGTACGCCAGAGATAACGGCTGCGAATGGAACGGGCTTGTCTAACATGCTGCACTGTTGTGCAATCATCGTGGCTATGAAATCTCTCATGTCCACGATCGATGCAAATAAGACGCGCGTTCCGGAGAACGAGTACTTGAAAATGTGCGAGAAAGCGCAAACGATTTTTGAAACAACCATGATTCGCTGTTTTACTTATGATTTTCGTGTATGTTTGTAAGAATGCATTAGAATTTGTACTAAGAATAGTCCCGATGTAAAAGATTCGACGACGTACCGTCGTCGACGATGATGGTGCGCTCTTTCCCTAGGTTTTTTCCTACGTAGTGATACTCTCTTCCCGTTGTTGCCGCAAGAGCTACTTTTGCGTTCTGAGCACGTCGAAGAACGGATGCGCTTGCGCATCTTTAGCCGTGATGCGCTCAGCGTGGTCATAGCGCAGGAGCTTGTCCAAGAAATCAATAGCCTCCGCGCTCACCAAGTGTTGATTTTCAGCAGAAATGTACTTGCTCCACGGCTTGCGAGTGTGTCGCCCGATGAGAGCTTCAAAGTTTGGATCGAGCTCGATGCGATACTTGTTCAAGTACGCGTACAACTCATCCGTCCCCAAAACCTTTGCAATGCGTACCAACTGGTCATAGTTGTCGTGACCCGCGAAAAATGGTTCTTTTCTAAAGATCATACCCGCAAACATGCACCCAAGACTCCACATGTCGAGCGAGTAGTCGTAATCTTGTAAATCCACCAATAACTCTGGACCCTTGAAGTACCTGGACGCGACGCGCACGTTGTACTCCTTACCCGGGTGGTAAAACTCCGCCAACCCCCAATCAATCAAACGCAACTCTCTTTTGGAGTGATCAATCATCACGTTATGCGGCTTGACGTCGCGATGCATGATGCCTTGCGAATGGCAAAAATCAAGCGCCTTGAGCAACTCGTGAATGTAGTACCGAATGTCGTAATCGGTCAGCGTCGGATACAAAACCTTGAAATCCGTATTGTTGACGTACTCAAAAATTAAACTTGGCGTCTTCGTCGTCGGTTCACGCACAATGTCTAACAACTTGATCACATTCACGCCCCCAGTAAGATTTTGTAAAATCTTGATCTCGCGCTTAATTTTCTTCTTCTTCACCGGTTTCAGAATCTTAATAATACACTTCTCCCCGTGCGCGTTTCGCCCTTCAAAAACCTCAGAGTACTTCCCTCGCCCCACTTTCCTCACGACTTCATAATCATCCTGCTCGCCCCACTCCACCGTGAGCGCTTCGTAGTCCCAGTACTCGCGCGGCTTTTCGTCGTTGGCGTGCGCGTACACCGCCGACAGCGACGCCGCCGCGTCCCGTCGAATCGCCTTACCGATGCGCGTCGACATCTCGCTCGCGCGCGCAACTCACTTCGCGCCGTGCGCACGCGCCGCGCACGACGCCGCCTTCCGCGTGACGACGACGACGAGTTTCAACGACGAATCGCCGCGACAAAGGTTTACCCTCGCGCCAACGACCTCCGCGCGCCCTCCCTCGCGCGCACGCGCCCCCGTTCGGGCCACGACCGCGCGCTGCGCTCGCGCGCGATGTCTCTGCGCGTCTCGTGCGACGTGCGCGCGCGAACCACCGTGCGGGTCGCGTCGCGTGCGTCGGACAATGCCGCGGGATCACGCGCGCGCATGCGACATCGAGATTAAGTCTCGCCAGTGTTCGACGCGTTCGCGGCGCGCATCGCGGTGCGCGATGCAGGCGAACGATGCGTCGAATGTATTGCGCGTGACGCCTGCATCTGGAGACGCGAGCGCGAGCGCGCCGACGTGTGCATTTCGCGTCATGCGGTTGCGCGCGGCATCGTACGAGCACCGCGGCGCGCACGGCGTGGACGACGTCGGGCTGTGTGCGCGCGATTTCGACGTCGATCGAGAACGAGGTGGGGGTGTTCATGGTGATGCGCGCGCGGATGGCGCGCGAGAGGCGTCGACGTCGGCGGGTGGGGGAGATACGCTGGTGTGGGGGCGCGCGCGCGCGTCGAGCGGCGAGTTGGCGTTGCCGCAATCTTTTGGCGCGGTGAGTCTGGGTGAGACGTTTACGTCGTTCGTGACGTTTGGTAATTTTAGTTCAAATGTCAACGCAATCGTGCGCGAGGTTGGGTTGAAGGTTGAGTTGCAATCGGAGCGACAGCGCGTGACGTTGTACGACGGGACGAAGACGCCGGGCCCGGCGTTGCGACCGGGTGAAAAGATGGATTTGATCGTCACCAAGGATTTAAAAGAGCTCGGCGCGCACACGCTGGTGTGTTCGGCGACGTATTACGATGATAAGGGCGAGCGGAAGTATTTACCGCAGTATTTCAAGTTTAAAGTTGCAAATCCGTTAAACGTGCGCACAAAAGTCAGACTGGCGCCGCGCGGGCGGGCGATGTTGGAAGTGTGCATTGAAAACGCGACGAGGAGCGCGTTGTTGCTCGAAAACGCGCGATTTGACGCTGTTGATGGAATTCAGTCGCGAGCTATGTCGCCTGAATGTGGTGGGTATGCCGTGCGCTTCGTAGGCGATGAAAACGGCGACGAAAGCGGCGGTTTACCGTCGCTCGGCTCGCGCGCCGTGTATCAGCTCGAACCTTCCACTGGCGCGGCGCATTACTTGTTTGAAATTAAGCGCGACGTGAATAGTGCCGATGCAGACGAGGCGTTCGATCCGAAAACTCCGCTCGGGAAGCTCGAACTGCGGTGGCGCGGAAGCATGGGCGATCCCGGTCGGTTGCAGACGCAAATCATCGTCGCCGGCGGCGCCGGAACCACGGATCCGCGTCCTACGACGGCGAAAATCACCCAGCGCGTGCTCGTGCACCCAAGACCTATTGATGACGCAGACGTGAGCACGGTGTACGTCGAACAACCGTTCGTGTTACGCGTCACGATTGAAGGATTAGCCGAAAACGCCGAAGATGCGACTCGAGCCTACGTCTTGCGCGTCAAAGACGTCGCCTCGGGCGTCTTCATCGACGGCCCTCGATCGTACGCTGTCGGCGCCGTCGCTCGCGGGTCAACGCGTGATGTCGACATATCATGCGTCGCCTTGGGCTCGGGCGTCCAGCAATGTCCCACGCTCGCTTTGGTCGGAGCGCTCGACGACGCCGTCGCGCACGCGCCGCCCGCGCTTCACATCTTCGCCATTCGCGCATCGCCTAAATCGTCTGCACACGCAGTCACGGCAAACGCACCCACGGCGACGGTCGTCGACGCACCACCGCCCGCGCATAGTCCCGCGTCGTGATACTACTAGCCCATGTAACGCGAGCCTCGTGCGACTTTTGTCCCCACTCCGCGCCTCGTCCGTGGATGCTATCACCCACGACGACGCTCACCGCCGCCGCACGCCTCTCGCCGCTCGCACGCGCCGCCCAACGCACGTCGACGCCGTCGACGCGCGCGTGCGTCCGACTCACCGCCGTCCTCGCGCGTCCGCGTCGCGCGACGAGCGTCGATCCACAACCGTTGACAGTCATGGCTGCCGCACGCAAAACATCGTCGACGACGCGCCGCGCGCGCGGTGCTCGGGGAAAAACGTCCGCGGCGAACGACGAGGCGGCGCGCTACGGGCTCGCGGGCGCGGAAAAGGGCACCACGCTCACGTGGTTGCCGACGTTTTTGACGCTGGCGCGCGTCGTCGCCGTCCCGGCGCTCGCTGGGGTGTACTATTCGGATATCCCTCACGCCGCGGTCATCGCGGGCGTGATGTTCATGTTGGCTGCGTTTACGGATTGGCTTGACGGGTATCTTGCGCGCAAGCTCAAGGCGAGCAGCGCGTTCGGGGCATTTTTGGACCCAGTGGCGGATAAGTTGATGGTGGCGGCGTCGTTGTGTTTGTTGTGCACGCGCGCGCCGGCTGGCGTCGCGCCCTGGGCCGTGGCGCTGCCGTCGATCGTGATTATTGGGCGTGAGATTACCATGAGTGCGTTGCGCGAGTGGTGCGCGGCGAAAGGCGGGGAGGCGCACGCAGCGGTCAAGGTGAATAACCTTGGCAAGTATAAGACGGCGACGCAAATGGTGGCGTTGACGGTGTTGTTGCTCGTTCGCGACGGGTCTTCGTGGTTTGCCAACGGCGCGTATAACGATGCGTTGGTGAATGGTGGAGTGTATTGCCTTTGGGTATCCGCCGTGCTCGCGTTGGTGAGTTTGTGGGTGTATATGTCGGGCGTTATCGGCATAATGATGGCTTCGGACTAAGCGACGCCGCCGACGACGAAATGTTTTGGTGTTTTAATAAATACTCCGCGATGTGAGTGACTATCGTTACAAACTATACTGGCCTAGCGTTTCATTCGTGATACAACGTGCGCCACTACAATCGTGCGCTAATGTTTGTTATCGCTCTGCGCGCCGCTACGCGTGAGACTCCGTCTTTTCAGAAATAATCTTAAAGACTTCTTCGGCGTACACTCGTTCGCGCTGCGTCTTCCCTTGTTGTCGGTCTGGATGAAATTTCAACAACGCCACGCGATACGCCTTGCGTAATTGCTTTGCATTCGCGTGCGCACCACCTTCGACGGAAACGCCAAAGAGCTCGAGCGTCTCAGCAAGTGACGACGTTTTAATTTTCTCAAACCATTCGACATGGAATTCGGCGCGCAACGCCTCCGCTGTCGCGCGCGCCTCGCTCGTCTTGGCGTGATCTTCTCGAAACTTTTCCACGCGGTCTTCGGTGGCCTTGAGTAAATCTGTACTCGCTTGGCGTTGTTTGTCCTCACGACGACGAGCGCGTTCAGCTTCGAGTTCGGCGTGACGTTCGGCTTCGCATCGGAGCTTCTCTTCAGCGTCTTCGGGCGCAATCGCCAAATGAGCACTTTCTCGTTCTTGCTGATGATGATAATGATTTCGTTGTCGTCGTGACGGACGTTGTGCTTTATAGGCGTTGATGGCATCGTTCACTATCCACCGCGCGGCGTTGAGCGCGTTGAACATGTCCTGTAAAAGAATAGATTCATTCTCGTCCTCGTCGCCGTCGCCATCTTCAAGCACCGCGCCGACGGCGTTGCACAAATAATTCGCTTTTTCTGTATCATCTGCAAGCGCCACAGCGAGACGCGCGGTCTCCATGGCCACGCCGTGCGCGACGGACATGGCGACGACGACGTCGTCGTCTTCGACGGATTCCACTAATTCCACCGCCGGTTTCGACTTTGGCGTCGGCGTCGCAAACGACGCGAACGCGAGTAAATCTTCTATGGATGAATCATACGACGGTGATTCCATGGACTGCTGTACTAATGGAGTTTTCCCCTTGGCGCGCGTCGCGGACCATACTTTTGGTGACTTTTCCGCGAATGGGTCGTACGGCGGCGGCGTGGGCGGCGGCGGACCGCCCACGCCGCCTTTGGATCTCGTCGACCGAAGCATCCCCGCGCACGTCATCAAATCCACCCAGCACTCGTCGTCGTCGCCTGGAATGGCTAAAATAATCTTCGCCGACCGCGACGATGACGCGTGACCACCGTCATTACAATAGTACTCGCCCCGCACGAGCCGACACGGGACGTCGCACGACGAAGCGAGCGCCTTAAAGAGCACCGCTCGATGTCGCTCTTGGCCCTTGGATAAATGTCCAACGTGCAACACACACCCTCCTACGCTATTCCCTAAAATCTGTTCGCGATCGCGCGCGACTTCGGCTGCTAAAACTGGATCATCGTCGCCACGCGTCGGTCCGCCCAACCGGTCGCTCACCAATCGAGCCAAAGACGCTGCTCTCGCCCGCGTTGACGGCGCCATCGCGCACATCTCTCTCGCGAGCTCATCCAACGACGATAAAAACATATCCGTTCGCCTATCGACGACTATGGCCTCATCATCCGCGAAACGCGGCGCCTGTCGTAATAAATCCTCCAATTCTGGCAACTTTCCATCCGCGACATTCTCAAATGCCTCGCCCCACACGTCGTAAAACCCATCCGCGCTCGCATCCAAAACATCATCCACATCCAACGTTTGGCTCACCCAATACTTACTCGCTAATGCACGACCGTGTGTGCGCGCGTCGGTGCCGCGTCGGGCGCTGAATTCGAGCTGAGACGCGAGGAGCTCGCGCGCGCTCGGCTCGCGCGTCGACGCCTCGAGCGCCTCGGCGAGCTCGCGCGCGTCAAAGTCATCTATAGTCGTCTCCAGTGCTGGCTTTGCGAACGATACCGACGAGACTGCGTACATGGCAGGTACGTCGTCGTCGTCGGTGGCATCGACGGCGACGACGTTGCGCACGTCGCGCGCCGATGTCGCGCGCTGGAGCTTGGCTGTGGCGGAACAAAAGATGTGTGGTTTCGTGAGTATTTACGCGCGCGCAATGGCGACGAAGACGAGTGCGCGCGACGAAGACGTACATTTGATGGATTTAAACATGATGCGCGCGCGCGCGATGGTGACGGCACCACGCGCGCGAAAGAGTGGCGGAATGATTACTGGAATGGTTGGACAGGTGGCGCGTTTGAACACGGTGCGCGCGTGATGATGGGCGTTACAGCGACCGCGTGCGCAATTCTAATGTGCATTCTACGTGTATGCGGCTATTTAAAACGTCGATGGTGGCGGCGGTGGCGTCAGCAGCGGCGACGGCGGCGGGGGAAACATGGCCGCGGGCGGAGGCGCCAGCGCTCTGGCGCTCGTCGCCCCGGTGCTCCGCGCCACGGCTAACCATCCCAAAAACACATACATTAACATCACCGGGTACACCGCCAGCGTGCGCCTCGTCGCCGGCACCGCCGCACTGACAAATGGCACCGACGCTTTCGAGCTCCACGCCACCGCGAATGCGGTTAATACCACGCGATAGATTTTATTCTCGCTCAACAAACACCCGGCGCTCGCCAACACCAACGGCACGATGCAATACCCCAACAGCGCCACGGACTGGAGGAAAATAATCCTCCCACCGAGTAACAACACATTCGTCGTCAGCGCGATGGCACCGATACCAACCGTGGCGAACACGACGGAAAACGTCGCGTCGCCGTTGGGCACGCCCGCGCTCAACGTCCCGCTCAACGCGAGCACGAAAATCAACGGTCCCCACAAGTCCCATTCGCGCAACCGCGAAGCGCCATTCGCGCCCCAGTTCATCGGCAACAACACCGCCACGCAGTTCCGTCGCACCACGTCCGCATCGCGCTTAATGGTTTGCCAAATGGTTTCATCCAACGTGTGCCAGTCCAAATCAGTCGTCGTCGATGCCGCCGCGTGCACGTGCTCAATATCCGCCGACGCGGTCGCCGACGCGAACAGCGGCGTCGACGTGTCTTCGAACGTGCCGTGCGACATGCTCGCGCCCCGTCGCGTCGCTCGCGCGTCGCGGTGTGACGATGAGAACACAGATGTCTCAACTCAAGATGACCTCAGAGCGCGACGTGCTCGACGATGCTCCGCGCCTCACCGCGCGCCGCGACGCGCGCCGCGCCGCCGACGCGCGCGCGACGCGTGTGCGGACGCGGACGCACCGCACCGCGCCGCGCGCAGGACGTGGCGACGATCGCGCTCGGGTGATTCTGGGAGCCCGAAGTCATGTTTTCTTCGCTCGCAGGCGTGACGTCGGTCACCGTGGGCTACATCGGCGCCGACGACGCCACGGGCCAACGGGCGACGTATTCGAGCGTGTGCGGAGGTGATGGCAACGCCGAGGCGCTCAGAGTGGAGTTTGACGACGACGTGATCACGTACGAGGCGCTGCTCGAGGCGTTTTTCAACGCGCACGACGCCGGGCGACGGTCGACGGCGCAGTATCGCAGCGCAATTTGGCCGAATACTGAAGCCCAGCGCGTGACGGCGATGCGTGTGATTGAGAAACTCGAGCGCGAACGTCGCGTGCCGGTGATGACGACGATTGAGAATCCGAATTCGACGACGTTTTGGCGCGCCGAGTGGTATCATCGAAACTACAAGGCGAAGAACAACGCGCGTTTGGCGGCGGCGGCGGCGATCTTTTGCTTGAATAATTTCGCCCCAGACGCGCCGTTTCGAGTGGAAATTTCTCAATTCCTCACGTTCGCGGTGATTGTGTCGATTATTCCCCAAGTCGTGCCACAATTCGATCGCATTTTTGACGCGCTGGACGAGTGAGCCAAAATTGGCTCGCGTCGCGTATTCGCGTCGCTCGCGTACGTTAGCGCGCGCGTCGCGCGTGACGACGCTCGGGGCAAGCGGTATGCGCACGCATACGTACCCGAGTGATCTGATTTGCGACGCGCGCGCGCCGTGCTCGTGCATACAATCACATCGGCATACAATCACATAGCTCACGTAGATGTGATTGTATTCACGTAGCTCTATGCGTTATGACCTGAACCCTCAACTCCATCTTTGCCTCACTTCAAGCCTCGCCTTGGACGCCCGCGTCGTCCGCGCGCACCGCACGCACGCGCGCGTTCCTCTCCGACGAGCACTCGCACGCACGCTTCGCATCGCCGTCGCGCATCGCCGTCGTCGTCGTGTGTGTTCATGTCGCTCGCGTCCCGAGTCCCAGCCCTCGCGGCGCGTCGAGCGCTCATGTCGCCTCGCGCGCGCGCATCTACGCCTAAAGCGCGCGTGCTTCGCGTGTGCGCGTCGAGCGCGTCTTCGTGTAAGCTCACCACGAGCGTGATTGCGCCGACGGTGGAGAAGGCGCTGGTGGATATCACAGACGCCGTCGCAAAGGGCGCGGATATCGTCGAGCTCCGCGTGGACTTTTTGCAAGCGTCGACCAAGGCGGGAACGATTGCGTGCGATATCGAGACGTTGGTGAAGGCATGCCCGGTGCCTGCGATCGTGACGTATCGTCCGACGTGGGAGGGTGGTCAGTATGATGGCGAAGAGGCGCCGAGGTTGGCGGCGTTGTGGGCGGCGTACGGCGTCGGCGCCGCGTACGTGGACTGCGAGGTGCTCGCTGCCGAACGTTTCTTCGCAGCCAAGCCGGCGAGTGTTGGAAAGACGGCGACGAGAATTATCTTGAGTTCGCACAACTATGATGAGACGGCGAGCGATGAGGAGTTGGCTGGGATTCACGCCAAGTGCGTGGCGGCGGGCGCGGACATTGTCAAGATGGCCTCCGTGTGCAACGATATTGAAGACATTAGTCGGTTAGAAAAGTTATTGCGCGACAAGGGTAAGGATATTGATACCATCGTGCTCGGGATGAGTGAGGCTGGGCAAGTGTCTCGATTGCTTGCGGCGAAATTCGGGAGCTTTCTTACGTTTGGGGCGATTCGGAGAGGCGAGGAGAGCGCGCCGGGACAGCCTTTGCTCGAAGAATTGCGTGACATGTACCGCGTGCCCACGCAAGGGCCGTCGACCAAGGTCATGGGTGTTATCGGCAATCCTATTGGTCACAGTAAATCACCGGCGTTGCACAATCCGTGCTTGGCGGCGGCAAACGTGGACGCGTGCTACGTGCCGCTCCTCGTCAAGGATATCAAAACCTTCTTAAAGTCCCCGTTATTTGGCTCGAGCGACTTTATTGGGTTTAGCGTGACGATTCCGCACAAGGAAGATGCTTTGGAGGTGTGCGCCGAAGTCGACCCGGTGGCCAAGCAAATTGGTGCGGTGAACACGTTGGTGCGTCAGCCGGATGGCACGTTGAAGGGCTACAACACCGACTACGTCGCGGCGATCGAAGCCATCGAGACGGCGTATGAAAAGAAGACTGGTACGCCTGCTGCGGAAGTGTTGAAAGGCAAGACCGTCGTCGTTATCGGTGCTGGCGGCGCGGGTAAGGCTTTGGCGTTTGGCGCCAAATTTAAAGGTGCGAATGTCGTCATTGCCAACCGTAGCGTCGAGCGCGCGCAAGCCCTGGCTGATGCGTGCGGCGGCACCGCCGTGTCGCTCGAAGATTTAGCTAGCGGAAAGGTGAGTGGTGATGTGTTAGCAAATAGCACTTCCGTCGGCATGCAACCGAATGTTGATGACACGCCCGCGCCTGCGGCGGTGCTCGGCGGCTTCTCCGTCGTCTTTGACGCGGTGTACACGCCGCTCGAGACGAGACTTTTGCGCGAAGCCAAGGCGGCTGGATGTGAAATCGCCAGTGGTCTCGATATGTTCGTCGGCCAAGCTGCGAGACAATTTGAACTCTTCACTGGGAAGGAGGCAAAGACGGAGTTGATGCGAAACGCCGTATTGTCGAGCATGAAGAAATAAACAATCATTATTATTCGTCGTTGTAATAGCAGTTCGCGCACGTAGCGGCTTACAAAATGCACGTAACAGTATCGTTGGTCTTTGGTAGTATTACAAGCTGTTGATACAGTGGCTTTATATAAGTACACGCGTCGTCGCGAATCATTCAACGCGAATCATTCAATCA
Organism: Ostreococcus mediterraneus; assembly: GCA_012295225.1. Lineage (NCBI taxonomy): Eukaryota > Viridiplantae > Chlorophyta > Mamiellophyceae > Mamiellales > Bathycoccaceae > Ostreococcus > Ostreococcus mediterraneus. The sequence continues at coordinate 436,095 of WMKK01000007.1, forward strand.
TTCGCCGACGACGCACGCCTGCGCGGGCGCGTCATCATTCTCCAACGCGAGCGCTTCGAGCGCTTTTGCAGCCTTCCTCGCCTCTTCCGCTGCGTGTTCTTCCTCCCGCCGCTTCAGGCGCGACGCGGCTTTCGATTGTTCTTTTTCTCGCTTCTTCGCGAGAGATTCCTGTCTCTTCGCGCTCTTCTTCCCGCGCGCCGACGAACTATTATCCCGCGGGGACGACGAATCAATCTCACTGTCCGACGACACCGTTCCTCCACCGAACGAACTCGGCGACACCGACGCCCCACCCGAGCGCGACGGACGAGACGAGGGAATATTCACCGGCGAGCTCGTCGCCGACGGCGCCCCCTTGGGCGGCTTGCCCTTTGAACACGTCGGCGAAGACGACGACCCCACGACATCCTTCCCTTTCCCCGCCACCGCGCGCTTTTGAGCGATAGGCCGCGCGTACTGTCTCCCAGAATTCACAAATCCCCCGCGACCGAACCGTCGATTGCCAATAACGAGCGTCTTTCGCGACGTCTGAAACGAGTCAAAGTCGCAATATTCCTCCTCCTCCTCCTCGCTGCTCCGCTCGTGTTGCCCATCGTCCCAATCCGCGTTCCGCCGTTCAAGCACCCACGTCGCGCGATTCAACAAGCATAAACTTTCCTCCATCAACTCCCCCTCAATCACCTCCCCATTCAACGCGCGGTACACGAGCACGGCGTCGAACGGCGCCTTGCAACACGGGCACTTTGTAAACCGCTCACTCGTCTTCGTAAACGTACTCCATCGCGCCACGCACGGCGCGCAAAACGAATGCAGGCACGACTTCACGAACGCCACGTCCAGCGCGTGCGGGATTTTCAGGCAAATCGCGCACACGCCGTCGTCGCCGGACGACATGGTGCGTCAGCGGTGCAAAGTTATCCGTTCAAACGACCGCCCGTCGTTCGGCGCCCGCGTGCGCGACGACGACGACGCTGGTGACGACGCGCGCGCGCGGACGACGGGCGGTAACGACGGCCGTTGGCGTCGACGGTCGTCGGTCGGGTCGTGCGCGCGCCGCGGCGACAGTCGCGCTGCGCAGCGCGACGCGGTCTGACGCGGTGCCTTGTGATTTTGAGACGTCACATGTCCGCCGACGCCGACTATTACGCCAGCGCGCGCGCGCGCGGTGCGGAGGATGCCGACGGCGACAGCGACGGCGGCGTCGTCATCGTCGAAGTCGTCGCCGGCGATGCCGGCGCCGAGGACGAGGGGAAATCCGCGGCGGCGGTGCGGGGTGGCGGCGGTGCGGTGCAGAAGAATAAAGCGCACCGCGACGGACACGTGTTGAATCACGCCACGCTGTGGGTGGTGCAGCTGATATTTGCTGTGATGCACGTGTTTAGTAATAGGGCGCTCGCGCACTTGACGCCGACGGTGTTTTGTGCGTTTAGGTTGGCGATTGGGATGCCTTTTTTGGCGGTCAACGCGAGACGCGAGCGACGGGACGCGCCGGCGATGACGCGTGGGATGTTGGTCTGGGTGTTTCCAATGGCGTGTGCGATTGGGTGTGCGTATTTAATGGTATTTGTGTGTAACAAAAGGAGCGGAGCGTCGTTGGTGGCGTTCGTGCAGCCGGTGATGCCGGTGAGCACGGCGGTGTTCAGCGCGGTGTTGGGATTGGAGCCGTTTACGCGTTTGAAAGCGTATGGGGTGTTCACGGTGTTCGTCGGCACGGTGGTGGCGTTGAGGGCGTATGAGATCTTCGAGAATCACGGCACGAGCGCAGTGGATGTGCTGTTGTTGTTGACACAGACAAATTCGTACGCGGCGTACGTCGTCATGCTGAGTCGAGCGACCAAGGACCATCCGTACCCGCTGACGTTCCTCTTCCTCGCCACATTTCTCGCCGAAATCGCAATCTTCGCCATTGCCATACCATCATTAATCAAGCTGGACATCACCGCGGTGCCCGCCAGCGCATGGGGCGCCGTCATCTTTGCCGGCGTCGGTTCCTCCGCCGTCGCGCACTCGCTCAACAGTTGGGCCATCGCGCGCGTCAAGAGCGTCCTCCCCACCGTATACTCTGGCCTCCAAGTCATCTTCACCATCATCCTCGCCGCAATTTTCTTAAACGAAACCGTCGGTTGGGACCAAGGCTTGGGCATTTTCGTCACCATGATTGGCGTATCGTTCGTCGCCCGAGCCAAGTACGACGAATCCCACGACGCGCGCGCGTCCTCCCACGCCGTCAACGCCGTCAACGCCGCCGACGACGACGACGACGCCGAGACGGCGACATCGCACGCACCGTCGCACCGTGACCCTGCCCTGCGTGCTATCACGCCATAGACCTCCATAGATAGTCGCCGCGCGCGCGCGTCGGCGCGTCCATGTACAGCACCAGCACCGACGCTCCTCCACCAGTGGTCCACAACCCAACGCCCGTCGCGAGACGCCGCGCATCGACGTCCAATCACGCGCGAGCGCGCACGCGATCCGATCGCCATCATATCATATTCTCCACACGTGATCCAATCCACGCGTCACGACCCAAGGGAGTTCGTGCGTCGACGAACTCCCTGACATCTGACCGTTCACAACCCACTCTGACCGAGGGACTCTTGCGCCCAAAACGCCAAAACACGCCAAAACACACAAAATGACGCACATTTCAACCCACCGCGCCGTCGCATCGACGCCAAATCTTACGAAACTTCGTCAGATGACAGTAAGGAAACATATAGCGTCACGCACTCGCGTTGAAAAATCGCACAAAAACCGCGTCGTCGCGCACATCGCGTGACGAATGTCACGTGAAGAATACCCATTCGCCAGTGGTCATGAGTGGTCAAACGGGTTCAAAACGTCGATCGGACATATGGCGTTTTAAGGTCCTTCAATACGGTGATTGCCCCGACTGTCATCTGGTCATCAGGTCATCGGTCCAGTGGTCCGTTTCGCCCATGATCACCACATCGCTGGACAGCCCATCACCGAGGGACACATCGACCAATCACGACCCCGCAGCGCGATCGTCTGCCGTCCGACGGCGCGCGCGCGCGCGTCGGTCGCCATTGTCGCGCCGACGCACGGCACGCGACGACTTCGCCGCGCGCGCACGCCTCGCCGCCCACGTCCGCGTCGCGTCTTCCGCGCACGAGATCATGTCCAGCGGCGCGTTACGCCAAGCGGCGCGCCGCGGGCGCGCGGCGATGACGACGCGCCACGGCGCGGCGGCGATCGCCCAGGGCGTGTTCGGTGCCGCGAGCGCGCCGTGGTCGAGCGCGCGCGCGGCGGCGCGCGCCGCGCGGGGGGAGGGTGGTCGTCGGTCGTACGCCACCGGTCCGGCGCGTCACGAGACGGTGATTTCCGATGATTTGCTCGCCAAGCTCGGTGGGTTGAGCACGCAAGCCCTCGTCGATGGGTTGTGGGTGATGGGTTGGCCGACGTCGCACATTATGGGCGCGAGACCGCTCACGGAAGGTCAAAAGAAGTGCGTTGGACGCGCGGTGACGTTGAGATTTGTGCCGCAGCGACCGGATATTGCGGCGAGCAAACCGCCGGGGATGGAGTCGCCCGAGTACGAAGCGTTTGAGCAGTGCGGGCCAAAGGAGGTCGTGGTGATGGAATCCGTCGGACCTTGGGAATCTGTCGGTGGTGATATTAAATTCTTGCGATTGGCGCAAAAGCAATGCGCGGGGTTAGTGACGGATGGTTCCGTGCGTGATACCGCGGTGTTGCGAGAGTATGGTTTCCCGGTGTTTTCGATTTCGACGACGCCGAGACAAGGACCGCACGTGCACCAACCGTGGGAGTGCAACGGCGTGATTACGTGCGGTGGTATCGTGGTTCGACCGGGTGATGCCATCATTGGCGATCAAGATGGTGTTGTTGTGGTTCCGGCGAGCCACGCGCAAGAGGTGTACGACATCGCGCACTCTCGTGAAATTGTTGAAGACATCGTGAAGACGGAGCTCGCGGCCAACCCTGGTCCGCCAGGTCGCTATTATCCTTTTGTGAGCGGTAAGATTAAGAAGGATTCGCCGTTGTGCAAGTTGCTCGCGAGCAAAGGATATGACTCGAGCAAGTTTGCGCACACCGCCGCGAACCCTGGCGCCCGCGCTGGCCTCGGTGGCATCAGTAAGAGCCGCAACACGCCTGGCGCGCGCCGCGCGTTTGGCTCTCTCGGCGGCGTTCGTAACAAGTCTTACATGCGCACCGATGCTGAGTTCAACCAAGTGCTCGAACAGTTCGCCAAGCACAAGGCGTGCGCTGTGCTCCGCACCGGTGTCGAAGGTGCGGCGTACAACGCCATGGATGCCGCCGTGCAAGGTGGTTTCCGCCTCGCCGAGTTTACGCTCACCACTCCGGGTTGCCTCGACGCCGTGTCGCGCTTTGCGTCTCGCACCGACGTCTTGACTGGATGCGGTACTATTCTTAACATTGATGATGCCAAGGCTGCCATGGATGCGGGCTCCAAGTTTATCGTGTCCCCGATTTTGATTCCGGAAGTCGTCACCTGGTGCGCCGAGAATAAGATTGTGTGCATCCCGGGCTGCACGACGCCGAGCGAATTGTACAAGGCGTACACCCTCGGCGCTCCGGTGCAAAAGCTCTTCCCTGGTGTTGCTGGTGGCCCAAACTGGGTGCGTGCCGTCGCGGCAGCGCTCCCCATGTTGCGCATTAACCCAACCTCTGGTGTTGAAATCGACACGGCGGCGGATTTCTTGCGCGCCGGCGCCAATTCGCTCGGTTTCGTCGCTCCGGCGTTTGACCAAAACGCCATCAAGGCGGGTGACTGGGACGCCATCTCCAAGCGCGCCACCGAAATCATGGCTGCGGTTAAGGCTGCGTAAACGTATAAATGAACATTTTTTACCTCTCTCTCTCTCAATTACCACTTAATAAAAGAACACCCATCCAGTTGACTCGTCGCGGCGCGCGCCGCCTCTCTTCCTCATTATTCCACACGCGCTTTGTGACGAACGATGATTGAAACGCGACGACGCGAGGCGATGAAGACGGAGCTGCGACACACGATCGAGGCGATGAAGCAAAAGGCTGACGAGGACAGTGATCAATTTAAGCTCGCGTCATGTGCGTTGAAGGCGTTGGATGCACAGTCTCGTCCGCGCGCTCAATCACGGAGCCACGGACACGTACAGCACTTCATACACCATTGATGTGCATACGTCATACGTCACGCCACAATGATTTTCACGATGAAATAATGAATACATTCGTACTGCAAAAGCACAGGCTATACATGAAACGATAAATCTACTTTTTCGATGAACACGAAAACACGAGAGGCCGATACTCTGGAACGTACATGGACGAATACACGTACTCCTTCATCGCGGCTTCGCCTTGCGCGACGAGACGACGAATGTCATCCGGAACTCGTCCTTCTTTCGCTGCAGTCTGCATGACTTTAATAGCAACATATGCGCTGATATCACGAATTCGATCGATGCGAGGAAAAATTACACCCTCTTCGACTTGCGCCGGCGTTAACATGGCTGGAATTGCCTTTGCCGCCGCTTGAAGCATGCCGTCGGATATGACGCTCGATCCGCTCAACACAGCCCCCAGCCCAAGCCCTGGAAAGACGTAAAAGTTATTTCCTTGATTCGCCTTGAGCACCTTGCCGTCGATCTCGACATCAGGGAATGGAGATCCTGAGCTGAAAATTGCGCGCCCGCCCGTCGCGCGCGCGACCTCATCGCTCGTACACTCCGCTCGAGACGTGGGATTACTCAACGGCATGATAATCGGACGCTCGTTATATGCCGCCATGGCTTCGAGCACATCCGCCGTGAACAACCCTTTTACCGTGGACACCCCGAGCAACGCCGTAGGCTTCACTGCGTTGATGACGTCGATGAGCTTCGCGCCCTCTGGCATGTCGTCTCTCGCGCGTGCAAACGGTTTCAGGGGCTCGGATCCCGGTCCATCCAAATCTCGTTCAGCCGTGATTAAACCATTGACGTCGATTATGTAAAATCTCTTGTAGGCTTCGTCGGCGGACAAACCGTTGGCAACTAAAGCTTGATGCAAAAACGACACGATTCCGGCGCCCGCGCTCCCAGCGCCGCACATGACAAACTTTTGTTGGACAATGTCGGCGCGGTGCTTACCCAACACCTTCATGGCGCCATAAATACCCGCGAGCACGATCGCCGCCGTGCCTTGAATGTCATCGTTAAAGCATAACACTTCATTACGGTACTTTTGCAGAATTTTGTTTGCGTGTTTCGTCTGAAAATCTTCAAACTGAATTAAAGCCTTTGGCCAGCGATTTTTAACCCCGCGCACGAATTCCTCAATCATATCGTAATACTCTTTCCCTTCCAAACGATTCTTATGCACACCAATGTAATACGGATCGTTCAAGAGTTCAGGATTATTCGTGCCGCAATCGAGCACGACGGGCAAAATATGTTGCGGGTCAAATCCACCGCCGCTGACGTAGAGGTCCAACTTGCCTTGCGAAATACCCATACCATTCGTCCCGAGATCGCCGAGCCCGAGAATGCGCGAACCATCGGTGACGACGATCACCTTGGCATCACGCTTCCAATTATACATCATCGTGTTAAACTCCCCGCGATCATCCGCCGAAAAGTACATCCCTCGCGCGCGACGTAACAACTTGGAATAGTTCAAGCACGCCTCGCCCACCGTCGGCGTATAAATAATCGGCGCCAATTCCTCAATGTGCTCCGTCACGAGACGATAAAATAACGTCTCGTTCCTATCCTTTAAATCCTGTAAATGCGACCAACGCTCGAGAGGCGTGCCTAGCGTCTTATTTTGCGCCCAAATTTTCGCCGCCTGCTGGTTCACCGTAAAGTACGCCGGCGGCACCAACCCACGAATCCCCAACCGCTCGCGCTCGCTCGCCGTAAACGACGTCCCCTTGGCATACACGGGATTGTGTAGCACCTCTATCCCGCGCGACGTGTCGGGGTGCATCACGATCACGTCATCTTTCGACTGGCGCTTGGTTTCCATGGGGGCTTTCATCACGCCCGCGCGCGAGCGCTCCTCGTCCTCCTCCTCGCCACCCTCCGCGGTGGTGTTGGCGTAAAATAGCCCTCGCGCGCGCGGCGACCATGCCTGCGCGCGATGCGATGTGCCGATGAGCGCGCGAGCGCGGCGGGCGAGCATACCGGCGCGTAGCTCGATGCGTCACGCAGTGCCGTCGTGTAACGACCCTCGCCATTATCCGTCACGCATTCGCGCCGCGACGTCGTTCGCGGCGCGATGGCGACGCGCGGGACGTCGGCGCGAACGCCGCGCGAACGTCAAGAGCGCGAGCGGCAGACGCTGGCGGCGATCGCGCGCGTCGTGGTGCGTTTGGGTGCGGTGTTCGTTCTGGTGAGCTCGGTGTGGGTCATTCGAGGCGCCGCGCGCGCCGCGCGCGCGACGATGACGATGACGACGACGACGACGACGACGACGACGAAGGCGGGGACGTTAACTACTGGTGTCGGTGGCGTCAGTGACGACGACGCGCACAGGGCGATGGAGATGCTCGCGGATGTCGGGGCCAAGGCGAGGAGCCGCGTGCGGTTGAGCATACGGGACGACTCGTGGCGGACGTTTTGGAGCGACGCCGATGACGCCGAGCGGTTGGAAATGTGGACGCAGAGTCGAGCGGAGATGTTTGCTAGTCCTGGGTTCGCGAGGATGACGGCGTCGGATATGGCGTCGGAGGTGACTCGGGCGTTGTGCGCGGAGTGCTTTGACGACGCGAAGTTTAGTCGAGACTCTGCGGCGTTGATGGACTTGGCGACGCGCGTGGAATCTGTAGATGACGAAGAGGTGGTCAAAGGAAACGATATAGCGAAGATTTATCGCTACGCAGCGCTCGGTAAATTGGTGGCGAGTGTCATCGACAATATCCAACAAAGGATTTCGACCGAGTAGCCGTCGGCTCGAGGAAACTGTTCTACTACTTGTAAAAATATCATCAAAACAAGTGTCTAATGCGCACGAAGACGCCGCTTGACGTCGACAGCGTCGCCGTACCAGTGTTCGAATACCCCTATGGCGTGGTGGATTATTTCTAATCGCTTCTCGAGCGTAGTAGCTCTGGCTTGGTCTCGCGTGAGCGGAGCGCAACGCGCGTCGGCGCTCGCCTCGGCGTCGCCTCGCTTACGAAAGACGAACGCGACGCTCACGCGCGGGTCGTTCGGGGAATCAGCCTGACACGCGCTGCCCCAGTGAATAGTGTTTCCGGCCCAAGCGAGCAACGTACCGGGGTCTACCGGAGCGAGAGGCTTGGCGGAGCCTCTCGGGACTTCGGGCGCGGATTTCATGACATCACCGACGCCGCCGTCCTCGTCATCCTTCTTGGATACAATATACATGCACCCGTTCGTTTCGGTGACACGATTGAGTGGAAGCCATAAACTCAATATTTGCGTCGAACCGTCTTTGTTCACGGCGTCTTGGAGGGAATAGTCTCGATGAGGCACGCCAAAGTTGTTGCCGATGTATCGTTTACCAGATGCCGCGGCTTCAAGCTTGAATGCCGCGACGGATGGCTCGAGCACGCATTCGCCACCAAGCAAAACTTCGGCATGCGCAAATAATATATCAATTACTCGCCACGCGACGTCGGATACGAAAATACACGCTGGAGGCCATTGAGCGCTGACGAGCGCTTGTATGCCCAAACGCAGCGCAGACGTTTCGTCGCTCGGGACGATGACTCCGCCCCACACGTAGCCATTTTCGGCAAGTTCAGGCACGTGCTTGGCCGAGGACTGTGATGATGTTTTAGTAGGCGCTACGACGCCGAGTGCAGAAATGGAGCATCCATGCGCGGCGAGAATGCCGTTCCAATAGTCTGCGTCAAAGACATCCGCGCTCGGCGCGGCTTCGGCGTCTCCGAATGCATCCCATGCAGCGTTTCCACCGTCCGCCTCAGGTATCCTCCATACGTTATCCGCGTCGTCGTCGTTTTCAGCGACGGCATAATCGAGCACGGACATTACACCGTGCGTATCGCACGCCGCGAGCCGGTATGGAAATTCAGCCGCGGCGCCGCCTAGCTTGGCTCGAACGCGTGCATCCCACGCCGCGTCCGCCTTGAAAACGTCATCATTCGGCGAAGACATAAAACAGCACACCACATCTTTGCTATTTACTTTAGATGCGATATCGTTCCCCGTTCGCGCGCGCTTATCTGGTCGTTCGTCCTCGACGTCTTCAAAAGTCACGTTGGCTGGGTCTCGCAACAATCGAGCGCGAGTTTCGTCACCGCCAATCATCGACCGCGCGACATCCGCATTCGTCGACGTGAACGCGACCACACCGACATCACTCGTCACGCGGCAGATCTCACGCCATATGGTATCGTCATCGACGCCATCGCACGCGGGCCAATGCCCGATGACGGCGTCGTACGCTTCGGCTGACATGCGCTTGGCCGCTTTGACAAACGATTCTCTAAACACTCGAATCTCTCCTTCCGCACCCGCGCTTGAAATGTCCACGTCCTCATCGCACTTCGTGCACTCGAGATCAAAGTACTCGATGGATAAGTTTGTCATCCGTTCGTCGCGTTCGATGACGTCTACGCGCGCTCCCGGGATGTAGCGCCGAATGAACGCCGCTGGAGCGCCGCCCGCACATCCGCACACCAATACGCGCTTCAACGCCGTCGACCCGGTCATGAGCGCCGACGTCACGTACGTCGCATCTCGCCACGAGTCTAGAGCCTCCCCCAAGGTTTCATTTGGATCCTTCTCGGCTTCGACGACGCCATCAGATCCTTGCCACGGGCCGACGACGAGCGCTCGCGTGACGTCGCCCAAATCCCCATCCTCCACTGCCATATCAATCACGCTCAGCTCTGCCCCGCCGTCATCGCTCTCGCCAATGTATTCTATGACTTCCACGCTCCAATAGAATCGTCCAGTGTGCGCGTCGACGCCGAGAGGCGTCACTAACGTCAACGTTTCCACGAGCAACGCGAACCGCCACCGGTCCTCCTCCGGCGCCGCTTCAGACGCCCTCAACACCGGCGCGCTCGCGCTCCCCATACCGCTTCGCGAATCGACAAATATCGCTCGTCCACTATCGGCATCCAATTCCACTTGATACCCTTCGTCTTCGAGAAGACCGGCGGCGACGCCCCCGAGCTCGCTCAACACGAGCAACGCTTCGTCGCCCGCGCGCACATCTTCTTCCGTCGTACCGTCGCCCTCGATCGGCGCCAGCGTGTGCGCGTCGCGAGGCACGCGCTGGACGGCGCGGAGAAGCGGCACGACCACGCCCGCGCCCACGCACGCGAGCGCCCAGGCGGGGCCGTGGCCGTCCCCGATGTCGAGCTCGAGGAGCGCAGTGGCGGCTGCGGCGACCTGCAACGCATCGTTCGAGCCTAATTCGCGCGCGATGCCGCGCAAGGTGGCGGTGAGCGACGGCGCGGGTGGCGCACCGTCGACGTCGCGAGGTGAGGCGGCGGACATGGCGGCGCGCGCGCGCGTGGTGCGTTGTGGCGCGCCCGAGGTGAGGAGGAACTTCTCTAAACTAAACTACCGCGTGGGATTACATGGCGCCGTGATACGACGGTGCGCGCGCGAACGGCGCGACGCATCGGCGCGACGCTACACGTTAAAATATACGCCACCAAACGACGAGATGTTGGGAGGGGATAACAGGCACGAGGGCTTCGAAATGTCCCGGATGGTGCTTGAGGCAAATGGCTGGAATGTGGCCGACCGAGCGGCAGGGCTCTTGGCTCGTGCATTGTCGAGCCCTCGATACATCCATGAGGCTCAGCGTGTACTCGGTACTTGTCTTGTAGCTTCGCCATTGGACGGTTTTCCTGCCCCAGTGGAGCTCGCCGTCGGCATAGTATTTGCCAAGTTGCTTCGCCGGGCGGTCGATGCCTGCTGGAAGCGGCGGCAAAGCGACAAAGAATGGTGACTTTGCAGCGGCATTCACGTCTTCGGTGGCCTCTACAACCACGATGGCGATGTTTTTCATCGTCGCAATGGCGACGAGCTCGGAATCTGTGCACCAGAAACGAGTCCATTTGGACGTCGCCGCGTATGGAGCGGCGTCCTTGCGCATCGTGGAGATGTACTTGGCAAAACGTTTCTGTTCACTCGCGCGACGTAAAGATCCTTGGCGTAAATACTCGCGACCTTCGTTACCAGAGAGTAGTAAATCGTACAATTTTGCCAATTCTTTCTCAGAAGCACGCTTTTGACACCGTACGAGGCCGTCGCACAACATCTTTCGGACGCCTTGCCATCCTTCGCCGTTCCCGTCTCGTTTCCAAAGCCCCACCTTGGCGAGCGCTTCTAATCCGTGCGCGATCGAACGGAATCCACAATTACCATCTTCAACAACGCTTTGTACGCGCAATGCCAGGCGCTGCGTTTGCATTGACCAGTGCAGATCTGCATAGAATTTCATCTTCGGCGTCGGTGACGGCGCTTTAAATTCACCAATAATAACCAACTCGCTATCGCTGTCATCATCATCATCCGTGCTCGATCCGGCAGCATGCATATCTGAATCACTCGCATCACGTTCGTCTTCGTCATCCACAATCGCGTGCCGCATCGACGCTGGCGTCGCCGCGGCGAATCGTTCATCCACATCCATCGCCGTCGGAGTCTTTGCGTCCGCGACGACATCTTCAACCGTCACCCGCGCGCCGCGAGGCTGCATCACCCGCGGCAGCGCCCCGACGAGCACTTGATGCAACACCGCCGTCGCTAACGCTGGTGTGTGTCGTCCTCGACTAAAAATCACCCCGAATATAGACGCAGGCGACGTGGCAGAATCATTCGCGTCCGCGCCCGCAAACTTTGCGCGGTAGCTCTCCAACAACGCTCCCACGAGCACACCCACCGTGCGATCGCCGCACACGCTTTCGAGCACCGCATACGCCGCGTGATGATCATCATTCTCCATAAATTCAACCGCACACTTGAACGCGCGCGAGCGGTAGAGATAACTCATCATTTCTTTCGTGACTTCAAGAAAACCAACCAACGCACCATCGCGCGCGCACGCTTCAGACTCAAATGCCCCACGCAGGATGGTTGATCTCGCGAGATCGAAGCCGAGATTGGTAAATAACACCTTCGTGGCGCGTTTGACGGTGGACAGCGCGTTGGCGGCGTGCGCGTCGTGGACAGCACCGTGCTTTTCAAAGACGCGAGACGCGCGCGCGCACGCTCTGGCGACGGCGCGCGCGAGCCTTCGCTCATCGTTTGACGCGCGGGGCGTGCGCAAGCGAGGCGTGCGCGAGCGCGGGGCGAACGCTTTAGGGGTGGTGTATTCGCACGCGCCAGTGTCGGTGTCGACGACCCATGTCTTGAAAGGAGAGCGTCGCGCGCTCATGGCGCCGCGTCGAAGACTGCCGTCGAGCGGCGGACGGGCTCGACAATTCATCGAGTCTACGATACTGCTATGAATATTGAACTGCTAAGCTTGAGAGACATTGATGGTGTCTGATGCGTCTACGTTGAACTCTTTTGTGCGCTCGCGACGACGTAGATGTCGTGAGCTGTGTAGTCGACGTCACACGTCATGTCTGTGGTGAGTAACAACTTGAGCGCGATGGAGTTCTTGGCGGCAATCTTCTGCGCCACTGCGGCTTCTGGTGCGAGTTTCAAACGCACGGTTTCATTTATGGTTGACGCTGCTGGTTTAGTAAGCAAAGTACTGATCGTGCGCACTTCAGTGAGGAACATTTGAGCCACGCGCGCGAGCGTATCCACCTTTGATTCGTCCTTTGGACCTTCGGCGGCGAAATGCTCCATGTTCGCATCGATGCTTGCCATGTAATCGCCGTACAATAAAACAGGTGGTAACTCAACCGATTGAAATGTCCCGAATCGTTGCCAAAAGCGCAAGTCTTCGCCGCTGAATGCGGTTTCGCATCGTCTAATTTTACCGCATTCCGCCAACGCGGCAAACATAAAGCGCAATCCGTGAAACATGGACATTTTGATTTGTGCCGCCGCGAGATTGTACTGCGCATCGATGCGGTGTTGCGGCGGCGCCAACATTGCCTGACGCTTTATCATAATCATGCTGATTTGCTGCAAATGCCCCATGTAGTAGTACAACATAGGGAATTCGTGAGGAAGGTATAAATCGAGCGAAAAGCCGAGCTCGAGATGCCGTCTTTGCAGGTACGCCGCCAAGTTTTCCGCCCAGGCGATGTGCGGCGAGCTTAAACCTTGAAATCCTTGCTCATTTTCAAAGGCTGAAAAATCATGCGCGACATCGAGCGTATCGCACGCGAGCTGTAAGTGACTCATCTCGCCTAAAATTCGCCTGAGCACGCGGCGAAGGCGCGTCCGGTTGACGCAAAACGACCGGATCAAAATAGACACCGGTTGTTCGCACTCAGCCATGAATGATTCTAACGCGTTCGCGTCGAGCGATGGGATTTTTTTGCCGACGAAATTCCACACCGAGTGCAAGACGACATCACCAAATGACCAACCGCACAATTGCTTTTCGTAGAGCAACTCCGCCGCCGCGAGCGAGAGCGCCACCGTCCCCGCGCGTCGCGCATGCAAGGCCTCCATGATACGGATAACCTCATCGATCGTCGGTGGCGTCTTTTGCGAGCGAAATTGAAATACTTGAGCGGCGACGATCACGTCGTCTACTTCTTTTTCGAAGAAATTAAACGCCGCTCTGACGCTGAGAAACGTGACGTCTCTCGGTGGCACTCCGCCCAACCTATGCAAACTTATCTCTTGCGAAAAGCTCCCGGCATTTGGATCCCAATCCAACGCATCTTCATCACTTATGGCGTCGTAATAGTCGCGCATCGTCGCCAAGCACGCCTTGACGCGAGTGACGTGCTCGGCTAAATCATTCAAGACGCCGCTCGACCCAGAACCCACCGCGCGCGTAGCCACCTTCATCAACTCATGATGCGCCCTTCTAAACTCTAATCTCGCCTTCAACGCGCGTCTAACATCATCACTCATACTTGTTACATCATCATTCACCACATCGAGCGCGCGAGAGAGGCCAATCAACACCTCATCATCCTCGGATTCACGTTCGCCCGCGTGCGGCGCCGACGGCTCGCCAAAGTCGTGCATCACAAAATCCTCCTCTTCGTACACATCCCCCACGCGCACGACGTGCTTCACAGTCCATACGCTCCCTACTAACGCCTTTACGTACGCACGCAGGACGACGTTCACGCCAACGTCACCATCGACGTCGAAACGCTCGCGAGCCGCGACGTACGCGTTGCTCAGCGTCGTCGTCGCCGACGCGCTTCCGGCACGAAACGTCCCTTCACACGCCAACAACGCGTCGAACACCCGCACCAGGGCGTCGTCGCATGGAGCATCGATCGGTGCGCGTCCTCGAGCGATGAGCGCGTCGAGCGTGAGGGCGTCCGCGGTGGTACGAGCGCCGGCATCCATTTTCACATCGCCCACCTCCAGGGCGCTCATGGCATCAAAGAGCGCAAAGCCTTCATCGGCAATGAGCTGCCCGGACGCGAGCGTCGGGGAGAGCTCGAGGAGGACAGCTTCGAGGTCTATCGCGCCGTCCGCGTCAGCAGTCATGGTCTCGCGCGATGCGAAGACGTTCGCGAGTGCGACTGTGTGGCTCGCGCACGGGACGAGCGAGCGCGAGCCGACGACACGTATCCATCGATGTTCGCGCGCATTCGACATTCTCGCGTGACGTTATCATTACAAAATAGAGTACCCGAATAAATGTGCACGCAGATAGCGACGCGTTGGTGAGATGGCGACAATAAAGCTGTCGCGTGAAAAGGTATCGTCGGGGCGAAGCACGAACGCCGGATATCAAAACATCTTGACTGTTTTACGCCAAAACAGCCAAGGCAGCGGTGGCGAGCATGGCGATTAAGCTCACCTTGGTGACTGCCGCGAAACTCGTGGTGGAGGTGGTACCTGCGGCCAAAATTTCGGCAATGGTTGGGATGCAGCCGCCGTGCGGGGCGCGGCACTTCCAGTCGCTCACGTCGTACGACTTGACCCATGACGACGGGGTCGACGAATAGTTGCCAATTGCGTAAAGTTCCGTCGGCGTGCCGTAGTTCAAACCATCCGCATCGAAACATGGGCAATCACGCATGTACGTGTACGTGGAGCCGCCAAACGTGAGCGAATCTGGCGATGCAGAACACTTGGAATACAACGTTCGACATTCTGCGACGGTGACCAAACCGCCGTACGTGAGGCTCGAACTCGGCCCATGACAGCCAATCGTAAACGGCGCATCACGCTGGATGTGATAGTGATACACCGATGTCGATGGCGACTCCGGAGTGTACCCAAAGTGCGCACCACACGCGTCGAGAAGTGGATACTTTCCCGCGTCTTGATCTTCAAAGCGCCCGTACACGTTGTACGACCCGGCTACGCCAACTTTCGGCGAATGCGTGCCAGAAGCATCCTCAAAGCACTCAAACCCGCCGTGAAAGTGATAGCTCTCAGTGTGACCACCGCACGATCCGGTCAAGCCGGTGTATTTCGTGCCCGAAATGCTCGGCAACGTCACCCCGCACAGCGCCGCGACTTTCGCCGTGGCGACGCCCAAATCCAACCCACCGGCGGTGTCATACGCCAGCGACGATGGCGAACAGCCCCAGCCCGCAATGATGGAATCTTGCTGCGATGAAAACCCAGCCTCGAACGGGCCGTAGATGTGCGCGTTCGTGGCGATCGTCGACCCCACGGCTTCGCTGATTTCATGCGAATAACTGAGCGCCTTCGATGCGGTCGTCGTGCACCCGACGTCGCTGCGAAGCGCAGCGGCGACGACGCCCGAGCCCGTGGATCCAGTGGGATTCGAACATAATGCCATGATGGTTCAGCGCGTGCGATGGACGGTCGATGCGCGCGCGGCGATGAGTGCGGCGCGCGACACGCCGACCGTTCGTGCTGCGGAACTTTGTTGGAACACCAAGCGTCAGGGCGCGATCGACGTCGCGCGCGCGCGCTGATGCGTGATCGCACGCGCGTTTGCGCGTACGATGCGTGTGTTCTCGCGATCGGTCGCGCGGCGGGGCGCGTGCGGCGACCGGGCGCGGCGTCACGGGCGCGAATCGTGCGCGCGCGGGTGTTGCGCGGAGACACGTGGACCGCCAAACTGCAGACACACGTGGGCGCGCGCGCGCGATGGGCTGCAGAGCGGGACGGCGTCGTTTCTGCGCGCGGGAAGCGTGATGGGATGGATGCGCGAGGGCGTGGGGCGCGTGTGCGCACCATGCGCGCGCGTTCGGTGACGATGCGATGACGCGTCGGGGGCGTCGCGTGAGTCACGCGTGAGTCATCGAGCGCGTTTTCTGTGAAGCAAAAGAATATCAATACAACCTTTGCTATGGTGTTTTTGTTTTTGTGTGTTGAACGCGCGCGCGTATGCACGCACACGCTCGAAATCTAACCACGTGACGCTATTGCCTATCTCTCTCGATAAAGTCACGGAAATCCCACGGACGCTCTCGTCCCTCCCAAAGTCTCTCTGCGCCCCCGGCGCTTACTTCAACGGGATAAACTTGGAACCCGCAGCTAAACCAGCGCGACCGTGCGAAACCGGACGGTACGTGATGGCGTATTCACCCAAGTAAGAACCAATCATTTCCGGCTTGACTTCAACAGTGTTGAACACCTTGCCGTTGTACACGCCGACGACAGAGCCAACCATTTCGGGGATGATCGGCATGTTGCGCAAGTGCGTGCGCACGGTTTCCGGCTTCTCCATGCCTTCAACAGCCGCCTTGGACTTGCGGAGCTTCTTGATCAAGTTCTTGTGCTTGCGAGTCAAGCCATCGCGCTTGAATCTGTACACATAAATCAACGCGCGGGTTAGTACTCGCGCTGGGAACCCAACTAGGGCTTTACGCAATGGCGCTGGACGATGGCTCACGCGACGACAACACCCGTCCTCGACGCAAGCACCACACACGCAAACGCCGCGAACGCCACGAAAACATAACGCATCACATCACAAACACGCACCGTCGGCGAATGCGCGCGTTGAAAAGCGTCACGAGCTTATCATTCTTCATCTCGAGCAACCCTTCGAGATCGACCCCGCGGTACGAGAACTTCTTGTACGGGTTCTTTTTACGGGGCACGCCCACGAGGGCTTCTTCTTCAGACTGCGCGCGCGAAAAGAAACGTAAACAAACCATCAGTATCCCCACGCGTGCGTCGAATCCCCCATCGCATCGCCCTCGCGCGCGCGTCGCGACCGCGCGCGCGAATCGATCTTTCAACAGCGAACCCTAAGCGCGCCAGCATCGCATCCTTCCGCCGCCTCACGCCGCGCATCTCTCGCGCATCTCTCGCGCATCTCGCGACGTCCTCACGCGAACGAATCATCGCCACGTCTCTCGCGCGTTACGTACCATGATGAACGTTCGCTGACGGTCGAGCGCGCGCGTCGGAGAGAGGGATCGCGCGCGCGACGACCGCGAAGTCCACCAACTTTTGACCTTTGTTTTACCGTAAATGATTTACGACGCATCGCACACGGCGTGAGATGCGTGTGCAATACGTGTTCGGGGGAGTCCTGGGGGTGGCGTCGAGTCGTGGACCGTGTATCGCATTCGGACATTCGGCGGTTCCAGGCGCCGAATGTCCGAACGCGTCGACTCGATCGACGCCCCCGCGCCGGCGTCGTCCGTCGACGCGGACGCATTCGTCGACGCGCGCTCCCTCGCGATGGCGCACGCGAGCGTCGGCGTCGTGCGCGCGCGCGCGTACGTGTCGTCGTCGTCGTCAGCGGCGGCGTCGGTGCGGGTTGGCGGGCGCAGGTCGGGCGCGGTGCGCCGCGCGAGCGACGATGGCGCGGGACCGACGACGTCATCGGCACCGACGGCGGGCGAAGGGGCGTCTTCGGCGTCGGCGTCGGCGTCGGCGTCGGCGTCGGCGTCGTCAACGCGCGATGCGTTTGCGTCGTTCGAGCGCGCGCTCGCGGACGCATCGCGCATGAGCGGGTCGTCGAGCGAGCGCGGATGGGAAAAGGTGGATGACGCGTACGTGCTGCGGCCGCGAAACGGGACCGAGGCGACGAAGCTCGTGCATTTCACGGGCGGTGCGTTCGTCGGGGCGTCGCCGCAATTGACGTATGGGTATTTTCTCGAGCAGCTCGTCGAACGCGGGGATGTGTTGGTGATTGCGACGCCGGTGATGATTGGGTTGGACCACTTGCGGGTGACGGATGAAGCGTGGCACAAGTATGAGAGATGTAAACGGGCGTTGCGTGAGACGGTGGAGGGGTTAGATGACCTACCGGTGTATGGGGTGGGGCATTCGTTGGGGTCGTTGGTGCAAGTGCTCATGGCATCTCGGTATGAGATGAAGCGCGATGGGAATGTGTTGATTTCTTTCAATAACAAGCCGGCGACGGATGCGATTCCGCTCTTCGCCGAAGTCATGGTCCCGGGTCTTCGCGGTTTGTCCCCGGTGATTGCAGCGGCGAATAATTCGCCGCTGCGTAACATTACGCGTGCCGCCGATGCGCAGTTGCGGGATTTCGCCCCGCCGATTGTTCGGGAGCTTTTACCCATTCTCGACAACTTGGAGCCAGTCATCATGGAGGTGGCCGACGGACGCGCCGAGTTCACGCCGACGCCCGCAGAGTCTGCCAAACTCGCATCCAAATATTATGCGGTAAAGAGAAACTTATTGGTGAAGTTTACTGACGACACGATTGATGAAACGGGTGCTGTGGCCGCTACGCTGGCGTCAGCTGCGGCTTCTGAGGACATTGAGCTCACCGTGCGTAATCGTAAGGGTGACCACGTGTTCCCGCTCTGGCGCGAAACCGGCGTCGAGCTTCCCGACGAGGTCTTACAGGCCGCCGAGCAAGGTGCAGATATGTTTGCAGCCTTCGGTGACGCCCTTGGGGTCACCGCGGACAATTCGCCGCTGGGATTGTTACGAGGAGGTTTCGACAGTTTGCGAGAACAAGCAAAGGAGGCGCGCCGAGCGCCAGGCGCCGATGAGAACATGGCTCTCATGCACGCGCTCGTGGACGACATCTTAGCTTGGATGAAGTAGGTTTGGATGACTCAAGAAGTAGTATTGTAAAATTAACGCGACGATTCTTTTAAACGCATCCAGCGACGGGCGAAGCTTCATTCACGCGCTCTCGCAATGCCCGCCGCGGGACGCGTCTCGCACGTGACAACATGCGCAATCACGAACGCGCGTCGTGTGGACCGATGTGAAACGCGTCGGTCGACGCGATGCGCAGCGAACGCGGCGGATGTCTCGCTCACACTCGCGACGACGACGTCATACGCTCTCGCCGGCGGGTTGGGGTGCTTCATTTCCCACGGTTTATCCGTCCCACTCGACGTGATTAAGACGCGATTGCAAGTGCAATCGTTCGAGGACGAGAGTGTCATCGCTGTCGGTCGTGAAATCGTGCGTCGCGACGGCGTCGGCGCGCTTCTCGACGGGTGGGAGAGCACGTTCGCGGGGTACTTCATCCAAGGCGCGTGCAAGTATGGGTTCTTTGAGGTTTTCAAGGCGCTCTCGGGCGTCAATAGCGGCGGCAGTGCGGATGATCATAGATTATTAACGTTATTATTGTGTGCGGCGTCGGCGGAGGTGATTGGAAGCGCGTTTTTGACGCCATTGGAGCAAATTAGGATCAAGACGGTGAGCGACGCGTCGTACGCGAGCGACGGCTTCTTCGAAGCTGCAAAAAAGTTCGCTCGAGAAGAAGGCATGGATGGAATAATCCAATCGCTACCGGTGACGTATGCTAAGATGGTGCCCTATACAGCCGTGCAGCTCGCGTCATTTGAAGTGTTGAAGGTGGCTTTAGCTGACGTCGGAGACGCGAGCGTCATTAAGACGTCAAGCGCGGTATTGGCGGGAATCGCCGCCTCACTCTCATCTCAACCGGGAGATACGTTGCTTAGCGTACGAAATAGCGGTAGTTTGAACGCTGCAGTCACCGCGGCCGATAGCTTGGGCGCTGACGCTGCGGTTATGGCGCCTGAAAGCGTGTTTGATACCATCATCCGGCTCGGGCCGGCGGGACTGATGACGGGCTGGCGCGCTCGACTCGTCCACGTCACCACCATCGTCGTCGTACAGCTTTTAGTGTATGATTCGATTAAATCTGCATTGCTCTCGCGTGTGGGCTAGATTTGTAAAACATGTGTGTATACAACGGAGGTTGTAGTTGTTGTCGTCTACAACCTCACAACGCGATGCGCGTGCTCGTCCTCCTCTTAGCCTTGTGCTCCACCGTAAACGCGGTAGAGATCGTCACCGCAAACGAGCGAGCGCCGAGAAATACAGTGTTCGACAACGGCATCGATGTTTACGGTCGCGACGTGCGTTGTAGAGCGTGCCACGCCATCTTAAATGCGTTGAATGCGCAGTTGGTCCCAAAGATTTCAAAAGCTTTAACAGGCGCGCGCGAGTACGGCGCGTTCGACGCCATGATTGAAGACGCACTGCAGTCTACGTGTCGACTTTCAGGCACGTGGCATGATGCGTCGACGAGAAAGGCGTGCGAGCAGTTGATGGAGTTGCACGAAGACGCCGTCGGCGCCGCGTATCACAAGTGGATTAAACGCGGAGGCGGCGTCGAGAGTCAACCCAGAAAGACTTTTGGACGCATGGCGGGTGAGCCAAATTACGATCCCGTGGGATGGAATTGGAATTGGGAGGTGTGTGGTAAGGCGATGGAAGGGGCGTGTAAGCAGCAACTCGCGATGCACCAGCTCTCAGAGTTTGACGACGACGACGACGACGCGAGCGAGACAGAACAGCGCAAGTATAGATCCGAGCCAAAGCCCGCGAAAGGGGAATTAATAGATGGCATGCTTAAAGTTACCGCGGGGACGTTTCACGAGGTCGCAGTGAGACAAAACGACGTCGATGTCTTGGTGTACACGGGATATCCACGCAAGGATAAGTGGCTGCATTTTTATTTAGCATCAGCCTTAGGTGGTGTGCGGGAGATGTTCCAAGGCAACGCCACGGCGAAAGGAGCGTTTGAGATTGCATACGTCGATGCGACGCATAACGATGTTCCTCCACCGTATGGGAACGACATAGAAAAGCCGACGGTTGCGTTATTTGCCAAAGGCAGCAAAAATTGGCCGCGGTACATGACGGATTTGAACGAAGGCAAATTGACGCCATACGAGATACTCAACTTTATTATATCCACTTCAGGGAACGTACAGACTGTGCGTCATGCAAATTGGTTGATTCTCAACACGCCCGATAGCGTGCTGTATAGAAAAGTCTTCGACGATAACGAAGAACTGTAGCGCCGCGACGCACGTTCGAGAGTGAGTGTGTAAAGAAATGTTGGATTGATTTAAAATTATGTACATTGTGCTAAACGACCACGTCCAGTCCCGTGTTGCTATCATGCTTCAACGCGGCGGCATTTTCACTATCGGCAGTTGAATTACGTTCCCAACTTTCGTGCACTTCCTCAAAGTACTGCAACCAGTCCTTCCCGGTGAGCACCGTTTCCGGGTGCGCCTCGCTTCGTCCCATCAATGCCTGCGTCACCGGGCGCAATTTCACGTTCCCATCATTCACCAAATCCGTCATCAGTCCAAGCTGGATCAAAGCCGACATGGCGTCGGTGTTGATCCACGTTCGTACGATTTCCTTTTCTTCAAACTCCATCACGCACGTCCCCGTCCAACGCGCTTCTCGTTCATTCAAACTCGCCTTGAACGACAACTGCGCCACCACCTTTGACCCTTCTTCGATCAGATCATCAATAGTAATGACATAATCCGGTAAAGCTTCTCGATTACCCCGAACAGACTCCATGTACGCCTCTGTACCCGGCACCGGATTCGGGTTGCTCGGGTCAATCAACACGTGATCCTCCGACACGTACTTCTCCGCCGATTTTTCCGCCGACGACAGGTCGAAATTGTTCCACACCTCGCGATAGAGCTTACGAACGATCGATTTACGCGACTTTGTCTTCGGTGACGCCGTCACCAGCGGCGGCGAGTCCGCCGTTTGCGTGCGCGCGAACGGTTTCGCCAGCAGACCTACAGCCGCGGTGAGCGCGCTGGAGACGACGGCGACGACGATCACGCCAGCGTTTGACGTCTTTTTAGGTTGCGACGCTGACATCTTTCGAGCGCGCGCGTGTTGAGGCACACGACGAGGCACGCGATGACGCTTGGAGGCGCCAGGGTGTGAGGCGTATGCTGGCGCCGCGAAGAGGCGCGACTCGAGCGAAAGTCGCGCGAACGACGTGCGTTTATGCGATGTCGCGAGTGGTTGAACAACATCATATGAAATTAACAATAGTAACTTGGCTAAATTATCGTTGCGCCAGGTCGACCGAGCGCGAATAAAGAAAATATAGTAATCCTTGAGCGCGTCTGCGCTTGATGGTGCGTCGTCGTCGGCTCGGGCGAGCGATGACGCGTGCGCGTAACGTCGCAATTATCCGACAGTTTGCAAAGACGGCACGTAAGCACGTTGACCAACGTTACGTAAATGGCGGAAGTGCGCGCCGAGCGCGGATAGGAAGCTCGGGTAGACGCAGTAGTCGAGACCGTGTTTATCTGCCGCAGCCTTGATGATGGGCGCCAACGCCGGATAGTGCACGTGGCACACGCCTGGGAACAAGTGGTGCACGACTTGGTAGTTCAAGCCGCCAGAAAAGTGCAACCAGAACTTCGACCCGTGAGCGAAATCCGCGCTCGACATCAACTGCGCCTCGCCCCAGCCCTTGCTAAGCTTGTTGTCCTTGTTCAATTGAAAGAAGTGCACTTCGCCGACGACGTGCGCGACTTGAAACATAAACGCGAGCAACCAGCCGGTGATGAACTCAGTGACGGTCCAGAGCGCCAAAAGCTGACCTAAAGATCGGTGAGAATACTTGAAAGGCAACCACAAGTAGTAGAACGCCCAAAGCGCCTTGGAGCCCCAAAACGCGACGGCTTCGCCCGGGGTGAACTTTTGCACCTTGACCCAGCCAATGCGTCCCGAAAAAAAGGCGTTGAAATCATCCACAAAGCACGATTTGAAGGACAACAACCCATACATCACCGCTAAGTACATGTGCTGTAACGCGTGGTACGGCTCGTGCGGCTGGTATTCGTTCACCCGGCGCACATCCTTTTCTGAGCAACGGATATCCGGATCGATGCCTTCGACATTCGTATACGCGTGGTGGCCGACAACGTGTTGCTGCTTCCACATAAAGCTCGACGCACCGACGACATCCAACGTCAATTGCATCGCGTGTAACCACGTGCGCGAATTACCATACGCCCCATGGTTGGCGTCGTGTTGAATCGAAACGCCTACTTCAGCTTTGCACGTCCCGTGCAACACCGCGAGCGCGAGCGCCGCACCAAACGACACTCCAGGCGCAAAGAAACTGCCATAATGCCCAATCACAATCCCAGCCAAAATCACAAACGTCTTCACGTACATCTCCCAGTGCACGCGCGGATCAATCTTGTTATCCTTGAAATACTTTGCCGCGCCAGCCTTGACGTCGGCGAAAAACTTGCCCTCGACCAAGTCATCCTCGTACTCCACAATATCCTCATCCATCGCATCACCACGCACACGCTTCAAATCCCCAATTCTATACTTCTCCAACACCGCACGCGCCTTCTCCGGATGATACGAATCAAACAACTGCGTGCACTCCCCGCCCGCCTTGACGTAAATCATATTCCCACCCGGATGCTTGGGCACAAAGGACGTCACGTCGTACACCCCACCGCGCACGATCACCCATAAATCCCCAGGCGTGTTATGCGCGCTCACGTCCTCCGCGGTGTACACCGCGCGCGATGCCTCCGTCGCCGCCGGTGCGCCGCGGTCGCCGTCGCGCGCCATCTTGCGCCCACCTCGCCTCGTCGTCATCGGCATCGGCATCGTCGTCGTCGTCGTCGTCGTGTCACGCGACCTCCTCCGACGAGCGAATACCACCGAACGCTCGACCCGGGGCGTGCGCGCGCGCGTCCACCGTCGCGCTCTGCCGACGAAGGGAATCGAATCGAATCGATCCAACGCGCTGGACGCCGCGGCGAGGGATGACGTCGACGACGTCGTCGGTGGACACTCGGACATTCGGCGAGTGGGGTGTCACGGAACACGTCTATACCCATACATTATTAATACCTCGTCGATGAATACCTCAAGACGTGTGTCCCTGTGCGCTAAAATAATTATATTACACTGTTTTAGACGTCTATTATGTAGTTATATAATTCAACTATCTACAGCCTTGGGCTGAGTCTCTACTTGTCTACTTTTCTCGGACATTCGGCGTGAACGTATATATACTAGAACACGCTCTTTTCAGCCATCTCCTGGTGATTCTACACACCAACGTATAAGGGGGTCTCGCCGTATCGTATCGTCGTCCTACTTTTAACCATGAGACCTCAGCGTCGTGCACGCCGTATATCGTATAAATCATGCGATCTTTGACTAAACAGTCTTTGATTACGATACACAGCGCGTCGTGTCCAGGACGCGCGCGAGTGAGCGCCGACGACCGACGACGAGACGCACGAAAACCGCGGACGCGACGGACGCGCGCACGCACTGGCGCGCGCGCACCGATGGGTTCACGCCGCGCGTCCGTCGCGTTCGCCCGCGCGTTCGCCGCGCGTGGATGCTCGGCGTCGGCGACCGGAGCGAACGGTGCGCCGCCGATGACGATGATGATGCTGCCAGGCGCGACGACGTCGTTCGCGCGCGCGTTTGCATCGACGGCGTCGCTGAAGGCGGTCAAGCGCGCGGATGCACCGCTCGTGGAGTCTGCCAACGCGCCTGACGCGCCTGAGCGCATCGACGTGGCGTTTCGAGACGTGCTCGATGTGAAACGCGCGGTGGCGTGGGTCAAGGCGAACGCGCGGGCGACGTTCGCGGAGAGCGTGGATATGTCCGTGCATCTCGGCGTGGACCCGAAACGGAGCGATATGATTGTTCGCGGTGCGGTGAGTTTACCGCATGGGACCGGGAAGACCGTGCGCGTGGGGGTGTTCGCGGAAGGAGAGGAGGCTGAGGAGGCGAGACGGGCGGGCGCGATCGTCGTCGGCGGGGATGAGCTCATTAAAACAATCAAGGATGGCGGATCTAATGCGATTAATTTCGATGCGTGCGTGGGTACTCCCGGGATGATGCCGAAGATGAAAGAAATTGCGAGAATTTTAGGTCCTCGTGGGCTCATGCCGAACCCGAAACTTGGTACGGTGACCGCGGACGTCGGCGCGGCGGTGAAGGCGTTGTTGGGCGGCCGCGTCGAGTTTCGCGCCGAGAAGAACGCCATCGTGCACGCGATGGTGGGCAAGGTGACGTTCGAGGACGAGCAATTAGAAGAGAATATCGCGGCGGTGTTTAAAAAGATCTTGGAGCTGAGACCTAAAGGTAAGGGGGCGCCGAATGCGAGCAAGTATTTGAAAAAGGCGTACTTGTCGAGCACGATGGGACGCGGAAGCGCAAAGATGGATTTAGCGAGTCTCACCGAAACCGCCGCCGCGTACCAAGGCTAGCGCGGACGGATTGTAATACATTATAGTAGTACCTTGTTAATCATGCCCTGCTGCGTTGTTATCACAAAACAAAACACGTGCGTGTGTATCGCCCTATTGGCGCTGAGGCGGCTCGGCAAGGAGCGCCCTATCTAGTGAAGCACAACTCGCGCTCGCGGAAACTCGTCGTCCCGCGTGATCGATGTGTGGTGTTAGAGATGTGTAATTATTCCCCGCGCTGCGCACCGGCGCGGAGTCCGTCCCGTCTTCATCATCATCGCCGACGCCTTACGCCCGGTTGGAGATGTTCGAGCTCAACCAGTCTAAACCCTCATACAACCCTTCGCCAGACGTCGCGCACGTGGATTGAATGAACCAGTGACGTTGACGAAGCGAGTGAAGACCGAGCTTATCCGTGATCTCCGCCGCACTCATGGCGTTGGGCAAATCTTGCTTGTTCGCAAACACCAAGAGCACCGCATCGCGCAACTCGTCTTCGTTCAACATGCGGTGAAGCTCGTCGCGCGCCTCAGACACGCGGTCGCGATCGTTGCTATCCACGACAAAGATCAAACCTTGAGTGTTTTGGAAGTAGTGACGCCAGAGCGGTCGAATCTATGCACGACACGAATAACAAACACACGCACACATGTTCCTCGTCAGTCAACAGCACGCATGAATCGCAAATATCGACAACCAACCGATGAAAATCGACGCGCGGTTCCGAATACGCGACCTCCTCCGTCGACATCCTCGATGGCTTTTCCGTCTCGAGCTGCGGCGCGTCGTTCGCGAGTCTTCACCCGTACCTTGTCTTGTCCACCAACATCCCACACGGTGAAAGAAATATTCTTATACTCCACCGTTTCAACGTTAAAACCTACGCATATACACGTCCGTCAGTCCATCAATCGCGCGCAAAGACATGGAGATCCACCAGCAAACACTAAAAAACGCGTGCGCGCATCAACGAATCGAAACGAATTCGCGCTTCTCGCACGCACCGATGGTGGGAATCGTCGTGACGATTTCACCCAACTTTAACTTGTAAAGAATAGTCGTCTTACCCGCGGCATCGAGACCAACCTGATACGATGGAGACGTCGAAAACGGACGCGTTGTCAGTCGCACACGTCGTCGACCGCGCGATCCAGCCGCGCGAACGGATCTTGTGACGATCTTGAGCGCATCACGCGCGCACGCGACCTCGGGTTCGCACTCGCGCGCGTGATGCGCATCACACGCATTTTATTGCATTCGATTCGCGCGCGCGCGTGCGCGGGGCGATCGCACGCGCGCGTCACGGGGCGTCGGTGTGGGTGTAATCCACGCCATTCGCGCTGGCTCGAGTGCCGCGCGCGCGCTCGACCGCGTCTCGCGCGCGACGCGTCGCGCGCGACGGTGCGGTGCGCGAGGGGCGGGACGCACCATTAAGATGCGCATCTCCTTCTTGGAGAATAGGCGCTGGAAGAGCTTGGCGAACGTGATCCCCATCGTGCGTGCGTGCGTGAGTGAGTGACGCCACAGCGCAGAGAGACGTCGCGTGCTGTGGATGTCCTGTGAAGAAGTGCTAGCGAATGAGACGTGAGATTATTAAAACAATCGAATTATTATGAAAGCTTGCGCGTTTGGTCTCGACGCTGTTCGTCGAGCATGGATGCGATGTACTTCCCGTGCTCCTCGATGGCGGATTGTAACCGACGCTGAGCCAAGAGTTGGGCGTGGAGTTGCTTTTGCATTTCGAGTTGCTTCAACAACGCGTGGCCGACGAGGGGCATCTCTTCGATGAGCTTGGCGCTGACGACTTCTGAGGCGGCGGGTATGACGCCTGACGTGGCAGCGGCGCCGGAGTTTAATAGGCTCTCGGCGAGCGCTGACGCTGGAGTCAGGGCGTGCGCTAAAATTTCATCCAACGAGTGCTCAGAGGCGAGGGCGGCTTCGCCGGCGGCGCCGACGACAGACGTAGAGTGAATCAACGCCGAAAGTTGCGCCGCTGTCACGGGAGTTTCCAAAGGATGATTCGCATCTAAGCTTGCCATTGGCGACAATCCCGCCTCTGCGGCAGCGGCACGGCTTTCGACGCTCACCAAGTTGGTCGAGCTCGCCTTCTTGAACTCCTCCGCCTGGTGCGCGCGCATCGTCTTGATCATTTCTTTACGCATTTTATCATCTCCTTCGCCCCCCGTGCGCCTCGATGCTACTTCTTGCAATCTATATTTCTGCAAGTGACTCTTGATGTGCTGAATCGTCATCCCTGACGTGTCCATGAGCTGCATGATGCCCTTGGGCGTGGCGAGCTCCAATCCTCCTAATTTTTCCACCGCGCCAATGAATGACCGGTGCAACTCTGGCGTCCAACGAAGACGCGCCTTCTCTGAACTCGCACCTGCCGACGTCTTCGAACTCCCCGAACGTTTCCCTCCCCTACCTTCACTCACCGGCGCTGACGTCGTCGCCCGCTCGCCTCGTCCCACCGACGCCGACGCCGACGCCGACGCGCGCTTCCTCCGACCTCGCCCGCCCGCCCGCCCCGCGCGCTCCGCCCCACCACCTTCCTCACCCTCCACAGCTAAACTACCAATATCAAACCCACCTAAATCAACCCCACGCTCACCGCTCCCAACCGCTGCAAACCCATCATCACGTCGGAGCAATACGTCGTCCAACCAATCCTACGCGTAGACGCGAACAAAGCCGAGCCCAGCGTCAGTCTCGCGAACCCAAAGCTCACACGCGCATCCATCCCCGTTCACGCCCACACACACACAAAGAAACACACACACGCCATGCGCTATGCACCACACACCACGCGCCGCGCGCCGCCCATCGCGACGCCACCATCCCCAAACGCGCGCGCCCGCGGGTCCACAGTCACCAACAGAATATTCTCATTCGAACGCGCATCTCTTCACGCACCAGCGCATCGGGCCCGTCGAGCGAGCCGACGCCGAAATCGCCACCGCCCGCACCGCCATCGTCGTCGTCGTCGCGTGCGTCTAAGAACGGCCAGAACGTGTCCGCGGTGGGGGACATCGACGCGAGCCGCGAGGCGCGGTGTGCCGCGAGCGCGCGCGCCGTGCGGTCGACCGATGCGTGCGTCATCGATTGATGATTCGCGCGCGTTTTCCACGCGTGCGTTCGCCGGGGCGATCGCCGCGGGCGAACGGGTGATGGATGGCGATCGCGGACGCTCAATCGTCGGCGCGTCGGCGATCGGCGGCGATCGGCGGCGGCGGCGGCGGCGGCGGCGCGTCGGGCGGCGGTGCGGTCCCGGGACACGGATCGTCATATGCCACGGGGTCGTGATCGGTGGTGGTAGGGGTACACACGGTATGTGGTGTATGTTCCTGGGTCTTGATTGGTGACATTGGTAGGGGTACATACACGGTGGGCGCACCCGCGGATGGACCGCGCGCGCGACAGCTCGCGACAGCTCGCACCGCGACGGGCGCGAGCGACGCCGTGCGGGCCGTCGCGCGCGCGGGACGCACTGAGAGTGTGTCTACGTCGCGCGTCGGGGCGTGTGCGCGGGCTGGTGGTGCGTTATGATGACGTCACCGGGTGGAGCTCGCGATGATGGCGATGGCGATGGCGTTCGGGACCAGAGGCTGGTGATGCGACGGGATGCGATCGCGGCGACGACAGGCGATGCGATGTGCGCCGTGCGGGCGTTAGTGAGTGCGTCAGAGCGCGTTGCGATCGGTGAGCGGTTGCTCGCGCGCGATGGTGAGGCGGGAGGAGAACGAGGCGGGCGAGCGAGGCGGCGGGCGAGGACGGAGCGCGAGGCGCGGAGCGACTCGGGCGAGCGTTCTGTTGGGCGTCACGCGGCGCGAGAGCTCGGTGGTGGTGATGATGGAGATATGATGTATGATCATGGTTGCGATGTGTCTGGATCTGATGAAGAGGATGCGCGAGAAGAGATGGTGACGGAGGCGTGCGCGCGCGTGAAGCGCGCGCGAGGCGCGCTCGGTTTGGATGTTTTTGATTTTGAAACGTCGGCGGCGGCGCACTCGGTGGATATCGCATTGAGCGATGATGATTTGGATGATATCTTAGCGCAGGTGGAGTATTCGAGCAATGGGTGGGAGACGCATGCAGAGCAGAGCGCGACGACGGTTGGGAATTCGGTCGGCGGCGCGAGGACGTTTGCGTCGGCGGCGCCCGTCGGCGGGACGCAGTCGCAAATGTTGTTTAGCCAAATCATCGTTGAGAGTCAGGTTGTCGACCGCAGAGATCCGATCGATAGCGATGATGATGGGAGTGATGATCGTGATGACGTCGATACTGAGTCGGAAGAGGATAATCACGCCGGAGGGACGCAAATGATGTTTAGCGGCGATTTCGAAGACGAAGACGAAGCGCCGGGGGCGACGCAGTGCGCGGAGGATATAGATGCCGAATTCACCGGCGGCACGCAAGTGTTCAACGAGAGCGACGATGAGGACGCAAGAGATCGCGGCGACGATGACGCTCAGACGCCACCGTCCAAGCTTGGGACGCCATCGTTTCTTCGAATCAACTCTGGGTCCTTGGCGCTCCCGCACCGCGCGAGCAGCGGCGTAAAGCGCGTTGAAATCCAGACGAAGGATACCGCGGGAAGAGACACAAAGGATTCACCAGGGCAACCTAAGTCTCTTTGGTCCGCTGCGTCGTGTACGCCCGCGGAAGAGACAGCCAGACGCGAGAGTGCGGTGCAAACTTTGGCTGAGCACGCGTCTATACCGCCAAACCTGGCACTCCCCAGTACGGAACCGCAACGCGTCGCCAACACGCAATTGACGACGGATGTAGCGAACGATAGCGGTATCACGGAACCGTGTTCGAATGTAGAAAATACCCCACTAGAAGCGATGGAGCAGGCGCGGAAACCGCCGACGTTGAAGCGCCCGCGCGTGTTACAGACGTGCACGCAAGAAGATTCCATGGTGACCGCGTCGGCTCGAGCGCTTGGATCAATCGGTACGGAGGACAGGGATGGCGTTGAAGGCGTCCAGCGCGTGGCGCGCACAGCGATAGAGGCTATCCAGCGCGCTCGAGCGAAAGCGAACGAACCACTTGGGTTGGATATGTCAATGCCGCAAGACTTGATGGACTCACAAGCCGTCGACGACGAAGACAAGGATAAGGACGACAGGATTGAGGACGACGTACCGCTAGGACAACCAGTTGAAGGCACCAATGAAGTCGACGATGATGATAATGATTTCAACAACGCTGATGACGACGATTTCGGACCTGATGCGCTCGGTGAGACGCCACCGAGTTCACCCGACCTTGGGTTACTGTACTCGCAACGTCCCGCCGAGGATGTGGCTTCGCCCGGTCGCCTTCAAACGCAGCTCTCACAGTCACCGATGAAACCACCGGCGGTGCCACCAATGGGTCTACCGCTATCGCAGCCCGAGGTAGAATCGCCAGTGAGTCGAATAATGATGTCTCAGCACCAGTGGCGACAGAAGAAACATCGTCGGTCAATTCCGCCGCCGCCGAGATTTGATGAAGAAACGCCGACGAGACGCGTTCGGATCATCGACGATGATCTCACGCAGCCAACGCAAACGCAACCGACGCAGGATAGTTTTGAAGAACATAGTGATATTGACGGCGATTTCATCGAACAGACTCAGGATGAAGGTGGGTTGTTGCGACCGATTTTGCCTCAACGCATGCCCGGTTCTTTCATCAAACCAAATCCGCAAACATCGGCATCTGCCGACGACCAACCGGCGCCGACGACGAGTACTGATAAGCAGCAGCTCCCAAGTCTTGGGTGTTCAAAGTGTCGACACTCTAAAGGCGGTTGTGGGCGATGCAGATTGATTCTCGAAAACGCAAAGAAGGGAATTTTCCCACCCGGCCGCGGTCGACGGTCGAGTTTGTCATCGACGCCTTCTTCCAAGACGAACGGTAAACGCATATCATCCGTCGCGAAGACTCCAGCATCGAAGACACCAACGTCCAAGCGTGCTATTCCACGCGAATCGTGCCGTTTGCGTGCGCCAAAATCTACGAGTGAGAAGAAATCCGTAAAAGCCGCGGGCCGGGTGCCTCGTTTTTTCGCCGACGCGTATTTTTTGCTCAGCGGTCTCGGCAAGTCGGCATCATCCGTGAAGGACGCTATTAGAACGCACGGTGGGACTATTCTTGACGTACCCTCGTCAGATGTTCCCGTAAATGCCGTATTCATCATTACTCCTACCCTTGGTCGGACGATGAAGTGCTTGTACGGCTTTTCCGCGGGTGTCAAATTTGCCACGCCAGAGTGGATCGAGGCGTGCGTCGACGCAAACACGATGATTGATATCATCGAGCCGCTCGACAGCGAAGGTCAGCCGCGTAAGCGTCATCGTGCAACGAGTGGACGTTTATTCCGCGACATCAAGACCGCACTCACTGGAAACGAAGGATTTGTTAAAGACTTTGCGTCGCTGCTCGCGCACGCTGGCGCCGAGCTTGAGAGCAATCCGCAAACCACCATCAAATTTGACTACCTCATCGTTCAAAGTGGTGAAAAGCCACATTCTGCATGGATACGCGCATCGAAGCGATTGAATATCCCATGYGTCCGCCATGAGTGGCTCGTCGAATCAATTTTAGCAGGCGAACTGTTGCACCCGGAACCGTTCATCTACCTCGACGCCACGCCCGCGGCGTACGTCCCGCATCGAGAATCCATCGATTCCGAGCTCTCGGGCCATCGTCGAAAATCCACTAGATACTAGAATCGATTTTACTTTGCTTGTTACGCACTGCACATGCGGTATTTATTCATCAACGACGCTCAAAAGCTTTTGATTTTTGCGCTCGCTCAGAAAGTTTGCTCAGAACTGTTGAACACAACGCCAGCACTCCTCACACGCGCACGCACCGCACGTCGTCACCTCGCACCGCGCTCGCGCGCGCAACGAAACAAAAACACGCACGCACACATCACGCGCGATGGCGATCCCGCAGTACGTGTTTCTTCCCACGCCGTATAGCATGAATTTAGCCGACAGCGCAGACTTTGTGAAGAAGCTCGCGCAGTGGACTATTTTCTGGGAAGTCCCGCGCGCGCTCGCGTCGGTGGCGATCAAGCGCACGTACGGACCGGCGAAGACGCCATCGGAGAAGTCATTCTTGAAGAACGCGCCGGGGTACGTCGTGGCGGCGATCCATGCGTTGGTCGTCGGATGCGCCGGGGTGCATGTGTACCGCGTGACGCAACGCTTGCCCATAAGGGATCGATATTACATGCACGCGAAGAGCCAGTTCACGGGATCACCCAAACACTTTACGGAGATATTGAATTGGGCGTTTTGTGGGTACATGACTGGAGATTTGATGCACATATTGTGGAACTATCCAGAGATGGGCAAGATGGACATGGTGGCGCATCACGCGACGTTCATCGCGTGTAGCTTACTCGCCGGCGGCAGTCAGACGATGATCTTTTCGTTTTCTTGGTTGCTCATGGGCGAGTTTTCAACGCCATTGTTGTGCTTGCGATGGTTTATTCAACAAGCGACGTATGAATTGAAATCGGAGCGCGTCGTGCGCTGGGCCAAACGCCTCGGCTACCGCGTCGACGAATCAAATCCAGTATTAAGTGCTGGTAAACAATTAGAGTACTCCGTGAGCAAGACGTTCGTATTTACCTTTACGATTGTTCGTGTGGTTATTTACACTTCTGGGTTCGCCATGATGCTCAGCGCGTGGAAAGATGGAATTTTAGACCAAGTACCGACGTTTACGCGCGACGTCTTGTTCAGCCTCGTCACCGCCGGTTGGGGACTTAACATGTACTGGTGGAGCATTATGGTTCGCAAATTCTTGCGTGGTCCACCAAAAGTGTCAGCTAAGACCGAGTAGCATAGTTCACGTCGTGTAATTCATATGTATCGCGCCACATTACATTAAAATTTATGCGCGGGGGAACAAAGTCAACACGCCGCGCTCAGAACGTTACGCCGCACTGTGCGCCTCGGCGTCGTGTCACCGTGTTCGCGCGCGCGCAAACGTATAATAAAAATGTTTGGTGCCAAGCCTGCCGCTAACGTGCGCGTGTACGCCCCCGGGCCGTACACCATGAACCCGCTCGACGTGAAAGATTTTTCATTTAAACTGTTCAAGTACTTTATGGTGTGGGAATTATTACGACAAGTGCTGTTACGCGTGGCGCACTGGTTGATCCCAGCACCGAAAGACGATAAGGAGAAGGATGTGAAGCGGTTCTTCCCGAAACAAATCACCGGCGCCGTGCACGCGGCGCTTGTGGCGGTATACGCGACGATTATTTTGCGATGGATGGTTGCGCTCGCGCCCGAGGACCAATACTACGTCCGAGCTGGTGGGCGTGGGCTCACGACGTCACAGAGAGACTTCCTCGAACATACTTGGTGGTTATTCTTGGGATATTTGGTGCAGGACACGACGCACATGGTGATTCAGTATCCCAAACTTGGAAAGATGGATATGATGGTACACCACGTGGTGTTCTGCATGGCGGCTGTGTTGGCGGGTTCGACGCAGACGATGACGCTACCGTTCGCATGGTTATTAATCGGAGAGGCTTCAACACCGATTTTGACCGTTAGATGGTGCATTCAAAGCGCGGCGCTGACGATGAAGAGCGAAAAGGTTATAACTGTCGCCAAGGCTTTGGGATACAAGGGCGCCGCCGTGAGCTCGGTTCAAAACGCCGGCAAGGCGCTTGAATTCCTCAACGGTGTGTGCTTGATTATCACGTTCTTCCTCGTTCGTATCGTTGTGTATGCGATAGGATATCCGCACATGATCTGGGCGTGGCGAAGTGGGATAATGTCGCCAGTGCCGACGTTTGTGTCTTCATCCGTCGCCGGTTTAATCGGTGTAGGCGCGCTTTTGAACGTGCACTGGTTCTCCATTATGATTGGAAAAGCCGTAAAAGGTCCGCCAAAGCTGGAAAAGCCCGCAAGCGCCACCTTTTGATATAATAGACACAACACCGACCGTTACGGGTTTGTAAAATGAAAAGAAAAAGAAAAGGTTCTTTATTAAAAAATCATACGTCAATGTTGAGCGAAATATCTAATGCACTCACGCTATGCGTGAGTGCGCCCGAAGAAATATACGTTACGCCAGTCTGTCCAATCGCGTGCACGGTGTTCAGCGTCACATTACCGCTCGCCTCGGTTTCTATGCGCCCGTTAATGAGCTTCACCGCATCCCGCATGTCGTCGACGCTCATGTTATCCAACATCAAACGACTCACGCTCGCTGTCTCGACGTTGGGGTCGTCAAGCAAATCAATAACAGTCCTCACTTCATCCATCGTGCGTGCCTCGACCTCAATTTTCACCGTACTCAAGCCGTTCTCTTTTAAATACTTTTCGCACGCCTCCACGGCGTTTGCAATGCCACCCGCCGCTGCGATGTGGTTATCCTTAATCATCACCATATCGAACAATCCAATGCGATGATTCTTACCACCGCCAATCAATACCGCCCATTTATCAATCACACGCAACCCTGGAACGGTTTTACGCGTCTCAAGCATAATCGCTGGCGACGCCGCCTCCGCGTACGCCTTGGTCATCGTCGCGATCCCGCTCATGCGCTGCATGAAATTCAACACCACTCGCTCGGCGCGTAGAATGCTTCGCGCACTACCTTTCACACGCATGAACACTTCACCCTTTTCAATCATGTCTCCATCGCGCTTGAGCCACTCGACGTCTAAGTCGCCGTCCACCGCCGCGAGCACGGCGCTCCCCAAGTGCTCGCCCGCCAACACGCCGCTCGCCTTCGCTAACAGCGTCGCCGTGCTTTGCGTGGACGCTGGAATCGTGCTCAACGAGCTCACATCGCCGACATCACCGATGTCTTCTTCGAGAGCGGCGTTGATGACGGCGGCGATGGAGTACGTCGGGTGGGGCGGCGGAGCCACGCGTGGCTGCCGGGACGCCTCTTCAGAGCACTTCATCGCTCGAATGGATACTGTCGACGGACGTTGACGACGATGCGTGCGAGTGCTACCTATATGTTGAGCGAACGCGTTCGACGCGGGAGCAAAGTGCGCGCGCATCGATGCGTGTGAATGTGTGAGGCGAGGATAACGCCAGCCGGCGTTTGCGCGCAAAGACGTTAAAACATAAAACACATGGCTCGTTTACATCAAGGTACAGCTGTGCGTAGCAATCAATCACCATTACGCCTGGAAGACACGTGCGACATTTTTCGGACACGCGCCAATTTTCGTGCACGCATCCTTCATGGCATCGGCTAAACTGTCAAGCACAAACGGCACGTACGGCTCGACGACGCGTTCGCACTGCGTGGACAGCTCCGCGCCAAGTTGCGCGCACAACGCATCCACCTCTTGCGTCACAAACGCCACCGTGCCGTTGGCACGAAGCTCAGTTTCAATCAAATTCGTCGCCATCACGCAATCCGCGCACATCTCCCCGTCGTCGACGGCGCCAGGCGTCCCAAACCGACGCGCGCTCGCGCGCACCGTCGCCGCGTCCTCAACGTCAAACGCAAATCTCACATCTCCCGGCCCGTCGCACATCTCCAACGCCGCGCACACGGTATCATCAATCTCCGTGTGTGTCTCGACGTATCTCGTCGCGAATCGAATGCCCGCTTCGCCCGCCGCGACGCACACGCCCATCTGACTCAGATCCCCACCCGTCGCGTCTTTACACGCCCGCGCCAGCGCGTTGGCGAGTTCACCCTGCACCTTCCCCGTGGCTAGTTTCTCGCGCACGTGACGCATGAATGCCTCGCACGTCGCGCAGTCGTCGGCGTCCGCGCCGGCGTCGTCCACGGTCGACGACGTTGAATGATGAATGACGCCGAGCGACGCCTTCATGGGATGATTCATCGCCCGCGCGTGCGCGCCACGCGCGGCGCACGCGAGCGCGGCGCACGCGAGCGCGGCGAGGATTCGTTTGCGCGTCATCGTTTGCCCGTCGATCGTCGGTCGTCGGTCGATCGCACGGATATCGTGGAGGACACGCGCGAGGCGAGATCTGACGCCATCGTCGCGCGCGCGGACAATGCCGTCGTCGCCGTCGCCGTCGCCGTCGTCGAGCGAGGATTCCCTCGCCGACGCGCTCGAGGCAGAGCTCTTCGCCTCGGTCGACGAACGCGAACGCGAACGCGAGGGCGAGGGCGAGGGCGCGTCGCGCGAGGGCGGTGCGGTGCGTTCGAAGACGGCGAGCGGCGGTCGACCGCGAGATGCGACGGCGACGGCGACGACGACGGGGGCTGGGGACGACCGACGGCGCGTGGTGCGGCGGAAAGTGAACGGCCCCGCGTCGTCGCGCGCCGGGCGAGGGCGATGCGAGCAGTGTCCGGCGTTTATGTTTGATATTTGTGTGGTGTGCGGCGAGCGTCGGGCGTCGACGTCGACGTCTGAGGCGGCGAAAGGCGATGGTTCGCGTGCGATAGACGATGGTGGGGCGGGTGGTATTCGAGGACACTTTACGACATCCATGCGGTACATTCATGAAGGGCTGACGCTGTCGAATAGTGAGCTGGACAAGGCGAAACGGGAGGAGAAGCGACGCGTGCTCGACGAAGGCAAGTTGACGTTGATTTTGGATTTAGACCATACGCTGTTGAATTCGACGCAGTTCAAGGAGTTGACGCAAGAACAGCACGATTTGTTGCACGCGTGCATCGCGCACGAGCAAGAAGAGTTGAAAGAGGGTGAAAAGCCGCACTTGTATTGCTTGCGGCACATGGGATTTTTCACAAAGCTTCGGCCGTACGCGTTTGAGTTTTTGGATGCGGTTTCGAAGATTTGTCAACCATACGTCTACACTATGGGTGACAAAGCGTATGCGAAAGAGATGGCAAAGTTGCTCGATCCCGATGGCAAAATCTTTCACGGGCGAGTGATTTCAAACAACGACTCGACGAGTTCGCACGTGAAGGATTTAGACATTGTTCTCGGCGGCGAATCGAGCGCGTTAATCGTCGATGACACCGACCGAGTGTGGCCTCAGAATCGAGGAAACCTCATTAGACTCGATAGGTATCATTTTTTCCCGCACAGTGCAGCGTCGTTTCAACAGAAAGGCCAATCCGTGATGGAGCGCGCGATGGTGGACGAAGGCGAACCAGGAGGGAATCGCCCAGTCTTGCTCGACGTGCTGGCTGTCATCGAGAGTGCGCATAGGAGCTATTTTAAGCACGGTGGTGACAATAATGGCGAAGAACCTGACGTGCGTACACTGCTCGTGAACCCAGCGCGCTCTGACTTGCCCCTGAGCAGCGTCAAATTCATGATGAGCGGCGTCACGTCGCTCGCCGAGCGTTCACCAGAGCGCCACCCTTTACGTCTCCTGGCATCCACACTCGGTGCAACATTTATTTCATCCATCGAACGTGATGGCGATGAATGCACGCACGTCATCGCCCGCACAGCTGGCACTGAAAAAGTCAAGTGGGCGGCTCAAACAAAGGGCCGCGTACGCGTCGTTTCTCCATCATGGCTCAACGCCTGTGCGCGCGCGAACACTCGCGTCGACGAAGACCTCTATGCCAACCTCGACGAAAAGTAGTTTTATGCGTTGTAAAATATTCACACTTGTACTATGTAGCCGCAAGCGAGAAAACGCAAAAAGAGAGACTCAAGTCCAACTGTCACCACCAGAGCGCGAAAGCCTCACACGGAGACGCGCGCGTCCGCTTCGTTTCACGCGCGCCGCGTCATGCGCCGCGACGTCGTCGTCGCTTTCGTCCTCGGCGTGGCGTGCGCCGCGGCGGTACTGACGCGCGAGGCGGCGGTTGGCGACGACGTGCTCTCGGCACTTTTGACCAATGCGCACGCAATTCACAGCGCGGAC
The DNA here is from genome assembly GCA_012295225.1 of Ostreococcus mediterraneus. Lineage (NCBI taxonomy): Eukaryota > Viridiplantae > Chlorophyta > Mamiellophyceae > Mamiellales > Bathycoccaceae > Ostreococcus > Ostreococcus mediterraneus. Next base: position 474,393 of record WMKK01000007.1, read on the forward strand.
GACCCACTCGCGCGCGAGTACGCCTCGCCATACGACGCACGATGGCGCTCAGATGACGTAGACGTAGACGCTACGCAGTGTGACGCGTTGTGTGCGATAGTGCGCGCCGGAGTTGATGTTCGAACGAGGACGCGCGCGTTAGATTTTAGAACAGCGGCGTCCGCCGCATCCGCCGCGACGCGCATCGCGCTCGCGCTGTGGGCTCGCGCCGTATCACCAATTACGAATACATTAAGTGATATCATTCTACGCGTCGGTGCGATTGCGGCGACGGAAGCGTCGACCGTGATTCGTACGACAGAACCAAAAGTTTTAATCGGTTGGACGCTCGCATTCGTCGGAGCCGCGTACCTGTATCACTTATGCTGGCGTTTGACGAAGCACTTACGGCGCGCGCGCTACAGAAACAAGCTGAAATTTTTCATCATTCGAATGAAACTTCGTGCGCAACGACGGGTGAAAGCGGCGATGGAACCGTATGCGCGAGTGTATCGAAAAGTTGCAAGCGTGGGGCGGGCGGTCAAGCGACGGTACGCGTCATTTATAGGAAGCATTCGAAGTAAAAGTCGCGTCGCCGCGAGCGCTTTGCCGCACGTATTATTTTTAGTGATAGGTTTAGGAGTGTTTAGAGCGATGCCTGCGTTTATGCGGCGTTTGGTTCGACAGAGAGAGGTACTGGCAAGCGTGGCGTTGCTCGTGCCCATGGCGCGCACGATGTACGCTGTGGAGAGCGACACCGTTGCTGACGTCACAAAATGGCTTCGATTCTGGGCGGCATGTGCGCCACTTATGTTGACGTTACATTTTCCATTCTTATACGCCAGTGTACGGCTGTTGTTTCCGTTTTGGCCAGAGCTTTTGGTGTTGTTTACATTATGGCTCAACTCGAGACTTACGCGAGGAAGCGAACTCATAGTTGATGCAGCTACACCGCTCGTGTCAAGAGCGATGGCGTACGCAAACGTCTCGAGCGGAGCCATGGGGCAACTTCGCACGGTGGTCCGAGCGAGTGTGCGACAAACGCTACAGATTGGTGTATTTGTCATGCGATTTCGATCCAAGCGCGCGTCGGATGCATTGCGCCTGGTTTTAGACAATATGAGTTTCCCACTCGTGACGTGCACGATTTTCTTTTTCACTCCGGGTTTGATGACTGTGTATGGGTGCGATATCGCAGGGTTGGTCATTCCATTTATTTTTACTATCGATTCGCTGAATGAGTATTACAAGTTCAAGGCTACGCCCGAGGTGGCGAGTCGCGCGGAGATGCGAAAAGAAACGGAAAAGAGACACGAAGACAAGCTTCGAAATCTGCTCACGTATTGGCTTGCACATGCGATGATTTGGTCACTTTCGCAAGAGCTTTCGACGAGCGCTTTGCGATGGGTTCCTTTGTTGAGACATGCGCAGCTCGCTGGAATTTACTGGTTGCAAGTATTCGGCGGCTCACAAATGATCACCGCGCGCATGCAAAGTATTAAAGAGACAATTGTTGCCGATCATCAAAAGGCGCTGAAAGCGGCAATTTCCGCTGATTTAGAGGCATCAGCAGCTGAAGAGATAGCAAAAGCCAAGGACAGCAACAAATCGGATTCTTCTCCCGAGAATCCTTCGTTTATCACTTCGCTGCCAGAAATTGGCGCCGACGGTTTACGTTTACGTAAACCATCAAACTTAGTAGATGCTGATTGACGATTTGTGTATCACATAGAGTCGAAATATGGACTTACAAAACTATTGCGATGCATCACTACGGATTAATGTACTGATGCGATCAAAGTGAATCCTTGAAGCTCTGTACCAGATTTGATGCGCCTTTTTTGGTTGCCGAAAGAGTACGCAAGAGTCCTTTCCTCACCTTGTTCACAGCCTTCTCAAATGCGTTTCTGTTTGCATCCTGAACTACACGTACCCAATCTAGTACTTTTGTGTCATAGTCCATTGGAATACCCGCAAAGGGACATCCAGAGGCTCTGTAATCTTCGTGTAACGTTGCGTTGATAATGTTCTTGAGCATAGCTCCGCTGTTTCGAAGGATGTAGTACAAGTCATTGAACTGATACAAGTAATACGCCTGGAATGCTGCAGTGAATTCGTCCAAGTCGATTACACCGTCGTCGTTGGTGTCATACTTTGTAAACGCCAGCTTGCACATCGCCGTTGTTTGCTCGATACTGACGCCGTTACAGATGAACACTTGCGCGAGTTCTGTCAAGTCCAATTCGCCGCTACCGTCGACGTCAATCGTCTTGAAAATACAGAGCGCTTGCACTTCGTGAGGTATCGTATTCAAGGGTGCGAATTCGATGGAAGCGTCGGCTGTTGCGTCGTCGACCACAGTCTTGATGTATCCACCGTCGACGAGCACTTGTTGTGCTATGGAAGTCCGCGCCTTGTATCGATTATCGTTGTACAAAGAGTGATGCGCTTCGTGGAAAAACTGCAACATGGCTTGCAACTCGCATTGCATAGCTTTATTTTCAACTTCTGTTCTCGTGGTTTTGCCCTCGCGGTAGAGAGCCATGAGTTTATATGTGTTTCTCTCGAGTACGGAGTGGTAGGCAAGCACCCATAACAACAGACCCAATATCGGCATGAAACCATATGCTTGCCCTGCGCCGATTGTTCCAGCGACAATCACCGCGACGGTGTAGCGACTTTCCTTACACGCTTGACACACTTCAAGGAACACGATCCAAACACGCACCCAAGCGTACGTTTGATGGTTCGCCCAAACCGTCCAGAGCCAATCCAGTCTCTCAATTGAGTAGAGCGATTGTTTACGCGCAGCCCAGACCAAACCACACATCGAAACAAACTTAATTGCGGCGATAAACTGGTACGCCGGAACAATCAAATTACGCTGGCCATTCACATTCGGCGTTTGTGCAATCACAGTGAGTAGGTGAACGACATCGAACGCAACGGTAATCCATATAATCGACGTCACTAAATCTTTATTCGTCGTGCAAAACGCAACGACTGGCAACGCGACGTTGATCGTGCCGCTGAGCAAATGCGCGCGTATGATGTACCTCGAACGTTTAAGTACCGTAAACTTTGGATGCGGTGGATTCGTCCAATGATAAAACAAAATAAAAAAGTTTGCGATGACGCTAAACACCGCGAACAGCAAGCGCTGGAGTACATAGATCACGTGTCCGGATTCAAACAGCGGCACCGTCCATTGCGCCTTGGCCCACTGGTAACTCACCCAACTCTGCGCGAGAGCGCGCGACGACGAACGAACGCGATACACGCTCAGTCAAAAGAAACACGAACGCACGACACGCAAACAGTGCGCAAATGACGCGCGCATGCGCGGTGGCCGCGATAACGTCGGCGGCGGCGGCGACGATCGCCACACATTCACATTTTGGCGGGAACGAAGGAGTCGGCACCAACGGTACCGACGCGCCACGCACCTGATTCTCCAGCACCACGCCGGCGTAGTGTTGCGCGAGCGCTTCGGTCATGGTGGTCATCGTAAATAAACGTCGTAAATAAGTCGCGCGGCGTCGTCGGCGGCGTCGGTGCGTGCCGCGTCGCGAGCGCGTGGCTGTTTGAGTGCACGAAAAGGGTGTTACGTGGGAACATTGGGTACACATGCTGACGTGTACCGGTGCGTGGTTTTTGGCCCGAGCGCGTGGGCGGCGACGCTCGAATCGCGCGCGCGTTTATCGGCGGTGCGGACGGCATTGGAGGAGCGCATGTATTGAAGTACCAACGTTTGTATTAAAATCTGAGTTTCATGTACTCGCTCACGGCGAAAATCCACACTGCGAAGACAAAGGTTGGAAGCCAAGATTGGCCGAGCGGGGACGCGCTCGCGAACAAATCGGGCGCTTGGAGCTCGGGGATGTAAATCGCAACCATCATGATTGTGAGCGAGGTGACGACGCCGTAGATGGCGACTTCGTTGGAGAAGAATCCTTGACGGAAGATTGATGTGCGTGATGTTCGCACGCAGAACAAGTTCCAAAATTGGTTGAGAATCAACGTGAGGTACCACGCCGTGGATGCTTGACGATAAATGGCGTACTGTTCGACAGCGTCGTACGTTCGAGCGCCGATTGTCAAAACAGGAGGATACTCGTCATTGACCGCGTCCGCATACGGAGGACCGAGAAAATACCCATCGTCCGTGGAGAAAAGCAAGTTCTTGAGAGAAATACCGTGATGTTTGAACACTAACGCGTACGCCATGAAACAAATTAACGACGACGTTAAACCAGCCAACACGTACGAATAAAAGAGCGTACGTTTCGTAATCAAGTGATCCGTTTTCGGATTTCTCGGCGCGCGACGCATGATATCCGACTCTGGTTTTTCGTACACGAGTGAAATAGCCGGCCCTTGCTCGGTGAGTAAATCGATGCTCAAAATCATCAACCCGTTCATCGCCAGAGGCATGCCCAACGCCAAGTTGAAAAACACCGGAACGAGCTGCGGGGTGAGATGCGCGAGCGTGTACATGATACTCTTGCTCAAGTTATCGAACACACTTCGGCCTTCTTCAACAGCAGCTTCAATAGAAGCGAAGTTGTCGTCCAACAAAACAATATCGGCCGCCTCGCGGGCGACGTCTGAAGACGAGGGCGAACCCATGGCGATGCCGATGTGCGCCGCTTTAAGCGCCGGAGAATCGTTGACGCCGTCACCCGTGACGGCGACTATTTCGCCCAGTCTGCGAAGATTTTCGACAAATTTAAGTTTCATCTGAGGTGACGTACGAGCAAACACGATTTCTTTTTTGCGTACGATGATGTCCCAGTCCGATGTCGTAAAGTTTTCGGCTTCCGCACCAGTCACGACAACCGCAGCGCATTCCGGCGCGCGCCAGTGTTTCGTTGGATCGGTGCCAGTCAACTCGGCCAGTTCGTGACTCGTGGGTTGAATAATGATGCCAATTTTACGAGCAATCGCTTCAGCAGTCAACGGATGATCACCTGTGACCATGGCGACTTTGATTCCAGCCGCGCGGCAATTCGTAATCGCCTCCGCGACGCCCGGTCGAGGCGGATCGACGAGCGAAATCAACCCGACAAACGTAAACTTGACACCATTTAAGAATGTATCCGGATCGACGCCGTCGTACGACCCGCGCGCTGGAACACGCGCAAATGCAAAACCAATCACGCGCTCGCCGCACACACCGAATCGATGGTACGAATCTTCAAACATCTCTGTGTACATGTCGTTCATCGGCCGCTCCCCGCGTTCGTGCGCGTACTTGTCGCATCGATCGATGACGCGCTCGGGCGCACCCTTCATGAAGACCAAATGATCTCGCGCACCTGCGCACGACACGACAACGACAGCGTATTTATTCGTCGAATTGAACGGAATTTCAAACTTTGTCGGGAATGATTGTCGCGCCAAGAGCACTGGATACACCGCGTCAGAGTATCGCAACAGTCCCGCGTCTGTGGCGTCGCCGCGGACGATTTGTCGTTCACCATCCTTTTCTTCGTACGCCGCTTGATTATTCACACCCGCAATCGTCAACAATTTAGCGTGGCATGAAAACAGTTCCCAATTCAACGCTGAAGAACTTCCAGAAAGCAAAGATTTGAAGGATGAAATTGTAAACGTTTGTCCCGGGGACAAGCTTCGCGACAACTCTTGCGAGGTGCGCCGACGCGCCGTGTACGAGCCTTGCTTGGCCATCGTTGCCGTGGCGCGTTCGAGAATGGAATCCAAGATGACGCTTGTGCCTCCTGCGTGGACATTGAAAATTTGACCGCCGTAGAACAAGTTTTCCACAGTCATGATGTTTTGCGTCAACGTGCCAGTTTTATCGCTGGCGATGACGCTGCATGCGCCGAGGCTTTCGATGATGTCGATGCGCTTGACGAGCACGTTCTTCGCGCTCATGCGCTTCGCGACAACAGCCAAACATGACGTCACGGTCGCGGCGAGGCCTTCTGGGATGTTCGCCACGAGGACGATAATGAAACCATTGACAAAGCACGTCAAGAAGGACACCCCGCGCGCCATGCCAATGACAAAGAGCGTCGACGCCGACGCGAGCGCAAACATCGCGATGATGTTGACAAATCGATTAATTTCCTTTTGCAACAAGCTCTCTTCGACGACGCCCGAACCCGCAGCGAGAGTGGCAATCGTACCAATCATCGTATCGTTCGCCGTGCGAATAACCACGCCGAATCCAGAACCTTGCATGACCAACGACGACGAAAACGCAATATTTCTCGCCTCGAGCGGATTATCGCTCGCCGCGTTCACGACAGCCGCGACTGGCTTTGATTCCCCCGTCAACGACGAGTTTTCTAACTTCAAATCTTTCGTATGAATGATGCGTAAATCCGCCGGCACGCGATCGCCGAGATACAAGTGCAAGATGTCGCCGACGACGACATCCTTGGGATCCACGCGCTGCTCCATCCTGTCTCGCACGACGTTGCACGACGTCGGCATCAACTTTTTAATCGCGCCCAGCGTCGACGCCGAGCTCCGTTCTTGATAAAACGTAATCAAGCACGTCAAAATCACAATCACGTACAACGCCAAACCAAAGTATAGGTTTTCTCGTTGCGCCGTGTCCAACGCGAACGCCACGTGACACAAAATGCCCGCGGCGGTCAACAACATCATAAACTTGTCCGTAAAGTTCAACGCCAACTGCACGTACCACGGACGCTGACGCGGTGGTGCCAATACGTTCGGTCCGTAGTCCGCCAACCGCTTCGCGGCATCGGCGCTGGTGAGGCCGGTGGATTGCGCCGCGTCGACGATGTCGATGCCAGTGCCGAGCGTGAGCTTCAAATCCCCGAGCGCCATGGTGTGTTCGCGCGGCGCGTACGTCCCCACGCGCGCGCCCGCGCGCGCGCTGCCGGATTCCATGGACGACGGCGTCTTTTGGGTCGCTTTTTTCGTCATCGTCGTCGCCGTCGTCGCGGCTCGCGCGTCGCAATGGCGCGTCGGCGATCGCAGAGATAACGAGTGAGGTAGCGATACGAACGGTCACGCTAGCGGAGCTAAAGCGGAGGCGAGCCGAGCGGCGAATGGCAGACGCTCTACGAGCGTGGTGACGTTTGTTTGACCCCACGTCGCGCGTGTGACTGGATATAAGTTGTGCTCGTTTTGTGTGATGGCGTCGACGACAGCCATGCCGGCGGCGTCGACGACGCCGAACACGGTGTGCCCGAGACCCCACTCGTCGTGCGCTCGCGTGGCGATGAAGAAATCCGCGCCTTGGCCGATGAGGCACGCGTAGGCGCGTTTGGCGCGCGTCACGATTTCTTTCTCGTGGGTGTTGCCTAACCCCTCGAAATTGCCCTGAAGCAGCGCGTACGGTGGTCCCGGGCCGCCGTAGTTGTCCACGGCGCCGGGCGCCGGGACGGCTTCTGACCGGTAAAACGCGCACGTACCGTCTGCGCGTCGACACGCACCGCCCACGCGCACGGCGGTAATGATGTCAGCGACGAGTTTCGGCGCCCAATCCGCGCGAAGGGTGATGGTGATGTCCCCAGCGCGCGTTGACAGCGTTAATTCACCACCACCATCATCCGCTTCATCAACATCATCCCGTCGGCGCGCTGGAACGCTCCGTTCGCTGTACCCAATGAACGCGTCATCGCGATTCACGCGCGCGGCGTCGACGCACACGCCCGTCGTCGACGTCGATGTCGCCGCCACGAGCGCTGAGACCGCGATCGCGATTCCGATTCGCAACCGTCGCATTGTAACCACCTCCTGCTGCGCCGCACACCACGACGCCGCGCGTTTGCCATGACGCCGCAGGCGAATGGGTCGATCAGCCCGGTGTCGACGCTCATCGTCGACGTCGTCGGGCGCAGGGTGGATGAGCTCGTGCGCGCGGCGCAGGAGGAGCGACAGCGCGCGGATGCCGATGCCGATGCATCGCTCGCGCCGATCGGGGCGACGGCGATGGAGTTTGACGACGTCCGCCTGGGCGTGCACACGGTGGTAGATGACACAACTGGAAAGCCCGTACGCGATGCCCTTGATGTGTCGATCGCGGGCGTGCGAGGGGGATTTGATGGGGAGACGAGCGCGACGGCGGCGCGCGCGCTCGCGGGCGCGTACGGGGACGTTCGACCGACGCCGAATGCGACGTATGATTTGACTTTGCGCGTGCGCGTTGGAGAGATTGCAAAGATTGAAGACGCCAGCGCGCGACGTGGGGTGATTGAGGACATTGGTCGGTTGAGGTTGGCGGTGTACGGGTCGAAATTACGCGAGCATTTGCGTCGACTGGCGGAATCCGGGACAGAGGGGCCGTTGGATTGGGTGCCGCATCGCCCTGGGGAGACGATGTTTATCAAGCCGCAACACGAGCAAGTGACGGTGGTGTTTCCTATGCGATTTGCAGATGCGCGCGATGCGGTGATTGCGAATACGTTTTTAGCGCAATTCGTCGAGGTGCGACGCGGGCAGAGCGCGTTGAGCACGGCGCCGGCGGTGTCTTATCACAAGTCTCCGCCGTTGGAATTAAAAGATGCCCCAGCGGGGACGACGAATGCTTTAAATGCGAACGGTGGGTACGTTTCGTTTGTGTTCTTTAAACGACACGTGGTGCCAGAGCGTTTAGAAGCGACGGTTTGGAACACAATGACGTTTTACGCATTTGTGTCCTATCACATCAAATACAGCAAGGCGTATTGGCACAGTCGCATGCGAAGGAAGGTCGACGAATGGTTGATGATTCTCAAGCGTGCGAAGAAAGCCGACCCGAACGCAGCGAAGAAGATGACGACGGCGAGTGGGAGGACTTTCGTGCGAACGACGTAGCAGCGCGCGTTGAAGAATTGAAATTCTATATTAAAATGTAACATCTACCGGTACCGGTACCGGTACGCATATATTCACCATCGCACCAATTGTCATTAGAAGAACGGCGGGAGAAGGATGAACGGACGACGGAACTTGGGCTTGCCATCGGTACCCGGAAACAACTTTCTCAATCGCTTGTGCTTGGCGATGGCCCACTGCAGCATTTGCGCGGCGCCGCAGCACATAAATGTGTAGCCCATCGCGCTTTGCGTCGCAATGTTGAACCCAAGCCACTGGTAGATTTCCGTGCAATAGTTGGCGCACGTTACATAGTTGAACAAAAAGCCAGAGGGAATGACGTACGCCTTGGAACCATCCTTACGCAAGTTGGCCAAAATGATGTGGCAACGCAAGTTGCTCAACTGCATCACCGCCGAAAACGCAAAACCAGCAAGCATCTGCGTGCGTCCGACGGGGGTGTACGCCGGATGATTAATAAAGTACGACATCACCGCCCCAAAAGTCCAGTAGTAGCTGCAGTTACGCATCAAGTTGAAAATCGGCATCGTTGCGTGCGAAAACGAGTGCACAAAGAACGTCTCCAAAATCCGCTTCACGTAGTGCGCCGTGTGAAAGTACATCGCCAACGTCTGCGCCTCGAGCGGCGCCTTGCCAGCGTCCTTAAACCCAAGCATCTTTCCGTAAATCGTCTCGCGTGCGAAATAAAACGGCAAGTACGCCAACAGCGGTCCGAGATACTCAAAGAAGAACACCGCCTTGTACGACACCTGCGGTCCCAAGTCTTTGAACACGATCGTGTCCCCGTCGACGAGCCCGTAATCGCGCAACGCCTTGGCGTCTTCGAGCGCGACGCCGCGAGGGGCATCCTTCGTCGCCACCGTCGTAAATCGCTGTCTCGTCGGGTAGTACGCACGCTTCATCTCGTGGAAGATCTTCTTCAAGTCTGAAACCTTGGCATCGGATGGCAGCACGATGCCTTCGGGGAGGACTGTGCGGCCCGAACGGGAGATCACTTTGAGCTTCATGTCGCGCGCGAATACAGCTGTGTGCGTGCGTCCGTGCGTGTGCTTGGCGGGGATTCGCACAAACTTTCGCGGGTCGCACGCGGCGGTGTGAAGGTTGAGTCGAAATTCTCTCAAGCGTGAAAAAGCGACGCAGCTGCGGACGACGACGCTGTTGGATTTTGAACTCGCGCGGCGGGATGGTGCGATTGAATGATTTCTGATTTTATATAACAAGTCTAGGGCACGCGGTATCGAATGATGATGTTTCGCGCTTCTAGGCGGCGGCGAGGATGTTCTTGCACTGCACGTGCAAAAATGCGAGATTTCCGACGCATTCGCCAAAGAGCTCGCCCAAGACTTCCGTGACGTCAGGCTGACCTTCTTCGGGGTCCTCCATCTGTGGTGCTTCGCCACCTTTGCCTCGAGCTTTAGTCATCACGAAATCGTTCGCGCCTATAGCGTAGATGCGCTTCGTGCCGGCGTCCTTGTCGGAGTTGGACACGTACATGGCTTTCAAGCGCCGAATAATGAGCTCCTTGAACGCATCCGCCACGGGGCTATTCTCGGGGGCGTTCGAACGTTTGGCGAAAATGAACAAGAGCGCTTCCCATACCCGACGCATTTGTTTCTTGCAAATCTTCAATTTTGACGCCGCGATGGTATAAATTTCCGCGGTGCACATCAATGCGTTTCGGCGCTCATCCTCCGTCGTCGCGTGCGCCGCTTTCACCGCCGCCTGCTGCACTTTGGTCCACAGATCAGGCGTGGTCAAACACGCTTTGACATCGAGCACATCGCGCAATCTTTGCAACTGATCGGTCGGGTCTTCAATCGTCAAATCACGCATGGAACGATCGATTGCGAGCTTGCGCACCGCTTCGAGAAGCTGCGCGCCCAAGCCTTGACGCTGATACGGTGGCAACACCACAATCTGACTCAATCTCGCCCGCTCAGAGTCGGGATAGGCGTAATATCTATACACCGTTGTGTACCCAGCGGTTTCCCACGACCCATCGGCGTGATGCCTCGTCGCCACGAGAAGCGTCCATCTCGGGTCGTCGTCGACGATTTTACTAAACGCCTCGATGTAAAACACCGCCAACGCCTCCATGGCGTCATGCCACGCTCTCACTTCAGCATTCGTCCACAACTCGTACGCCGTGAGTTTCGTCACTACGCCATCCTTTTCGCTCGCCGAAATCAACGTCCCCCCTGCACACGGCGTCGACATATCCGCCTCAGCTTTAAACCGTCCTTCATCCGCGTACATGTGCTCCTCGTACCACTCGCCCAACTGCTCTCGCACCGGATCCGCGGGATTCATCGCACTTTCAATCTTATCCTCGTAATCAATCTTCAACAACGCCTTCAACGAACGCTTACACACGTACATGGACATCGACAACCCGGCGTAGCCAAAAATCGACTCATCCTCGCGAAACACTTGGTGCGTAAACTCGGGCTCAAATCCATCCTCATCCACCCCGCGCGCACCCTTCGCAAACGACTCCACCGCCTTAACATCACACATGTAGAATTTCAACGCCTCTGACGCCTCGCACACGTACGATTTCGCCGCTACCACGGGTTTACGCGCCACAATCGGTGCGACAGTCGTCGAGCTGTTGATGATTTTTGAATTCGTCCCACACGCTGCGCGCGCCTCGGCGCCGCCCGGCGGTGCGCCGAACCCGAAGGACACCGCACCGGCCTCGCCGGCGGGTTCATCGCCGCCGAATCTCGCCGCGAGCTTCGCGCGCTTCGCCGCAGCTTGCTCGTCGACGGACATGCGTGTGTCGCGCGTCGTCGAGTGATGGCGTCGGGTGTCCGCGCGCACCGCACTCATCGACGCCGACGCGCGAGCGCGAGACGACATGAGCGGTGCGCGACGACGAGGGCGATCGCCAAGCGCGGCGGCTGCCGATGAAGCCGCGGCTCCGGCGCCAAAGGCGGCGAAGACGGCGCTCAAGTTTACCATGAAGAAGGGCACTGGGGTGGTGAAAACGAAAGCGGTGGACGAGGACGACGGTGGCGACGACGAGGAGGAAGAGTACGAGGAGGAGGAGCTGTACGAAGAAGAGGAGGATGAAGAGAAGAAGGAGACGCACAAGTTGAAACTGTCGATTAAGATGAAGATGAAGGCGAAAGGTGGGACAAAGGTGAGCTTTTTGGAGGATGAGGAATTAAACGACGACGGCCCGAGCGAGAGTGATAGCGAATTAGAAGATGCGTTATGGGCTGGGGGTGATGGGTTTGGAGATAATGATTTCAGCGGGCTACAACTTAAGCCCGATCACGCTAATCGGCCGCTGTGGGTGTGCGACGATGGACGCATCTTTCTAGAATCGTTTTCACCCGTGTACAAGGCGGCGTATGACTTTTTGATTTCTGTCGCCGAGCCAGTGTGTCGACCGGCAAATATGCACGAGTATGTGTTGACTCCGCACTCTCTATACGCTGCGGTTTCGGTTGGTTTAGAAACGGCGACAATTTTATCGGTGTTGGACCGATTGAGCAAGACGCATTTGAGTGAAGAGATTCACGACTTTGTGCACGAATGTACAGCCAACTACGGCAAGGTCAAACTCGTTTTACAGCGAAACAAGTTTTATCTTGAATCTAACGACCCAAGTGTGCTCAAGGAGTTGTTAGCGGACGACGTTGTGCGTGCTGCGCGCGTCGCTGGCTCACAAAACGCTTCGTTCCGCGTAACCAACGCGCTCAAGGAGAAAGGGGCGCAAATGTTAGTTGATATTCCAGACGAAGAAGCCACCGTAGACGTCCCAGCTGATGGACTCGATGCAAAATATCAGCAAGATTTCTTACCAGAATACGATCCCGATCGTCAAATGCATAGTTTTGAGATTGAGGCGGCGCAAGTTGAGCACGTCAAGCAACGGTGCTTGCCTGGAAATTTAGGATACCCCACTTTGGAGGAGTATGATTTTAGAAACGATACGCGCAATCCAGATTTACCAATTGAACTGAAACCAATGACTAGGATTCGTCCCTATCAGGAAAAGTCACTATCAAAGATGTTTGGTAATGGACGTGCGAGAAGTGGGATTATCGTCCTGCCATGCGGCGCAGGAAAGAGTCTAACGGGCATCGCCGCCGCCGCGCGCATTCGCAAATCGACGCTGTGTTTGTGCACGTCGAGCGTGAGCGTCGACCAGTGGTCGGCTCAGTTCAAGTTGTGGACCAATTTGACGGACACTCACATCGTTCGTTTCACCTCACAAAACAAAGATGAATTCCCACCGCCAGACGAGGCATGCGTTTGCGTCACGACTTATAACATGGTGAGCGCCGGTGGGAAGCGAAGCGAAGGGAGTGAGCGCATCTTGGAAGCCATTCGATCTCGCGAATGGGGTTGCATGTTATTAGATGAAGTACACGTCGTACCCGCGGCAATGTTCCGCAAGGTGATCGGGATTACAAAAGCGCATTGTAAACTCGGACTCACCGCGACGCTCGTGCGCGAAGACGACAAGGTGGATCACCTCAACTTTTTGATTGGTCCAAAACTATACGAAGCGAACTGGCTTGATTTGCAACGCGATGGTCACATCGCCAACGTGCAATGTGTTGAAGTCTGGTGTCCTATGACGGCTGAGTTTTTCCGGAAGTACTGCAATCCCAACTATGCAAACAAAAAGCAAGTGTTGTACTGCATGAATCCAAACAAGTTTATGGCGTGTCAATTTTTGATGCAGTTTCACGAGCAGCAGCGCAAGGATAAAGTGATTGTATTTAGTGACAACATTTTCGCCCTTCGTGAATACGCTACGGCACTGCGACGTCCGTTGATTTATGGTGATACCTCCCATGCGGAGCGTACGCGTGTCTTGCACGCGTTTAAGTACAGCAACGAGATTAACACCATCTTCTTATCCAAAGTTGGCGACAACTCGATTGATATCCCCGAAGCAAATGTGATTATTCAAATTTCGTCCCACGCGGGTAGTCGTCGACAGGAGGCGCAACGCTTAGGTCGCATTCTACGACCAAAGGCTGCTCAACTCAGCGGTAAGAAGACGAATGCAGACGAACACAACGCCTTCTTCTACTCTCTGGTCTCAACAGATACGGCAGAAATGTACTATAGCACAAAAAGACAGCAGTTTTTGATTCAGCAAGGGTATGCATTCAAGGTTGTGACCGATTTGATCGGCCCGCAAGACAAGCCGCAGCTCATGTTCTCGACGCAGGAAAAGCAACTCGATTTGCTCGCTAAGGTGCTGAGTGCCGGCGAAGCCGAGGCGGGAGAGGAAGTACTTCCCGACGACGAAGACGCCATCAAGCACGCACACAAGCCAGCAGGCGCTGCAAGACGTACGCCTGGATCCATGATGGCACTATCCGGTGCAGATGGCGCGTACTTAGAATTTGACGCCCAGCGCGGAAAGACAGGCAAACCCGGCTCAAGCGCTTCGTTCAAGAAACCGTCCGGAGCGCCTCGGAGCATTAAACCCAAGAACTCAATTTTACGAGAACGCGACGCGATGTTGCGTGGCAAGAAACGATAGATTTGCACTAGAAATTTAATAATTACACATAGCATATACTAGCATATAACATTGAGCCAGCTTAGGCTTTGAACGTGCAGAATTCGACAAACGTTGTTTTCTTCTTTTTCCACCAACGCTTCCATTGCATTGACTTTGTGATTTTTGGCGGCCTATACACATATTCGGCATCGTGGTCGGTTTCAATGCCTGGAACAGGACCCCTAATAAGATCGAGCTCGCGGAGACGCGCAAAAAATTGCCGTTTTGCTTCGTTCTGAGTGCACTTACTTTTTCGCGTTGCAATTTGAATAAACGCACTCAATAAAAAGCCATACTTCACGTCAACAATGAGCTCGATCCTTGGTGGCTCTCCTTTCCAACGGATTTCATCCGTTTCATCCCAGTGAAACTTCTTTATTGCTGTTTTCGTATCCGACTCTCCATCCTCCATTTCTGGTTTCACCGCCGCTAAGAACGCAACCATGGCTTTGCGGTTGAATTTACAATTCATCGTGTAACGAATGGACAAGATGCCAGCCGCCTTGGAGCCGGCGTACTTGATAAGACGATTGAACAAAAATCCAAGGATAGCCCACCAAGCCATGTTGATGATGAACATGACCATCGGGGTCTGAATGTACCAATCAAAAGCTTTTATAGCCCAATCAATATCCCCAGCGACGCCGAGATACAAACCGTGCACTCGATCGAGAATCGCAAACGCGAGCGAACCAGCCAAGACGACTTGCATGATCTCAAGAGAGGTCGACGCACGCTCATTCGCGCGAAAAACTTCTTCAAGATTTTGAGTGTTGTTCGACACCGACTGACTAACCTTGAACTCTTTATTTTCGTGAATGACGTCGGCGGCGTTTCGAAGCGCGTTTAGCTCGCCATTTGCGCCTTCAAGGTTCTTACGAATGTCCCTGATGCGTCGCTCTAAACGCGTCTTGGTGTCAGACATTTGAAGAATCTTTTCTAACCGCGTCACCGCTTCGTCGCTATGTTTCATCTTTGGCTTTTCTTCAGCGGCTGTCAATGATTCAAGAAGATAGCTATGAATTTCTCGCATCAAAATAATCTCCGCCGAGACTTCAGACAACAATGTCCGGACTTGCAGTATATTATTCGGATCTGATTCGTATGTGTCAATCAAGATCTTTATTTTTTGCAACGTATCGACCGTTACAAACATACGACGATACAAAGACTGAATAAACATGTTTCTTGACATCATGGACATGTACTGCACAATGAGGTGCTCAAATTTTGCACTGTCTTTGGAGCAAAGAATCATTCCCGTCGAACCCATGACAACCAACTCATCGTCACGTGATAGTTGGAAGCCAGACTGCACGTCGCCAACAATCTGTCTGATCTCATTTTCCATCGTCTCTCGATCGAGCAACTCATTCGCCGTCGGCACGTCTTCTCGACCTTTTCTATTAATTCTGCTCATCAAGAAAACATTGTACTTTTCGCGGTTCATGGAGTCTCCCATGTGTGTAAGGTCCAATAACACACGTTGATGGGAAGTGAGTAAATTTTCGATGACTTCGCTCGAGTCTGACCCAATATCACGCAGCAAACGCGCCAGGTTATCGATAGAAAATCCATTGCCATCTATCTGCTTCATCATACCCTCCAGCGTCAAACCATAAAGCATGAAGCCTTCCTCGCTCACGTGAATGCCAAAATTTTCAATCTGCACGATACCCGCTTCTTCTTCGTATTGAACTTCAGCTTCAAAGTTGACGTACGCGGTTTCATCAAAATCTAACACGTTCACGCGGGTCAAACCTTCGGTCTTTCCTTGAAATAGTGGATTTGATGGGTCTTCATCCATCACGCTCGTGAAATATCCGCCAGAGACCCGATCAACCGAGCCTAACCTGTCATTCAAACTCAGCACTTGATTCGCGCCCATTGGAATCCACTCTGCGACGAGAAGTCGCAATCTATCAAAAGTGAGATGCTCATCGAGATCATCTCTAATGGTGTTTTTAGCCTTGAGGAGTGCTGGCGTTTGGTTCTTGTTACTGTGGCACTCGCGCCCCCAATGTCGCATGCATTTGGGGATAAATGGAGAAGAAACGTACGAAACTTCTTCAATGTCTGTAATATCGCTCTCGCGCTCTGATCCAGAACCGGATTGAAGATAAAATAACTGATCGTCATCGCTCCATTTGACGACATACAAGTTTCGCGGCGTCGTTTGAATTTTATCTGCGTAAATCACCTCATCGATAGCCGCCCTATCGCGTCGACGAAGGTGCGTCTTCAAATGCTGGTAGCCTGCACTCGTGAGCCGAAATGCGGTTGAATTGTTGTAATTCTTTGAACTTAACTTCATACCCACCAAGAATCCCACTTCCCGCATATCATCCAAATCATCCACGCCTTCTTGCGAAATGTTCAACCAAACGCGCTTCGAGCCAATAGTTTCTGCCATGGGCGCGTAATCATAATCCAAAGCTCCAGCGCGAATGCATTCGTAAATTAACACGAGAAGTTGCGTTTTGCGTACCCAAAGTTCACTGTCGGGGCCCTCCTCTGCAGACAAAGCCGGAAACGCGCCTCGGTTTGCGGAAGAAGTGTAAGTGGAAATCAAGTACAACAATCGCGTGTGATCAACCCCGACGTCTTCCTGCGCGCCTTCGAATTTTTTTGCAGTCGGTTTGTCGGCTTCGTGTTTTCGCAGCGCGCGCATCACCGCCATCGGATTAAAGTCTCCCCGCTCCGACGCGTCTTGAACCGCCTTTTCCATGGTGTGCTCAATCGCCTTCTCCTTCTCCTTCTTCACCTCCATCGCACGCTTAAGCGACTGTTCCATCGTCGATTGCAATTTCGTATCAATCGCCCTCGAATACTGCTCATACATCGCCATCAAGGCTATCGTCCCGAAATCCATAGTATGTCCCCGCGCATCCGCCGATTTCAACAATTCATACTTTGTCACCGCGCGCGCAATCGCCAGCGACGTTCGCAGATGAATCAACAGCCGACGCCAAAGTTTCCTATATCTCGTCCGTGAACTCGCCTGAAATCCCGCAAATCGCGCTTTTACCATCTCACTCAGCGCTAAATACCGTCGTCGCGAGCATTCTTCAAACACGTCCCGTTCGATGAACACCACGTCTTCGCCAGGATACATTCGCAGCATGGTAATCCTCGGTGGAATCATGCCCGACGGTGACGCCGCTGGGCGACGCTCAGGGGCGTATTCGCTCTCAAGCATCATTGGTGCGTTATCCATGGCGTCTTTACCCGACACACGCCGCTCCCGAAGACGAAAATCACCCCGCGCCCCGTGACGATTGATGCACGCGCAACGGACTCGTTGCTCCCGGTGCGCGCGAGAGGGTTATGCGTCGTCGTCGCGCGCGAGCGAGCGCGCAATTCGACGGCGAGAGATCAAACGTGTGATTATGTGCGCGTGTGACGCGCGTGCGAGGGACGTCGACGGACGTGCGTCGATGAATGGCGCGATTGAGCTGCTGATGTGAAAGATTCAATCGCACGCGCAGTGAGGCGCAGACGTGAGAGCCCGCCGCGGTTCGCGCGCGCACCGCGGGCGCTGCGTTGAGTCGATAGACGTGGACGTAGAAATGTCATCTCGCGACGGCCACGGGGGCGGGGCGGATGGAGGCGCTGAAGGCGCGCCAGGAGGCGCTGAGGGCGCGCCCCGAAAGGTTTTACCAAAGCTCACATTCAAGTTGAAGCGTCCGGTCGCGGAAGCGGAGGCGAGCGGTGACAGCGGTGGAGCGCGTCGTGGGGATAGTGATGTCGCTGACGGTGGACAAAAGCGCCGACGAGAGGGTGCTGGTGAGAGTGAAGAGGAGCGAAAGATTCGAGAGCTCAAGGCAAAGATGGCGCGGCTAAGCGAGTTACTTCCGGATGGCGGCGGCACGAGTACGAGTGGAGCGGTGAAAACGAAGGGTCGTGCGCCGAGTGGACTGTCTCGCGGTACAGCCCCGCGTGCAGCGATATTCGGAATGGTTAATGCGAGTGGGGATATTGAACGTTCTTCGACGCCCATGGAGGCGTCTGCAACGCCTTCGACATCGGCGTACGTCGATGGGGATGACGACGACGCCCCGGGCGCACCTGTTGGACCGATTTTAGGCGGGCAGACGGTGAGTATAGATCCACCGAAAGTACCTAAGGAGGCGCCGGTGTCAAAGAAGAAACTAGAAGACGTGTTGAACAAGTTGCAAAAGCTCGACAAGACGGGCATCTTTCTTTACCCAGTAACAGAGGATATCGCGCCAGGGTATTTTAGTGTGATTGCTCGCCCTATGGATTTTACCACCCTTCGTACGCGGGTCAAGAGCAATGACTATTCACACTTTTACCCGTTTTGTGTGGATGTGGAGACTATGTACCGGAACGCGTTGCAGTACAACCCTCCACCGACAGAAATTCACCAAATTGCTTCCAAGATGTTGGAGCAAGCGCGTAGAATCATAAACAAAACTCGTGGATTATCTCCGAATGCTGGTTTTGTCAAGCCGAAGAAAATTAAACCAATTTCGACGCCCAAGGTTGTTCAAAACAAGAGCGCGGCGGCGGCGGCGGCGACTCCGGCGGGCGCCGACACGAGCTCAGCGGGAGAGCTTCAAATGTTTGATAATTCTGGTGTCGACATACCAGACTTCTTGCATGATGATGATTTCGACTTGCATAATGACTTGGACGAAAACGACGATTTCGACATTGGCGTGGACTCGTTCCTTCACGATTCGTTTTCAATTGAAAGCTTGCACGACGAAAACTTTGGTGTCGACGCGCTGGATGAGCAGTCCATGAACAAGCCTCAAGAAATGCTCTTAAAACCTGACTGGAGTACCAAACGGACTAAACGGCAGACATTTAATGTGCGAGATAGGGGATACGAGTTTATTCGCCTCCCAATGATCTGGCCAGGGGATAGAAGAAAGCCAAACCTGGTCCACGCGCACCTGCCAAATGAGAGTGCTCCGTATTTGGACTTATATCCAACGTCTGTGAACTCTTTCATTTCGCTTGTAAGCGACGAGGTAAAAAATGGTCCCGCAAAAGCATTCATGGATTATGCGAGACTGTCGGAGCCGCAGATGGTGCCCGTACCGAAGCCAGCAGTTCGACGCGCGCCCCACGCGCCTTCGCCAGTGGCGGCTCAAGTGTTGCCGAGTTCAAGAGTGATTCCAGAGCCCGCTCAGGCGGCGCCGGCAGTGGTACAGGATAAACACAAATCCGAAAACGTACCGTGGCTGTATGATGCGCCTTCGCTCACGGAAATTTTGGCTCGAGGAAACCCAAATGACCCGTCGCATCCGCCTCGTATTAAAGCCGGCATCGCTGGTTTTCACTGCATGCAACGCGCGCGCGAACTCATGAGCGGCGATCGTGATCCATCTGGCGAAAATCCCTTTTATAAACTACCGAGTGGATACATGCCTCAGGGAAAATCCATGGTGTTCACCGTGACCGTCCTCGGGAGCACCATCGCGCACACGCTGGGTCAGCGAGGCATTTTCATTCCGCCGCCAAACCCACCAACCACCGTCACCGACGCGGACGATGACGAACCCATAGACCGTGACGACATTCCACTGTCAAAACTCGTATAGCACGATACACACAAGCTCAAAGCGCGCGCCCGCGCGACATCATTCGCGCGCGCGCGAGTAGGAATATACTCGTCGTTTTAAATATAGCCAACCGACAGCTTTACAAATCTAAATCTAATGGTACACTCGCGCGCGCCTACGCCAACGCCTCACCATCGAGCAACACTCGCCGTCCATCAACGCGCACGTTCCCTTTGGTCACCACCGCGCCGTCATCGAGCATCGTGACGCGTCCATCCTCGAGCGCCTGTTTCGCCTCGGCTCGCGTCGGCAACTTTTTCAGCAGTAAACGGTCGACGCGCGTCGCGTCTCGCGACGCGAAGAGCGACTTCCCCCATCCGCGCGCGATGGTGGTATCTGTATCTTCGATCACGCACCAATCGTCGTCGTCATCGATCGCGGCGCCCGCGCCCGCGCACGCGCACGCGCCCGCGCCGCGCGTCATGGTGTGCCGTTCGGAGGTGCCGGCGCCCGTGCGGCGCGCAGCGCGTCGCGTCGACGCCGTCGACGCCGCGCGCGCGATCGATGGATTCTAAGGGGAATCAGGAAAATTATGCGTCGCGCGCGAGAGCGGCGCGAGAGCGGCGACGCCGTGCGCGCGTGCAGGCGCGGAGCCCGCCACGTGGCACCCCGCGGCCTCGAGGGGGACGATTCGTCACTTGGTGACGCTCACCGCGCGTGTGCGCGCTGAACTATCCGCACAGGCACGCACGTGCGCGCGCACACGAGGACCAAACATGGACTTTGCCGAGCGCGCGCGAGAAACGGTTGCGGACGTCGAGCGCGGCGCCGCCAAGGCTGTCGATGACGTGCACGTGTTTCGCGCTGGCCGGCGCACGGGTTGGCTGTTGATATTTCTTTCGGTGATCATGAGCGCGTACTTGTGTGCGTTGATGGCATACTTTGCGAAAGAGCTGAATAATGTCGTCGGCGGCGCGTGCCCGGATTACTCGGACTGCATGACGAATAAAGAAAACTGGTGCAAGGTGAGTCAATGCAATTTTCTCGGTAACGGCGTCGCGGCGGGCGCGACGACGTATGTCGGCGAAACTGTCACCGCCTGCCCGTTAAACGGGTGCTCGGCGTGCGAAGATTTTGAAACATGGCGAGAACAATTGATTCGGTACGATGCGTGCACGGCGCGGACGTCCCGGGTGCGAGAATGCTTGCCCATCAAGGACACCGACGGTACGCTCGCGCAATATCGCGGTCCTAAAGTTGCGAATGCGGCTGCTGGGCAATCAGGCTCTGAAGCATGGCTTCAACGTGATGCGTGGTTGGATGCGTGCGATGCGCAAGAGACGTACGCAGACCGTCGTGAACGCGGTGGTAAAGCCGTGCTTGGCGTGCTTTGCGTGGCGCTCATCATCTGGCTCTTTGGCACCTTCTACGTGTCGCGCAAACCCAACTACCAGAAGCATCCTCGAGAGACGGTCATGAGGCCGCTCACGACATTTTCTGAAAAGAAGTCTTTCAACAACCGTTACCATCCGGACTCGATCTGGCTGTGGTTCTCCACGGCCACTGCTTTGCTTGGATTCGTCGTGCAATTGTACTCGTTCTACACGCCCACAACAACTGATACGCGCATTCCCCTCGTTCAAGGCGTTTGGATTTCACTCGAAGTCGTCAATCGCGGAGTTCTCCTTTTCTTCGACAAGTTTACAATGAGTGAGGCGAGTTCAATTTTCTTTGATATTGGTTTCTCCATCGTCGGTTTTACGGCGCTTTTGGAACCTTTCTTCGAACCCGCAATCACCGACAGATTGCCCGAAGTCGATGAGTCTATCACAGACTATGCGCTTGCTATTCGCGTGATATCTTTCGTCTTTCCGCTTTGCACGGCTGTGTTGAAAGTGAAAGATTTGTACATCGATAACTACTGGCCCTCTCCGGCGACGGCGAAGTGGCTATCTGAAGGCAAGAGAAGCTTCAAGCGAAACGTGATCAAGCTCGTTGTCTTGGTCCTGCAGATCGGCGCTGCTGTATCAGTGTACGGTATCATGGGCTCTTCGACGCTCTGTCACCAGTTCCGAACGTGCGCTCGCGGTACCTGCACTCCTGACATCCCGTCGGGCGTTCCATTGGATACTGAACTCATCAATAACAATCTCGGTTACTATCATCAGATGATTTCCGATGATGGTGCTAAGAAGTGGCGCTGGCAAATCAACTCTCAAACATCTTTGAAATTCACCACAGTGAATGGCGCGTTGTATGCTGACCTTGGCATTGCCGTTCCAAATGGAAATGGCGAAAGCACCGTCACCGAACCCAATAACAACTTGTATTGGAACGTGGATGCTACGACCCCGAGCGTGGCGTGTAACACACGCTTCAGAGTTGAATGTCAAGAGATTAACCCGCGTCATGCATTCTATAATCTCACAGACAAATACGAATGGGTGGACTACAACAAAACCATGTACAAATTTGTCGCCGTACACGACTCTGGGGCCATGACGGGAGATCCCACGTGCTTTGGTGAGTCTTCTGAATGGTGGACCGACACAGAAAACTTTGTCGGTGGTCCGGGCGCCTATGTTGGAGGGAAAAGTGACAGTCTCGACGTCGGTTTCATTTTCATGGAGCAGACGTGCACCTCATCTGGCACCACCTCGCGTTGCTTGGTTGAACCGCCGTACGTTGCCGTGTATAGTCCATACGGACGTGCGAGCACGAAAATCAGTGGTACGTACACCCCATGGACTCAAAAGCCCCCTGCAGGCGTAGCTGATACATCCCGCGGCGGGTCCACCGCTATTGATGAGGGGTGGTCAACTTCGTGGCGCGGATTTGAGCTCAAGATGAATGAAGCTGCCATCACAGCGGCGGGAGGAGCCCCAATTGGAGGTGGAGGTGCGCCGCCAGTGCAAGCTCCGGGCGCTCCGCCAATAAATCCACCGATGGGATGAACGCCCGGGCGCGCATCAAGATATCTCAGTAAATTAACACGATAAAAACATCAGCGCACAGACGCGAGTGAATAAAGTATGTACTGTAATGACAACGTAAAAAGGCAAAATACGCGCGCGTGCGAGAAAGCTTACGTGTTTTACTCTTTAAATTCTGTGAAAATACAACCCCATACTCTATTCTCTTTACTCTCCGACGGTCATTCCGAAACCAAACTTATGGTTCTTGCTCTGATGGTCGATTTCAGCGCTGATGATCAAGTTCAAGCCGACATTCAAACGTTCTTCGAGGTACGTGGAGACGACGCCGTGGTTATCGATGCGTCCACGAATTCTACATTGTCGAAGAATGTAATCATAACCAACGCTCGCCGTCGCGCTGCGCTGATTCCAGTTCCACAAGAAGTCGCTCGCCAACATGGCTTTCTCGCTCACCTTGGTGCAGTACGTGAGAGACAACAAACCCGTGGTGGCGACTTGCCCCGTGGCGACGGTTTTGTCATCTGCAAACCTAGCGGCAAAACCAACGCCAGATTTGTTCTGGCCACCCAGAAAGAAACCTTCACCACCTAAAGACAACGTCGGCGTGACGCTTTGCAAGTAATTCACCCCATAGAACTGCCCGTTGCCGCACTTGAACTGCGCTTGGTAGTCCAAACCCTTGAAGTCCGCGTCAAACATCACTTGCGAAAACCCCGTCTCCTTGGTCGATTGCAACTTAAAACTCAACCAATCCGAGAAGTCATACTTCACTCTCCCACTCACCCGTCCATCAGTCAAAACCCGTCCAACTAACATATAATTCTGGTCCACAACGTTGGCCCCGAATTCATACGTCGACGTGGGAATCTTAATAATCTGCCCCCCTTGCGCCGGTACCTCTTGACTCGTCATGCTAAACCCATGACTCAAAAAGAACTTCTGATTCAGCTGCTTATTATAGTCGAATCTCGCGCCCTCAAAGTTATCCGCCTTCAGCGACATGAGCATTTCCCGTTGCATCTCTTCATACTTCACCGGGCACGGTAAATCCGTATAATCCACCTTCCCCGTCACCGGTGCGCTCGATTTCGCCGCCTCAGCCGCGGCTTCCGCGGCGGCATCATCCGCGGCGCTCGCCCCGGCGCCTACCGCCGCCTCCATGCGTGACGTCGTCAGCCCCATCGTCGTCAAGTGCCGCACAGGTGCTGGATGGATGATCAACCTCACGCATGTATGCGCGCCACCAATGTATCATCACGAGGGTTCAAAGCCACGCAGCGCGCGCCCGTCGCCGTCTCTTTCGCCCACGCGCGAGTAGGTTAGACACAGAGCCATGGCGAGACGTACGTCGAGACCGATTTGCGATTGCGATCGCGTGCACGCGATGCCGTTCGACGCCCGCACCGCGCGTGACCGCGGCCGAGAGGACGCTGTGGATGGCTGGATGGGTGACCGATCGCGAGGACTGACGTTTGGGTGTGTTCGCAACCTTCCCACGCGCACGCAGGTCCGGCGCGATGCTATCGCGTTATTAAGAACAAGCCGTACCCGAAATCCCGGTACTGCCGCGGTGTGCCCGGTACGTATGCGCGCGACGATCGATCGATCGCGTTGACGGACGATGAGGCGCGGGTGCGCGTGAATAACCCTAAAACTGACCGCTCGCGCGCGTGTTTCGTGTGATTTCACAGATCCGAAGATTCGCATTTACGATGCGGGTATGAAGAAGTATAACGTCGATGCGTTCCCGGCGTGCGTGCACCTTGTCAGGTGGGTTTTGTGAAGCGCGACGCGTGAGATCGATTCGTGGCCCATGGCGCTTGCGAGACCCTACTCGCGCGATGGGACGAACGGTGATGACGCCGCCCGTGGCTCGATGACGCCGCGTCGAACGCGATGACTGACGACG
Organism: Ostreococcus mediterraneus; assembly: GCA_012295225.1. Taxonomy (NCBI): domain Eukaryota; kingdom Viridiplantae; phylum Chlorophyta; class Mamiellophyceae; order Mamiellales; family Bathycoccaceae; genus Ostreococcus; species Ostreococcus mediterraneus. The sequence continues at coordinate 499,107 of WMKK01000007.1, forward strand.
AATCTATTGCACTGTATTTTTTTCTTTCATTTACAGTTTCGAGAAGGAACAAATCTCTTCCGAGGCGATGGAGGCTGGCCGTATTGCGGCGAACAAGTACATGGTGACCAAGGCCGGTAAGGAAGGTTTCCACTTGCGCGTGCGCATGCACCCGTTCCACGTGTTGCGTATCAACAAGATGTTGTCGTGCGCGGGTGCGGATCGCTTGCAAACGGGTATGCGTGGTGCGTACGGTAAGCCGCAAGGTGTGGCCGCGCGCATCAGCATTGGTCAAATCATGTTGTCCATCCGCACCAAGGATGTGCACGCGGACAAGGCTGTCGAGGCGTTCCGTCGCGCCAAGCACAAGTTCCCGGGTCGTCAAAAGATTGTGAAGTCCAAGCAGTGGGGTTTCACCAAGTACGCCCGTGATGATTACGTTACGTGGAAGGACCAAGGCCGCATCCAACACGATGGTGTCAACGCCAAGCTCGTTGAAAACCACGGTCCGTTGGCGGCCAAGAACCCGGAACACCTCTTCTTGGAACCCGCTCGCGTGTACAAGATCCGAAACGACGCGTAAATGTGCACGCTTTAGAAGCGTACTGAGGGTGAATTTTAGAAAGACGTTGTGAAGCACAAAACTTTCTCATTTAATCATTGGCGTGTGTTAACCTTTGCCTCGAAAAACAAACGTATATATTTTACACACGACAATACAACGCGCGCCTACTACACGACTTGGACGTCTGACGGCACGGAGCCGGAGAGTCTACAACCTATCAATTGAAAGTACGTATCGCTCGTACGCACAGATTCGGCATCGACGAGACGGCACACGGCGACGTCTTTGTCCGAACTCGACTGGCCGACATTTTCAAGCCTGCCGCAAAACATGTATTGCCCAGGTGGCCGACGAATAAATAGTAGCGCGCTATCGCCAGCCACGTCACCTTCGCCATCTACAGGTTTCGTGACTTCTGAAGATTTTGAGCGATGTAACCGTGCGATGTCTTCGTCGAGCGCACCGCCAGCCTTGCCGTCCCACTTCATGTAAATCTCGCCGTCGCGTTCCCAAAACGTCGTCGGGCCTCGCGTTTGCGGTTTCCCGACAGACACAAAGACAGCCATGGCGTTCGCCCAGGCGTGTACGTTGCGCCCATCGTTTTTGTGACGAATGTCTTGCTCGCCGGCAAGAAGTTCAATCGCACCTTTGCGACCGCCGACGACTTTACCTACGCTTTCTAACGCGCTCAAAATGTCTGCGTTTGCTTCCTCCAACGCTGTCTCGCGTGCAAACTGGCAAGGCTTACCCTGACCCCCACGCTTTGCCGCTTTGGCGCGTTCTTTCTGCTTGAGAACACGAACTTTTTTAACCTTTCGAGGTAATCCACGCAAAGGCTCGCCCGCTTCGACGACTTCAGTCAGAATGCGCAAAACGTCGTCGTCCTCCTTTATCATCGTCAAGCACTTGTCAAAAATTAAGCACAAACTATAACCATCTGCGGCGGCGTACGCGCGCTGGCTCGCAGTCAACGGACGTTTAGCCCAATCACTACACTGCTCTTTTTTATCGAGCATGCACCCAATAACTTGCCTAGTCAGTACCGCCAAGCCGCACCGCAGAGACATTTTATTCGGGCTCGCGGCGTACGCCAGTTGCTTTACATCCACCAGGTTTTTGCATGTTTCATCCCAGACGCTTAAATGCGAATACGACGCCTTCATGCGCTTCACGTCATATCCAAAACTAAATCCTAGCTTGTACAATTTCTCTTCCCATAATATCGCTTTGAGCAATTCGTCCGTCGCTTCGATGACCTCGGGCGCGCACCCGCGCGGCGCCGTCGCTAATAAATCAATCAAAAACACCTCATCCCGCGTCGCTACTTGCAATAATGCCACCGGTGTATTATCACCCGGTCGCCATTCCGCGTCGAGTCCCACGCATGGGGGTAGTCGCACATTATCACTCACATTTACACCCGCCGTCTGCGCTCGCACCGCCGCCGTCGCGCGTTGCAACCCTTCCAAGTCATCCACCCAGTGCACGTTCTCGAACGGCACCGCAGGTAAAGGTGCGTACTTGTCGCTCTTCACATTCAGCGGCGCTTGCACCGCCGCGCGCGCGCGCACGCTCGCGCGCTCATGCGCAGGCGCCGCACGTCGTCGCTGCTCATGGCGGCTCAAGCGAGCTAAAGAGACGCACTTTTGCGCTCGGGACGTCCCAGCGCCGCGCGCGTCGAGCGCCGACGACGCGTGCGCGACGCAGAGTGCGCTGCGCATGTGCGTTTGCGCGCGTGCACGCGGTGTTTGCCTGTTGCGAGGCGCACACTGCGGTATGGGTGCCTGTGCTTTGCTGGGCCAAGCCGCGCGCGTTGTTCTCTACACTTTTCGTACACTGGTCATTACAAACTTTAATTCGACTCGTTCTTGCGACGCTGCGCGCGCATCTCCGCCCACTTGGGCGCAGTGGGGTTAATTTTGGCTTTAACTTCTTCGCTCTGCGCTTGGCGCTTGAACGAACCCTTGGGCGCGTTCGCAGGCGCCTCCATGCTCGGCGCCGTCTTGTACATTTCCATGAGCTTGCGCTTGACGTCATCATCTTTGACGCCCACCGCGGCGATCTTCTTCCCTTTATTCCATCGTGCCGCGATAGCCATCTCTTGTAAAATTTCCTTTTCTCCTTGCGTTGCCCTTCGAAGCTCCTCAACAAAGGCTTTTGCGTTCACCACATACGCCCCGCTTCCGCGGACGAGAGAACTCAACGCGCCGTCAGACGTCGCCACGTACACCAACCTCGACGCGTGTTCGCGCATCTCCTCCACCACGCGCGCCTCAATCCACGAATCCGCATCATTCTTGACGCTATATACCGTTTGCACGCCGCTATCTAAATCACCCTCGATCTCGTCCTCATCCTTATTCCTATTCCTATCCGCGTCCCACACCACGACGACGCGATAGCCCGAAAACGCTTTAAAATTCTCAATCTCCTGCGTCAACGTCAATCGCGCAGTATCCAAATCCCCAGCCCGAAACGCCGCGTTCGCCTCATCTATACCTTTATCCTCCAATCCACAAACGTTATATCCGTCGATAAGCAATAAAGGCGCGATCCCCGCGCCGCTATGTTCCTTGAGCTCGCTCTTGTCCCGTGACGCCTTGGCTTTCTCCCGCCGCCTTCGCGCGAGCTCCTCCTCGTACGCCCGATCCCTCCCTCGCGCGTTCCCCACGCCTTCGCGTGCATTCGATGCCTTGGATGCGTTCAACGCGTTCGCCTTATTCACCTGCCCCGCGCCATCGCCCGTGAGCGCCTTGAAACGCTCGACGAGTTTGATTTGCGCATGCACTGACAACCCATTCGATTTCCCAGTGATCCTCGCCGGCGCCGGCACCGGCGCGTCGCCCGGCCGCGTCGCGCCCTCACCCGACGCACCACCGCCTCTCCCACCGCCCTTGGACTTCTTCGCCATCGCCGCGACGCGCACGACGCCGCGAACGCGTCGCGCGAACGCACCCACGCGCATCGTCGTCGACGTCGTCGGCAGCGCCATTCGCGCGTTCACCCCGCGCTGCGCGCGCGCCGTCGCCCCGAATCCCGCATGCGCGCGACGCATCGCGCGCGAAGAGTTATGTACGAATCACCACGCCACCGCGCGGGCGCGCATCGACGTCGCGCGCGCGTCAGTGACGGCGCATGGGGGCGCGCGCGGTGTCGCACCGACCGCTATCCATCGATGCGGCTGCGCCGGCGGCGCGCGGGCGATCTTCACTTCGTGCCGCCGCGCGCGATGTCGCCATCGACGAGCGCGAGCGCGGAAACGACGACGACGAATGCGACGCATGCATCGTCGGCGCCGGAGCTGACGTTTACGGCGATTGCGAAGAGTTTACTCGCGGGAGGCGTCGCCGGTGGAGTGTGCGTGCGATAGCGAGAGGCGATGCGATGCGAAAGACGCGCGAAAGGGCGCATGTGATGGCGTGAGACTGACGTTTTGTGGGTTGTACAGGTCGCGAACGGCCGTGGCGCCGCTCGAGCGGTTGAAGATTCTCCAGCAGGTACGTGCATGGATTGGATTGATGGTGTTTTGTTGAGAGAGCTGACGAGAGATTGTTTTTCGCTTTCGCGCAGGTTGCGGGTAAAGATGGCGGTGCATATCGCGGTGTGGTGTCTGGGTTATCGTACATGTGGCGAACGGAAGGGATGAAAGGGTTTTTTAAGGGCAACGGGGCGAACTGCGTGAGAATCGTGCCGAATAGCGCGGTGAAGTTTTTATGTTACGACCACATGTCGCACGCGATTTTACGCGCGCGACAGACGGTGGATGAAACGGCAGAGATGGATGTGTTGACGCGCCTGGCGGGTGGCGCAGGGGCAGGGATAATCGCCATGTCGGCGACGTATCCTTTAGATATGGTTCGTGGGCGGTTAACGGTGCAAAAGGCTGCGGCGGATGGATCGATGAATGGGCAATATCGCGGCATCGCGCACGCGTTCTCCGTCATTCTTCAAAAGGAGGGTATGGGTGCGTTTTACAAGGGATGGACGCCGTCTGTGATCGGAGTCATCCCTTACGTTGGGTTGAATTTCGCTATTTATGAAACCTTGAAGGATGTGGCGACGACGATGCAGGGATTGAATTCGCCAAAGGATTTGGACGTCGCGTCTGGCTTGGCGTGCGGCGGCGTCGCCGGCGCCGTCGGGCAAACGGTGGCGTATCCATTCGACGTGTGCCGTCGTCGATTACAAGTTTCAGGATGGGTTCAAGCCGGTGCAACTAGTGGACCGGTATACACGGGCATGATGGATTGTTTCCGCCAAACCGTTCGCAACGAAGGCTTTGGCGCCTTGTTCCACGGCTTGAGCGCCAACTATGTGAAAATCATGCCCTCGATTGCGATCGCGTTCGTGGTGTACGACAAGGCCAAACTCGCTTTATTTTCAGAAGGTGAAGCGTACGCGAAGATTTCGTCCTCCTAATGAACTTGTTCTCCTTGTTAGCCGTTATAATTGATGTCGTCGTGGTATTCATTTTTACAAATACAGACGAGACGCTCCTCCCCACACCTCGCCGCGCCTCTCTGGTTCACTCGTCATGACTGCATACATGAATGGGTGCGTCTTCTACATGCTCGGCAGCGTATCCTTCGTCATCGGTACCGCATTCTTCCTCGCCGACGCCGCGAGAATCTCCAAAGTCTCTTAAGACGCAGACGACTCGCCAGCGCGCTTTTCAAGCCGAGTCCAACAGTCAACCGCGACCACACGCGACGCGACCACACGACGACGCGACGACGCGACGATGCACGACGATTCATATGTAGCACACCTTAGCTCCACGCGTGTCATCTGTACCATGCCCATTCTTTACGCCAGCTCAACACGCGCACGAACGAACGCACCACGAGGCGCATATTCCTGTCCCGGCCGACCGTCCACTTCACGAGACTTTCGATCGCTCCCACGCGCGCGTCGCCGCCGACGACGCCCCGCGCGCGCGCGAACCGCACGAGGCATCACCCTCGTCGCGATATCCGCCTCCCATCACCGTCACCACGCGCGCTCGATCGATCGTCGCGTCCACTGCGCAGTCAACGCGTTCGAGCCGCCATAAACCGACGCACGCGATCCGCACAATGGCTAACCCAGTGGTGTTCTTTGATATCGAAATCGGTGGCGCTCCCGCGGGACGCATCGAAATGACGGTACGTACGCGGTGTTCGTCGCGCGCGCGCGATGCGATCAATCGTCGCGCCAAGGGGAGACGCGAATGCGATCGGATTCGATGACGTTCTTTTTTCCGAAAGAATTGCGACTGACGTGACGTGACGTGACGTGTGCGTGTGTGTGTGCGTAGCTTCGCGCGGATGTCGCGCCGAAGACTGCTGGTACGTGTGTTTATGTGTGATGTGTGTGCGCGCGCGCGTGGTGTCGCGAATGTGCGTTCGGGGGAGGGCGATCGGATTGGATTGGATTAATTAATTTAATTGATGATGATCACTTTTTGGTGAAATTCGCGAGTCGACGCGTTGACTGTTCTGGTTTCGGTTTGATTTGATGACTGACGGGATGATTGTGTTGTGATATGTTTCTGCTACGCGTAGAAAACTTCCGCGCGTTGTGCACGGGTGAGAAGGGCTTTGGCTACGAAGGTTCTTCGTTCCACCGCGTGATCCCGGGATTCATGTGCCAAGGAGGGGACTTTACCAACCACAACGGTACGGGCGGTAAGTCCATCTACGGCAACAAGTTTGAAGATGAGAACTTTGTGTTGAAGCACACTGGTCCGGGTATTTTGTCCATGGCGAACGCTGGGCCGAACACCAACGGCTCGCAGTTCTTTTTGTGCACGTCCACGACCGGTTGGTTGGATGGCAAGCACGTCGTGTTTGGCGCCGTGAGCAAGGGCATGGATGTCGTGCAAACCATCGAAAAGGTCGGCTCCCAATCCGGTGCGACGTCCAAGCCGGTGAAGGTTGTCAAGTCTGGCCAATTGTAAATGCGCACACTTGCGCTTAACGTGACATCGCGCTGACGGTGTCACTGAACAACGGATGAAGGAACGTCCCGCGCTCGACGCGTCGCGCGCTCGACAGAGTCAAAAGCCTTTTCTTTTTGACTTTTATAATACAATGCACACACGAGTTGATGTTTAATGCGCTATTATCCGGCCAAGGCCTATTCGCCTATTTCCTATTCGCTAGTAACATATAAAGTCGGTTTATTTATGCCGACTCATTTCGGTTTTCATAACTCTCCCACGCGCGGAGCGCAACAAGGGAGGTTAAGTTTATAATCTGTGCATACACGATCGGCGTAGGGATCGATGCGGGTGCAATGACGTTAGGAAAATCAATACCCGCGATGATTTCCGTGCTCGCAATCGCGGTGACGGCGATGTCGCCCACGAATGATGCGCACAGCAACCCGACGCCGGCGACGGGACCGCCCACCGCCCAGAGAAGCGTCAACGCTTGCAACGCAGTGGACAGGTCTGTGAATGCGCTAACGCCGCATACATTGGAAATAGGTCCCGCACCAAACACGTCGGGGGCGTGAAGAGCGCCGCCGGCAAAGAACAGCGGCGCGAGGACGGCGCGGTAGCGAGATAATCCATCTTGCGCATCCGCTGGGACCAAAGAGAAGGTGGACGCGGCGTCCTCGACGTCTTCTTCAGAGGCGCGCGCGACGACGGATCTCGATGCGGCGCGTGCATGTGAGTGACGCGAGTATGATGTGTTGCGCGTGCGCACGGCGATGGATGGAGTATGATACGCGAGCATGGCGCCGGGGTATGGCGCTGCTTGGGACAGTTGCACGATATCTCTATAGCTGCTACGGTACAAATAATTACAAGCACAATCTAACGAATCCAAGGTGACGCTAAGCCAAACGGAGAGAGAGTGTCCATCAATTGTTTGTTCAACGCTCGACCGACGACGACTTGGGCTTCGTCTGGACGTATCGGTATGACTGGGTGGCCCGCGCCACCAGAAACGCCGCCAGTGCCGGTTACGATGTTACGGCGTAACAACGAGTTACCAGCCTCGAGACCGCATACGAATGCGCGTTCTTGACACAGTCCTTTCGCACCGTGCTCGCGCTCACCCATACGCACCCAGTCACCGGCGCAAACGACGTTAGAGATGGATGTTTCTAAAGGCGGTCGCTTCTTGTATGATCCTGGTGAAAAGAGACTCACGGCGCCTGGATAGCGTCGCACGCAAGAATCGACCGCTTTGACACCCTTGAATCCAGGAACTGCCGCAGGAAGGAGCTCATCAGTGAGCAATTTGACGATGTCTTCATCGCTCATCGTCGCAATGGCGGTGCCGTTGTAAAAGTCTGCTGCGATGACAGACCCACGCGGCTCTTCGCCACCCCATAACTCAACTTCCGTATCTTTTTGAAGCTGATCAAGCATAAAAAATGTTCCACCAGCGCCTCGCAAGCTCGTAAAGCGAGAGAACACGTTCGCTGGGTTCTCTACAAATACGTAACTATCGAGCCAAATGCGAGTGGCGACGACATCGATGCTCCCCAACGACGCCGCAGCCGAAAATTCTGGCGCAATTCGAGCTAAAGCAGGCGAGTTAGAAACTACGCTCTTCATGCCCTTGGCGCCAAGAGCAAACACTACCGCATCAACATCTTTAATTTCACCCTCTTTTCCATCCATGGTGCGATAACGCACGCCCGTGACGCTTCGGCTTTCTTCATCAACGTCGACGCCGCTGACGAACGTTCCACCCATCACCTTCATACAATGGTCATTTTCGAGTCTCTCGCACAAAGGCGCAATGATGAGCTGTGCAATACTTTTGGATTTTATCCATCGAACATCGAACGAGTCTTGATGCGCGAGCGCGTAGTAATAAAGCAGCTCCATAACCACAGCCGCAGAAAGCTCCTCTGGCGGCTTGAACAGCCCAACGAGCAACGTTGGGCGAATAAAATCATCCACAAGACGTTTGCTCAATCCCATGCGGATAAACAATTCGTGCGCTGTCATTCTATCGTACGCCTCAAATGTCGCCTCGTCTCGATTCAGGTCCAACATCGCGTATAACAAGCCAACCATCGACGCTCTGTCGGCGAGCGGCAGTCGCTTGAAATTCTCAAACGTCGCGAACACTTGCCCGAGCGGCGAGGGCAACGCCAACGAGTCACCAAAAACCGGTGCGGTGGCTTCTAATCCATCTGGTGAAAAGAACGAGGACGCGGTGTACGGCGTAAACACATTTGATTCGTCCAAGCCGAGCTCCGCACAGACTGAGACTATGTTTGGATAATCCTTCCAAAAGCCTCGCGTACCCGCTTCGAATGGCTTACCGCTCGGCGTCAAGTCTGGCGTGCGCCCAGATGGATCTTTTAACGCATCGATGAGCGTGACGTCCACGCCGGCTTCGCAGAGGGACTTGGCGGCGCCTAAGCCACCCCAACCGGCGCCGACGACGACTACGTGCTGACGTTTGGTGTCTTTATCGCCGACGACGGGCGCTGCGGCCGCAGCGACAGCGCGCACGGTGCGTCGCGAGGTGTGATGTTTACGCGCGGTGCGCGTGAGGCGTGCCGCGTGTGAAGGTGCGACCGCAGATGCGCGCATTGCGGGCGAAACGTGCGCTTCAAAGTGACGTCATGTTTTCCTTTCGTGCCGTCGAGGACGTGGACATCGAGCGCATTCGATTGCGTCTGCAGGTGTGCGATGAGAGCGCGTGAAATAAAAAAGACAAGAGTTTGTGCTACTACGTTTCGGTATGAGTTACAAGATGCGGTGTCTAAATTTGGCGCTATTTACTTGCGTCCCCAACCCCCAGTGGGAAACGCCGTTTTGGCGCCAGCGCTACCCATGGTGGGGCTCGGCGCCGACAACGGCTTCTGCGGTGTTCCCCCAGGAGCTTGCTCACCCGCGCTTTCTAAGGTCTTTCGCACTTCTTTCTGATCCTGAATGACACCCTTTAAGGACATGACGAGCTTGTGACGCTTGGCTTCGTGGCGTTCAAGCTCTGCTTCGACAACGGCGCGACGTTGCTCGCGCTTCTTTTGATTCTCCTTTAACATCGCCGCGCGCTCTTCTCGCTCTTCCTGTAGTATTTTTTCAATATCCTTGGACTCGTCTTCTAGTTCTTGACGCAACATGTGTACTCTTTGTCGCGCTCGCTCTGCCTCGGCTCTGGCGTTTCTCGTTTCTTCCGCAATTTCTCTATGTCGCGCCGCTATTCTAGACGCTGCCGCACGCGCCTTTGTCCCTCGCAAGTCGTGCTTGATTGCCTTCACCTCCTTGGCGATGGTTGTCTTTGATACCATGCGTGCGCCTCCCACGCGCGCGTTGTCCAACGCGTCGATCTCTGCCAAGCGCCGCTTCAACAACGCCGTCTTGAAACCCTGCAAACTCATCGTCGGCGTCGACGGCTCGTGTGTGAGATTCAAGTATGTCGGCCTAAGAAAGTCCTCCTGCTGCGCGGGCGGCATCGCCTTCACTATCGCCGCATGTTCGGCGGGAGTTAACTCTTCCATCGCAATCCCTAAGAATTCTTCGTTTGCGACTCAATTCAAATGACGTTTCAATGTGGCGCACTCAATCGGCGGGAGTGCGTGTATGGCCGGCGTTCGCGTCGTGCTCGAGCTTGTGTGCAACACGCGGTGGATGTTGAGAGTTGCGTACAACTTTCAAGAGACGACGTCTCGACGATTGATGAGGCAACGACTGAAGTGTACGCGTTCAAGCTTGGAAATTTTAATATTACAGCGTCATCATCATGCGCGTTCAAAACTGTGCAAAATTCAAGATACATTCAGCACACGCTCGCTCGCGCGTTCCGAGACCGCGCGTTCCGAGACCACTTACAGGCGATTAATACTCGCGCAAAGGCTTTCGGCGCACATTTATGCCGACGTAGAGACAAAGTCGGCAAACGCGCGCTCGCGCATTTCCGGACAGCCAGTCGGCGCAATCAATCCGCGCTCGAAAGCTTTACGCTTCACACCTTGCGTGTACTCGAGCGGAAACTTGTAACCCAAACCATCGTGGAATTGATGGTACACTTCGGCTTGGTAAAACGGCAACGCGTTCGAGTCATAAATCCACACTTGGTTGATGACATCCGTCTCTGAAGGTTTACCACCGCGCTCGGTGACGCGATTGCCCACACCGGGAACGAGCTTCATATTATTCACGTTCGCAGCTTCGATGACGGCGAACATTGGCGAGTCAATACCACCCGGAATCCCAATCGCGTTGCGGTATCCAGCACCCGCGTCTTGCGGGTCCACGCGCTGCATACCGAGTCCCGGAATCTTCTGAAAGCTTGCAAAATACGCATCTGCGAACGCTCGTAACTCCTTCTCATTGTTCGCTTCGACAGAAACCGCCTCGCAGTGTCCCAATCTCTCGTACACGGTCTCGCTCGGGCCGTAATAGTAGCACACGGCGTCTTTGCTCCCCGAGCCTCCGACGCCACCCGCGTAGCCCACGACAGAGGTAATTTCATCGTCGCTCCGCCCGAGCGCGCGTTCGACTTCATAGAACGTGTGCTGTGTATACATATCATCGATCACGTGCGACAATTTCACAGTCAGTCACAGAAGCGCAGCGGTACAAAGAGCGAAACGCGACGAGACGCCGAAACAGACGCGAGCGCGCGCCTACCTGTCGTCCCCAATAGCACCCATTCGCGAGCCAAAACTTATTCGGCGCGCTCACGGCGGCACCGACAACGCGTGGAGCATCTGCGGCGCGCGCCGCGGGCGGTCCGGACAGCGCCAAGGCGGCGATACCGATCGTGCCGAACAACAGCCCGCGGCGCGAGGTTGACGATGACGATGACGTCGCATCGTCTTGCGACGCATTCGCAGTCACCACGCGGCGCGCCGTGGTGCGTCGCACCGACGGAGTGGTGTCACGCGATCGCGTCGTCGTTCGCGCGCGACTGGTGTGCGTTCGCGCGCACGTGGGAGAGGTGGACGCGGATAACATGCGCGTGTATGAGAGTGAAGCTCAGTGAGAACGCGACGCGCGTGTTATACAAAGCGTGAATGTTCAATGCGTGCACACGCACGCGGCGAGACGAATACGCGTGGTGTTAACATTGAAACTTGTATTCATCAACGCGCGCGCGGGCGCGGGGGCGCGGAAGCGACGAGGTAATCATCGCATTCCGAGCGACGTACGAAGTCTCGCATCGAGACGTCGCCGCATTTAATACTTGCGAAAGTTTAATCCCTCGCGTTCTTTCTGCATCGCCCGGCCGTACACCTCGCAAAATTTCTTCTTTGCCTCGTCGACGGATAATCCTTTCATTTTCTCGCGGAATTCCCATCGCTCGCGATCGTCGTAGGCGATGCCGCCGTGATCCGCCCACATGGGTTTCTCGCCGGTTTGGTCACCCTTGAGCACTTGCTCCTTGGCGGCGTACAACGCGTACCAATCATCTGGTCGGCACACCGCCCCACCAGGCTTGGGGAGCATTCTCCATTTATGCACGTGTTCTTTATCCCAATTCTTCGCGAGATTGTCGTACTCGGAGACATCAGGGCACTCCCACGTTACGACTTCCTCGACGACGCGACGCTTTTCCTCGATGAACACCTCGCCTCCTGGTTTCGGCTTTGCCAACTTATTATTCGCAAACACGCGCTTAAAATTCGACAAACCATTGACTGAAAACATTTTGAAGAACGCATCGACATCGACACGGCGCGCAATCGGTGCCTTCGCATTGAAATTCGCGTGCTTGAACCCGCACGCGAGCGCCGTCGCGCGCACATCCTCGAGCGACAGCGCCCCACACGCCTTGGATCCCTGTCCCGATAAACCAAAATCAATCTCCGTCATCGTCGTGCGATAGAATGCGATTGTGGTCACCTCTTCGTGCGCTCTCGCGACGGCGATGTGCGGCGTCGGCGATGAAAACGCCTTGAGCCGTTATCAATTGTTGACTTTCTGAGTGCCTCGAAATGATTCATCGTCACACGACGACGCCCGCATGGACGACGAACGACGCCGATCGACATTTGGCGCGCTCGACGCGCTATGGCGTGATGATATTGACGTCATTGGTCGCGAACGCGACGTTTCCGTGGCCGCCGCGTCACGAGATGGCGACGATGCGCCATGGAAGGATGCCGTTGAAACAACCACCACCACAGAATTGTTACCGGACGTCGTGACGACGAAGGAGGCGCGCGATGACAACGATGACGCGCAGGCGAAAATTGGACTGTTACCGGACTCCGATGATGACGATGAGTCGGACATTGAGTTCGAGGAGACGCTCACGGGAGGGGCGGGGGCGTGGAGCGCGTACCACGGGGCAAAGGTTGATTCGGGCGAGGATGCGATTGCGGCGTTAGAGGAGAGCGAACGGGCGAAGGAACGCGCGAGGTTGTTAATCGAGGCCAAGGACATGGAAAAGTTGAATGCATCGGGGCGTCCGAAGCGGAGTGTGGTGATGAATGCGGAAGTAAAGGTGAATGAAGGGGTAAAGGAGGCACCACGGAGCGCGCCAGCTCAGCCCGAAGCGCGCGTCATCGCGGCGTTACCGGAGAGCGATGCGGAAGACGATGAGGATGACGTGAACGGTACGCGTACGAATTTTAATGTATGCACGACTTCAACGTCGAAAATTGGGGATAAAGACAAGGAAAATCGCGTGATGGTGGCGAAACCGCTAAAGGGGACCAAACGCGCCGCGGCGCCCAAAGCGCAGACGACAAAGAAAAAGACGAAAGTGGTCGCGCCGAAAGTGACCGCGGTGGTGAAAAAGTCAGACTCGATGGGTAAAATATGTAAATCAGCGCCGGCGTCGAGTAAAGGAGACAAAGCATTGTGCGTTTTGCTCTCGAGCGGTTTTTCTGAACGTCAAACGAAGGCGTTGACGAAGAAGATTGAACGCCTCGGCGGTCGCACGACTGAATCTTTACGAGAATTCGACGTGTTCGTCACCGAGGCACCACTATTGCGCACGAAAAACGTAATGGCGGCATCACTATTAGGCAAGCCCATTGTCAGCGCGGCTTGGGTAGAGAAGTCATCCAAATCGAGCGCCTTTGCCGAATACGCTCCGAACGTCGTGCGCGACAAGAAATTCGAAGCCGCACACAATTTCACCCCCACAACCGGTTCCACCTCCACCACCACCGCTTCGACACGAAATTGCTTCACAGGCAAATCCTTCGCCATCTGGGTCGACCCCAAACACCCCACCGGTCCGGCGACGCTTCCCGAGCACCTCAAAGACTTGCTCGTCGTCGCCGGCGCCCGCCCGACCGCCTCCTTCGCCAAAGCCAACCTCGCCATCGTCATCTCCGCCATCGCCGACCCAAGCGTTGACAACACCCGCGTCTTCGCCTACGATGATATCCTCGAAGCCTTCTTAACCGGTAGCATCAATCCAAAGTAATATCAAACCATCTTTCTTCGTCCTTTGCGCCCGCGCGCGTAGAGAGAGAGAGACCAGAGCTGCGTGACGCCACCAGAAGTCACCCGTCCCACCTCCCCACTCGCGCGCCTCGCTCGCGCCCTTTCCCGACGCGCGACGACCACCGCCGCCATGTCCGCCGAAGAAGAACACGACCCGACGGTCGAGGTACGCATTCGCACGCGCCGCAGCGTCAGAACGCCATCGCGCGCGACCGCCGAAACGCGCGCGCGCGATCGATCGCATCAGGGTTTTTAACGCGCGCGCGACGAGGTTGATGGGGGGAGTGCGACGCGCGCGAGCGAGATGCGCGAGCGAGATGCGCGGGGATTGACGGTGATATTTTTGTGTGTTTGATTGGCGCAGGATGATGTCTCCGACGACGACGAGCACGACGACCACGGTACGTAATTGCTCGCGCATTGAATGGTTGGTGACGAGGTCAAGGCGATTGCGTCATTCGCGGCGTACTAAACTGGATATGTGTTGTCGAATATAGGGACGCATAGCAAGGCTGAGAAGAAGGCGCGCAAGACGATGATGAAGTTGGGCCTGAAGCAACTCGAGGACGTCCAACGCGTGACGCTTAAGAAGAACAAGAATGTGATGTTTGTCATCAACCAACCCGACGTCTTTCACGCGCCAAACTCGGAATCCTACGTGATCTTCGGTGAGGCGAAGGTTGAGGACTTGGCGGCGCAAGCGGCTGCGGTTGCGGCTGAGGCGTTTAAGTCTGAAGCTCCGGCGGCGGGTGCCGCGGCCGCGGTTGCTGAAGCCGAGGAGGAAGGTGAGGTTGATGAGACTGGGGTTGAGGCGAAGGACATTGAGCTCGTGATGACGCAAGCGAACGTGTCTCGCGCCAAGGCGGTTACGGCGCTCAAGGCGAACCCGAACGACATTGTGAGTGCGATTATGGAGTTGACGATGTAAATTTATCGGAAAATCTCCCATCGTTGTATGCACGAGCGAAGACGATTTCGGCAAACGCTCTCGTATCTCGCGAGCGCGCCCCGAAGTTGTAGTGTGGGTAGTTTGTTTTCGAGAGGTAAGACAAAACGTAGAGAGGCGGGGGAGTAGAAGCGTAAAAAAACGTGTAACTAAACTTCCGTTCTTTAAAACAATCAAATCATCATCTCTCGTCTACGTGCGATTGCGTCGCGCGCCGCGAGAGCGACGGCGAGCGCGCTTTTGCAACCCGCTCGTGCGCTCGTTTAGCTCACTCACCTCATTCACGTCTATCTAATCATATAATCAACCAATCATCGCTCACAACCTACGGCATCATCACTTCTTGCCCTTCTTACCGCCCTTGGCGTTCTGTGTATCATCGAAACACGACACGAGCGACGCGCGAGTCCGTCAGTCGTCGTTATCCAAACCCGAGCGCGCCGCGCCGCGCGTAGTTGGTTCGCACGCGCGGCGCAGCGTCTCGCGCACGCCGCACCACACGAAAACGCATGCACCGTCATCGTTCCCATCGTCCACCGTCCTCCTCGCGCCGTTCACCGCCGTACCTTTGCCTTGGCGAGCTCTTCCGCCTCCTTGGCAGCCTGCTTCTTCGCCTTCCACTGCCCCAACGCGCTGTTCGCATCGGCGCCAGTCTTGTGCGCCATGTACGCCCCACCGGCAAACGTCGCCGTGGCGATCGCAAACGCTGCGTTTAACGTGCAGAACGGCATGGATGCGTCGGATTACGTTTGAGTCGTCGTCTGTCGACGAACACAGGGGGAGAACCCGGGACAAGAGAGAGTTTTCTGGTTTCCAAAGTTGAAATCGACCAATTATGACCCTTCAATTAGTCCCCCCAGTAAACCCAAAAGAAGTGAAGTCCGACGGGTTCTCGCGCGCCACTGCAACGCGCGCGCGCGAGATGCTCCGCCGAGCGACGACGACTGCGATACGCGCGCACCGCACCACCGCCGGTGCGTGCGCGAGCCGCGCGTACGGCACGTGGATGGGTGCCGAACAAGAAGAGCTCGCGTTCGCCCCGACCAAGAGGGTACGTGTGCGTCCCGGGTTCGACCGACGACGACGCGATATCGACGACAAAGGATGACGACGCGCGACGCGATGGATGAAACGCGCGTACTGACGATTGATCGTTCCGCGACTGCGCCTCGCGCGCCGTCGTCGGTGACGCGTACGCGACGAAAACAGACAAAGTTTGAACCGAGCGAGCCCGTGTTCATGACGCAATTCGCGTTCAACGCGTCGGCGACTCGAGACAGTTTACAAGACGCGCAAGACGAGGAACGCGCGACGGCGAGATTGTTAGGCGTGATGGGAGGCACGTTGAAATCGTATTTTGTGTCGCAGACGGGGGAGTATGATGGGGTGGTGATTTACTCGTTTCCGAAGAATCACGACTCGCGTACGTTTACGACGCTGTTAAAGGCGAGCGGGAAGATTGACAAGTTGACGACGACGAAATTAATGACATCCTCGGATGCTGCGCAGTGTGGGAAAGCAGCGAAGGAGGTGCATGAGATGTTGAACGGTGACAACAAGTAGAATAAGTAGAATGGTGGTGACAACAAATTCATTGTTTGTAATTGAAAAATTTGCGTCTCTTAAACGCTTTGCGCGGCGCTCTTGACATCATAACGCGATGCAGATGAGCGATTCGGATCTGGGCGAGCCCGATGAGGACATGTACGCCCTCGAAGGGATGTACATGCCTAATCCAGGGGAGTACCCACCGGTGAAATTCCCGTTCGACGAGACGAATACGGTACGACAAGGCGCTGAGAAACTCCCGTGATTGTTGACTGACGACGACGCGCGTTTGCGATTTTAGACAACGAGCGACCTTCGTGGACACAAAAAGCGCGTGCAGACGATTGGATGGTCACCGTGTGGGAAGAAACTCGCCACGGGTGGCACCGAACCCGTCGCGCGCGTGTGGGATGTCGAGCAAGGCGCTGGGAAAGGCGCAAGCTCAGAGCTCGCGGGACACGCCGCGCAGATTGAACAACTTCGATTCGAGCCAGTAAAAGGTCAGAGTTTAGTCACCGTGAGTGCAGATAAGACGGCAAAGGTTTGGGATGTACGAAGTGGGAAATGCACGTCAACAGTCACGACGCAAGGAGAGTTGATGAACGTCGCGTGGTCTCCGGATGGGCGGTATTTCGCCGTCGGTAACAGAGAAGACGTCATTTCCATGATTGATACGAACACCATGAAGACGGTGTGGGAGCAAAAGTTCAAATTTGAAGTCAATCAGATGATGTGGAATCAAAGTGGAAGCGAATTTTTCATGGCGACTGGCGAAGGGAAAATGGAAAGGTTGAGTTTTGACGCAAAGACAGCGGCGCTCACGCCACTAGAATCTCATTTTGCGCACAACGGCGGATGTTATTGCGTTGATATTTCTCCAAACGGTGAAATGTTTGCTCTTGGTGCGGCAGATGCGATCGTGAGCATGTGGGAGACGAAAACACACGTTTGCTACGACACAGTTGTTCGTTTGGACTGCCCAATTAGAGCAGTGTCGTATAGCTTTGACAACAAGTACTTAGCTGCCGCTTCGGAGGATTTATTTATAGACGTAGCTGACACGAAGACGGGTAGATGCGTTGCTCAGATAAAGACAACCGAAGCGATGAATTCGATCGCATTCAGTCCGAAAGAATTAGTGTTGGCGTACGCGGGCGACAGCGTCGTGCACCTGTGGTCGGCATTTTCTGGGATAAATATCGAGAAGAAAAAGTAGAATATCATATAGCGCAGTTTACAAATTGTTCAAATACATCATTCAGCTACATACTAGTTGTCATTCATTTCATACATTCAAGCGCGGATGCGCTGCAAGCGAATGCCGTAACCAATTATGCAAATTGGCAATGTCGGGTGCTTGATAGTCACCGCGCTTTCTCCAGACGTCACTACATTTGTGTTCGCCATAGATGAAGCGTTTCTTATCCATCGACTAGTTGGGATGATGATAGATTTTCTCACCATCATCACGTGTGCTCGAGCGGTATGCAAGAGCACGGGCGTAGGTTGCTTGCCATCAACGCTCACCGGAAGCTCGTGACTGTACACAATCGTTCCGTCGCCAAGCGTGCGATCGAGTGGGCGATCGATAATGGTGACGACGATACGCATGCGACCAGGACACGAGGGTTGATACGCCCAAGAGCTAGGGGCGAGCACGCTGAGACAGGCGACGAGCATGCTCGGGTCTTCGCCTTCTTTAGCGCTCGCCTGATATTGCAGCGGCAACAACTCGTAGTCACGCACAACAAATCCAAAATCCAAAGCCGCCCGCAACGAGTGGTTCAGTAATTTATCCATCTCTAGCGCAATCCACGGAGTTAGCACACACACGCGCACTCGATTCGGCAAGGCTGAGACGAATACGTAAGGAGTGGCGTCGCCAAGCTCAGCCGCGTCAACGAATAAATCATCCTCGCCGACACTCACGTCGCTCATCTCATTCCCATGCCATTTCACGAGCGGTGAATGACACGCTGGAACAACTGACACGAGTCCGCTGACTTTACCTTCGACTTGAGCTTCCATGAGCGATCGATCGTGAGCATCTCGAGGATTTAAAGTCGCGGTGGCAACGTCGACGCAAAGTAGCGCGTCGCTCGTATTCAACCCAAAATGCCCACAGTCAATCAAGTCTCTAGCCACTTCAACTAATTTCCTCTTCCGCCGTACTGGACTCAACTCATTAAATGCATATGGATCGCCCGACTCGATGTTACTCTCATGATTATTCCCGCATACTTCGGCGCCGCGTTCGTCGAGCTCGCGCTCGCTCGGTTTCGCCGGCGGAACAATCCCACTCCAACTCGCATGAAAAGGCGAATGCGCCGCACTCAAATAACTCATATGCGTCGCGGCAATCGCTGTTCCAGGCTTCACCGATGCCGGTGACGGTAACACCGTCACAAAGCAGCGTTTCGCGCGTCGAACCTCTCCGCTCGCCGACGTCGACGCGCCGTCTTCGCTCCCCTCCAACCGCCGTTCCTCCCCATGAATCACCAGCGTCGACCGATCCCAGCTCTCACACACACACACGCGTATCCCAGCGCCACCGTCAAACCCATCATTCTCATCCCAACGCAGCGCTCGCTCGTCTGCATCAAACAAAGGCGTCGTCGCCAATAACGTCGTGCGCGCGCCCACTCGAAATCTCCAAATCTGCAACGCGTATCCACTCTCCCCGCTCGCACTGTAGCTCACCAAATGATCGCCATCGGCGGTAAATCCAAGTAACACGCACCGCAGCATCGCGCGCGCGTCATCGACGATTCGCTCGACGGGCAGCGTCAGTCGAGGAGGAATGCACGCGAAGGCTTTGAATTCTCCTCGACTCGCATCCGCCGTCGACGTTTCGCGCGCAATGATGCGCGAGAACACGTTCGACGACAGCGAGCGACGACGGGCGGCGGCGGGCGGTGCGTCGGCGGCGGACATCTCGGTCCTCGGGCGGTTCTAGTCGACGCTCGAGTGGCGATGCGTCATGAGATGCGCGCGCGGCAGACTGACGCTACACTTTACGACGCCGAAGAGGAGATTCCATGCGATGACACGAGGCGTTGGGCGCGATGGGGGCGGCAGCGACGGTGACGGTGCGTCAGACGCGCGCGTGAGCGTGGTCTGTGGCGCGTGTGGCGCGCGCGCGCGTGCGAAAGGCGGCGAGGATGATGACGATGTGTGGCTGAGCGCGCGCGCCAGTGATGACGATGACGACGATGCGCGAGCCGAGCGGTCGTTGGCGCACTCGCACGCCGCGGCGAGTGTTGAAGCGCATTGGGAACGATTGAGCGCGCACGAGTTCGGCGCTGGAGCGCACGATGAGGATGCGAGACTGGTGGCGTTTTTGGAACTCGCGCTGGCGGCTCGAAGCGGCGCGCGCGCGTTGGAGGCAAATAGCAGCGCCAGAACGTTATTGTGCCCGATTTTAATTGCAGCGTTCGTGTCTACGGCGCATACCGATCGCATCGGGCACGTGATTGCGGGATTGACGTTTGGATGCGGATTTTTAGCGAGCGAAAAAGACGCGTGGTTGCGCGCGGATGAACCGTCGCGAGACGCGTTGGATTGGCTCGTCGATACCGAACTCGTGGAGTTTGATCACGCCCCGATTGCGCTGCCTGCACGAGGATATGAACATTCCACGTATTTCACCGAGCAGTTTTTCTACTTGCTAAGAAATGCGCAGTACGAGCGAGGCGTTTGGTTTGAGCGACTGTTTACGTCGCTCAAGCACTACGCACACGATTTGTCGGTACGGCTTAAGGATCACGGTTCGCTCGAAGACGTGCGGCAAAGGTGCATGATGTCGAGCAATTTCCTTTATACGCACTTGAGATTATTAGAGACTTCGATTCTTTACATGCCACAGGCGCTGTTGGATGTGGGCGCGAAGCACGCCTCCCTAGCGGCTGAGTTGATTGAATTCATACACCACAACAAGTTGTGTGACTTTGAAGAAGCGCTCAGAGTTGCGTTGTTCGGTGTATGCGCCGCGGATCGTGACGTGCAACGCATGTTGTGCCAAAAACTGCACAAGACATCCGCGAGCGTGCCTGATTTTTCGCGCCTCCTTGACGTCGATGTCACGCGCATTCGATTTCAGACGTGTTCGAGCGCGTGCACCAAGCGCATCGTCCAGCGAATCAAGGAGAAAGTAGAAGAAGAGATTCAGAGCATGCGAGACGTTCCAAAAGAGAGAGATTTCAGCACCGACGCGCCAGAGGAGTTTTTAGACTCGATTACTGGGTTCATCATGGTGAACCCAGTGCGCTTACAGAGTTCGTCGATGTACGTCGATGCGTCAACGATTGCAAGGCTTAAAGAAGTAGGCTCAAAGAACGACCCCTTCACGGGATGCCCTATAGAATTCGACGAATGTGAAATAGATTTAGCCATGAAGCAGCGCCTCGATGCGTGGTACGCGACTGTGAAAGCAAAGTTGACGTAGGATGTGCATGTATCATGTATCATAGTACTGGCAGGTACTGTAATTTATTTGTTAGGCAAAATTAAAGATCCGTGCCGTGCAGTCGTCGCTTGCAGTGATCACGCGCGCGTAATCTGGGCTCATGGCGAAATCAAGAATGCCCTTGGTGTGTCCGTAGGCTACTTTTTGACACGACGACGTGCGAGTATCCCAAAGTCTGACGGTGCCGTCGATGGATGTGCTGCAACGCAAAAACAAAACAGACGTTAGTTTCTATGACGAGACGGTGGAAGATTTAGCCAACTCAGCTACCGGCGAAACGTGAGATTAACACTTATGTTTCATTCGCGCCAAGACAAGGCAAAAATGTTAGCAACTATATGTCCACCACCGCGTGCTATGTAGAAACACGCGAGGCCCTTATGTTGCGTTGTCCGACGTACACAAAAGAAAATCACACACGAAAATCGATGATCAAGACGTACCTATACATGCACATAGTGCCGGGAATCCATTTTAATTTACTCACCGCGCCATCGTGCGCGAGTGTGCCTCTAGCTTGACATACATTCGTATCCCAAACGATGATTTGTTTATCGAGCGACCCCGTCGCCGCGCACGGCATGGTGTCGCAAAAGCCCACCGTCTCAATCGTCTCTGTATGCGCCACGAGCGGTGCGAGCACCTTTCCAGTCGCCGAACTCAACAAACGCGCGGTGTTATCTTCGCTCCCGGTAATCATCAATCCGGGCGTCGTCGCGTGGAACGCCAAGCACGTCAATGGACCGTCGTGAAACGGATGCCCGCGAAACAAGTGCGCGCATTCACCCGTTCTCGGATGCCAAACCCGTAGAGACCCATCGAAAGACCCAGTGACGACGTTTTTACCATCCGGAGTAAATCCACCACAAGACACGCTCTCGGAATGTCCACTAAATACTTGCATCAACGCCCCATCGTCGGCATTCCACATCCACGCCGTAAAGTCTTCGCTTCCGGCGAGCGCGACGCGTCCTCGCGGATGCCACGCGACCCACTCAATTCCACCCCCTGGCCCTTCAAGCGATCGCTTCAACTCCCCACTCGCCGCATCGTACACATTTACCTTACCATCTAACCCACCAGTGGCTAATAACCCACCATCGGTGCTAAATTCCATGCTCGCCACGCTCTCCCCGTGGCCTCGCAGCTCGCGCGCATCCGAGCCTCGACGAATAAAACCCTTATCATCTCCGCCACCGCTCGCCACCGTCGCCACCTCTCGATCGCTCGACCACGCACACGCATACACCGGCTTCCCATGCGTCGCCACGACGCACTCCGAATCGTCCCTAGGCGGTGCCACGAGCGAATACTCCGCCGCGTCTCTGTCCTCCGTCGGCCCGTCGGCGTCGCCATCCACGCCCATGGCGTCGTCGTCCTCGTCATCCGACGACAATGGCGCCTCGTCGTCTTCATCGAGATCGGCAACTTCTTCGTAATCCTCGGCGTTGGGGTCGATGAACGCCTCGACGTCCTCCAGGTCGACGTCGTCGGGCACGACGGTGTCACCGATGGCGCCCGGTGGCGGCTGCGACGGTCCCGCGCTCATGGCGTCGTCGACGATGCGTGCGCGCGCTCGTGCGCCGCGCGAGGTGGCGTGGATTTAAGTGTTGTACGCGCGCGCGCGAGGGCGGGGCGGGGCGACGCGCGAGGCGTGCGTCGCGCGAGGGTGCGCGAGACTGTGGCGAATGACGGGTGCCGAAGACGCAACTCAATCGCGTCATTGTACGACACCCATGGCGTTCCGTGCGCTCTCGCGACGCGCGCAGACGCTGAAACGAGTTGTAGGCGATGCGCACGCGGCGGTGGCGGAGGTGAGCGCGCCCGTGTCGGCGCGCGTGACGTCGATGAAGGATGTTCGACGAATGCTGACGATGGCAACTCATCGGGCGGCCGTGTCGGCGTACGCGCACCGGACGACGTCTCGAGGTGCGCAGCCTATGACGCCGATTATGCGAACGATTTTCATTCAAACTCAACAGACGCCTAACCCGGCGTCGCTGATGTTCCAGCCCGGTAAGGATGTCTACGCGGATGGGTCGAAGAACTTTGCGAGCGCGCGGGAAGCGATGGCGAGCCCATTAGCGAAGCGATTGTTTGCGATCGATGGCGTGACGAATGTGTTCTTTGGGATTGATTTTGTGACGGTGACGAAGAGCGAAAGTGCGGATTGGGGCACTGTGAAGCCACAGACGTTTGAGGCGATTATGGACTTTTACGCCAGCGGGGAGGCTATTATAGACGAAGCGAAACTCGAGGCGAGTGGCACTGCGATTCATGAAGACGACGATGAAGTGGTGGCGATGATCAAGGAATTATTGGAAACGAGAATTCGACCGGCGGTGGCGGAAGATGGCGGCGACATCGTGTTTGACAGCTTCAACCCGGATAACGGGTTGGTGACGGTTCGTTTGCAAGGTTCGTGTGATGGGTGTCCGAGCTCTAGCGTGACGTTAAAGAGCGGGATTGAGAACATGCTGATGCACTACGTACCCGAAGTTAAGGGTGTGGTGCAAGCGTCGAACGAAGAGTTAGATTTGCTGGATCTTGCTGACTTGCATCGCGGTCGATAGTTTGAGTACGCAGTCTTTCCATGTTACAAGTACCCCGTAACAAACACTATAGCGTTCTTGGATCCTATGAATTGTTTTATATTTTACTTGTTGACTTCGTAATCCTCTCCACCAACGTCGTTCAGCGCCACATCGAGCTCATCAAAGCCCTCCGTGTCCTCTGGCTCGGTTGTTTTCCCCATGAAGAAGCTCCAGAACCCACGACGCTTCGAACGAGCCAAGGCAAGTCGGCTTTCTAAGCTACACGTTGGCTCAGCCAATTCAGTACTAAATCTTTCAGTTTCGCACGCACACAAAGCGTCTGCGCGCTCGTTAAAGTTCAACACCGACGAGCGCACTGGACACAGACTGAACGACTGATCCAACAGACGCTTGAATTTATTATCACGAGGGACGGCAACGATCGTGAGCTCGATTCCAGTGTTCGGAGTTGCAAACTTATCATCCCATGCTCCATGATCGATTCTTAAATACGCCGTGGGCTCAGCCCCACCTTTTGCGTTTTGTGAGGCGCCCGCCAAATACAGAGAATATCCAAATCGAGCGACAAATTTCACCTCCTTCATAAGCGCCTTACGTTGAGCCGTACTCGTGATTTCTCGCCGCCAAATCAATGTGCTAACTTTACCAGACGCTAAGCCTTTCTTAAATCGCGCAAACTGAGATTGAGATCGCTTCGCATCGTTAATCAACACCGTCAACTTGGCGTTTGGCGAAGACTTGACAATCTTCTCAAACTCTTCATCCAATTGCTTCGCCTGCTTATGATCGTTCCACAATTTTCCAACAACCGCATCGAAATATCCTTGTTTACGCAGACTCGACTCGAGCACTCGAACAGCGCGTTCATCTGTATATGTATGCGTCTCACACGTAAACGCGCCCGCGTCCATCATAGAACGCATCCAAAAGCCCATCTTTCTCGCCAAAGCTTCATCTCCCGTTGGAAAACTAGAACCACCGGTTGCAGTTTCGTCAACTAATAAGCCTTGTCCTATGAACCGTCCAGGACTTGGCGTTGGGAGTCCGAGCGTGAGTACGGCGCACGGTCCTGGAGCGTGCTTGGCTCGCACCGTCAACGCCAACTCCGCAGCTACAAAGTCTGCCCGCGCCTCTCGCGCGTCATACGCGCATGCTCGCGTCTCAAACCACTCACTTTGCGCCGAACGCAACGCCTTCACGCATCGCGCATCGAGTGCCGGATCGTACGGAGGCGCATAAGCCAACCTTAATGAACCGAGCACGAGCGCGAGGACGGTCCCAAACGCCACGTACGCCGAGCACAGTCGCCCGCGGCGTGCACCAAGACGCAATAGTTTCGTGCGCTGGCGTAGTTGGTCTTTCGTCAGACCCATGTCGCGCAGTTGAGTACGCGTGCGCGCGTGCGATGTGTCGGAGATTCTTGTGGATTACTGTTTATCTGCCCAGCCTCACCCGGAACTATGCCGTAGATGCACGACGCCGAGGTCTTCGACGATGTGAGCAAACGCAATGCGTGTATATGTGTGTATATGTCATCATTAACGTATTCTAGGACTAGAGCTAAGCTATGCACGCACATAAACATTTGACTGTCCACAGTCGACGTTCTTCACGCGGGTTGCAAAGCCTCCCCAGCCCGCGCTGCTTGTTGAGCCAACGCCGCAATTCTTGGCGTCAGAAGTTCTCCAAATTCACACCAAAATTTGCCTTTCTCGCGTCGGGCGAGAAAGATTGCCGCGCGCTTCGCCCATCCGCTTCTACGCTTGGTTCTTCTATTGCGTCCGCCTACGGGCAGCTCGCCTAATTTTAATCCTCCGAGCACATCGTCGGCATCGATTGCATCAATCACGCGATCTTCCACTTGATGTCGCGGTCCTTCACTCTGTAAGCCCACGAGCTCGGGTAACGTGGCGACGTCGAAGAGTCCCGGATACTTTTTTCCATTGACGGTCCACGTCGGCACCTGCGCGCACCCCACACACGAAAGACACCTATGCGCGCTCCCACAATCGATATAGTGCGACTTCCAGTGCACCGGAAGAAGTTTCGACAGTAACATCTTTTGCTGCGCGCACTTCTCGCACCACGGCGCGCCGCGCAGCTGAACATTCAACCTGCGCAAAGCCACACCGAGCGTGCGCAACCGCGCAGTCTCTTCGTCGTCACCGCCGCTCGTGCTCGCCCCGCGGTCGTCCGCGGGCGCACCTGACCATCCAGCGCTCGATGCGCGCGGTCGCGCATCCGTCGCACGCCGGTGACGAGGTTCGCACGTGCGCGTGCGTGCGCGGATGTGCATGTGAGTCGCAGTCTGTCGTTTGAAATGCACCGAGCCGCGTGCGTTCAACCGGCATTTCGCGCCGCGACGCATCTCGACGCGCGTACCATGGCGCACGCAAGGACGCGGACGATGTGCTAGAGCTCTCACGAGCGAGAGACGGGCGTGGAGAGGCCGCAGTCGACGCCATGGGGCGCGAGCGTCCGTGGATGTTGAGTCTGTTGGTGCGCGCGCTGTGCGGCGTTGAAGGCGTAGATGACGCACGCATCCCGCAGGCGCGGGCGCGAAGACGCAGTGGACGACGTGATGGTTTGTATTCTTCGTGCTCGCGGTCCTTCGCGGTCATTGCGTTGGCGATGGTGATGGTTACGGCGGGGCTACGAGGAGCGCGAGCGCTCGTGTCAACCGGCGCGCCGTTGGCGGGCGCACCTAACGGCGCTCCAGAGACTCGTATAGACGTCGATGGTGTGCCAGGTGGACGGTGCTCACCGAATGATGATGCATTGACTCTACCGTGCGAACCTTTAGAGCCATCACTGAAGGCAAACTATGCAATGTTTGCGTTTAACGTGTACGACGCGGGGACGGACGCAGTGTGCAACTTGTGCGGGCGAGAGTGTTCGTTTGATCAAGGCTCGTGGACGTATTGTGCGACGCCAGTGTGGTACTTTGATTTGAGTGAAGGTTCGCATCAATTTCGAGTGCGTGGCATAGGAGGTGATAACGTGGCAGATGCTACGCCGGATGTATACAATTTTATAGTTGAGTATCCACTCACAGTGAGTTGGGATGGCGCGTATTCAACACCGACGGCGTATGTGGGCTCGAATGCTGCGCTGACGTTTAATCTAGCGTCGTCACGACCATCTTCGTCTTATGTGCAATTCGAGTACAGCACGACGAATGATTATATTAAGACGTATACGCGTCTGGCACAAGGAACAGCGTCGGTCACCGTGACTCCGACCTACGGGAGCAACATGTTTTCATTTAGAGCAGTTTCCATAGAAACATTTACTGGGAAGAATCTCACGGAGTCTTCCGTGAATACTATAGATTTAGCGTACTTTATTGATGACGTCGCCCCTGCTGTGACGTTTAGCAGTGGATTAGCAGATGGAGCGACAACTTCAACGAGCGACTTGACGTTCGTGCTCACGGCGGTGGATGTGGACTCAGTGAATTCACGTTTGCAGGCGGGATTAGCGACTTTAGATGTCCAACTAACCAATACAAGCAATGGATTGTCAACGCCATCTCCACTGCGAACGTGGACGACGTATAAGACTTTCTCTTCGGATACGTTTTCAGAAGCAGTCTCAGTTGCGATTACGGGTTTAAATGCGTTGTCGGATTCAACGTATCGTCTAGAAATAAGAGTAACAGATAAAGCTGGAAACGTCGGGACTGTGGTCCATCGTGACATCGTGGTAGCGATTGCTAGCATGGTAAATACGCCAAACGCGTCGGCTTTGAGTGCATCAACAACTGAGCGCCTGCAAACACCGTCTGGCACTATTCGGTTAGCGTCCCAGCCAACTGATGGTTCAGTGGTGCCGGTGGCGTATGAAGTAAGCGCGATCGTAGGAGGAGTACTCGCGCTCGATAGTTCTCCAACAGTTGCTTTAGCAAATGGTACACTAGTTTTGGCGGCAGCGGCTCTGGTTGGTTTTAGATTCACCCCAAATGAGGGGATATATTCCAACGACGAATTCGATAGTCAGTTTGGATTTGATCTCAAGCCGTCGACGAGTACAACTGATTCGTCTCAAGTCATCAACGTGCCTGCGCACTCGACGATTACTGTCACGGCAACGAATGATCCCCCGAGTCTTAGTGTTGCTGGGCACTATAAAGTTCAGACGATTCACTACAAGGATAATGTCGCGGCAAACGTTGGTACTTCAATATTGCACGTGCTCGGAGAAAACGTTATTGATTATGACTTGACTTCGGCGCTTAGAAGAGTGCCTTTCGGCTTAGCTATCGTGGGTATGGATGAGTCTAAAGGGACGTGGGAATACAGTGTTGACACCGGGTCGACTTGGACCGCATTTTCAACGGCCGGTACGCCAACGACAACAAATGCGGTACTCATCAAAGCAGATGGCGCCGTGACTCGCGTGAGGTTCAAGCCAAATGTGGCCGTGGCTTATGGATCATTCACTGCCTCGTTTGCTTTTAAAGGATGGGATGGGACAACTAGCGAATCTTCTCCAGCGACTGGCGTGGATATTACCACAAATGCTCATACTGCTATGAGTGGGTCAATAAGTGTTGCGACGGCGACTGCGGTGATTGAAGTTGTCGGCTTGAGACAGAGTCTCTACGAAAAATCAGACTCCACTGCGACATCGGCTGCAGAGTTGAGCTACGCTACTACGGAAATGAGTTGCCCGCCAACGAAACGCCGTGCAGTGCAAATACCATTGAGCGGATCTGAGAGCAGTAGTAGTAGTAGTGGGAGCAGCACGTGCTCGGGGTCAGGAGCTGCGTCAAAGATTGTTGCGTCAAGTGCGCTGACAGTTTCTCCGCCTTGGACGATAGAGGCATGGGTCAGACGAGATGCATGGCTAAGTGAGCAAACTMTGTTTCAAAACAAGGGTGATTTGAGCGCAATCATGCTCGAAATGCCCAACGCCGTTGGGAACCTAGGCGTGGTTCCACCGTCTGGATCGAGTGCCGCTGGAGGCACATTCGCATATTCAGCGCCTCTAGGAGAATGGGTTCATCTGGCATTCGTGATGTACGAAAACAACTACCCAAGTGCGTATTCGGCACCGGCGGCAGATCTTAGACTGATCGTGAACGGTGTGTATCACAGCACTATAGTAAACACTGGATTTGACATGCCGCATGGCATCATTGGAGGATCAGGTATAGCTGGGTTTACCATCGATGAAGTACGATTTTGGTCCGTTGCTAGGTCAGTTGAAGAGATTTATTACAATAAGGATAGATTTATGTCCGGGACGGAGGCGAACTTGGTGTCCTACGTCCCGTTTGACGCTGGTTGCGGGAATTTGGTCGCGGACAGAGACTCTGGGAGCTCAGTGACTTGGACGCTGGCATATCACAAGTGGGTTGATCCGCGATCATTTACGTGTGCATCCATCTCGTCCATAGAACCGAGAACGGTGCCAATCGAAGGAGATGTTATGATGACTCTTACTGGCGAGAGATTCACTCGACCGAGTAGTGGCTGGTCAAATTCCGTGGCTACGTCTGACGGAGTTGGAGCATATTGTATTTTTGGCGCAACGTCTAGCACGAGCCAGCCACTGAGAGTGCCAGCAACGATAGTTTCTGATACAACAGCGACGTGTTACATCCCACAAGGTGCAAATGGTCTAACGGTCGTGCAGCCCATGTTGTGCGATCCTGCTCTCGGATGCTGTAGCGGCGCGACTACGTTTGTCAACCACATGGTACCAGCAAATAGAGCATACGACGCGACGTATAGGAGCTTCGGTGTGAATTCGCCACCGACGCTAGAGTCGCCTGTCGTGACTTATCGAGACGCTAGTATTACGTCAGTGACGCCATTTTCTTTGGACGGAACACTCGGGGGCGTACTCACCGTCGCTGGCTACGGGTTGAGTCAACCAGTCGATGCCAGCTTTGCGCTTCGTCCCAAGTGTGTATTCAAAGTTCGCGGAAGTGATCTGTTGTGGAAAATCTTGCAAACGACCGACCTTCGCGTTGTTTCCGATGGCATGGTCACGTGCGAGTTCTCTGCGTTAGCAGACTCCTCGAATCGTTACAGCGTTGCCCTCGAATTGGTGTACTATGATTCCTCAGACTCGATGAAACTGTCCATCAAGGGAGGTACTCTGTTAGTCGACTCAACGACAAACACGATGTTTTTGACGCCAGATCGACCAACGGCAATCGTGTCAGCCTCAGGCGGTAGTGTGGTGAGTATTTCAGCAATGTATGATACTTCTTCCTCCGTGGGAACGTTTCCAGACTTTGCATCTGGAACTGTGTCGTCGATGGACTCTGCATGCGCATTTGGAACTATCCGTCCAGTTTCTGCTCGGTATAATGCATCAGAAACCTTTGAGTGCGTTGCTCCAGCTATGGCGGCAGGTTCAAGTGTCCCATTTTACGCATCGCTCTTTGCGTCGTCGTCGTTATCGTCATTCGCGCAGATTTCCACTTCAGCTTCTGACGGCTTGCTGCTGTACGCGGCGCAACCGGTGACGACAGATGTGCACCCTTTGGCAATCTTTACTTTTCCGACAACAATGTCACTCGCCATGATTGGTGTAAATTTCCCAAGTTCGAACACTCGCTGCCATTTAGGCTTGCCGGAAGCAGATCGAGTGCGAGCCGCGACGCGATACACCGATGAGCTCGCTTCGTGTGACTTGGTGTCTCTCGGCGCGCCGGGATCTGGTTTCATCCCCGTAGGTATCGGTGGACTCGATTTTGCGCCACTTTGGGACAATGCGGCTCATGTCATGGTTCGAGACACGGACGTCCGTGTGAGCGCGATTTCGTATGCAGGAGCTGCTGGTACGTACGCCGGCGGGTGGGCGCTCACGTTGTCTGGCTCTGGATTCCTCCCTGGCGATGGATGCGCTCTGCACGCACTTGCAGGTGAAGTCAACACAAATGACATACCGAGTCATGGTCATTGGGTGAGTAGTACACTCTTGAAGTGCCAAGCTCCTGTCGTTCGTGAATCGACGCTTAATTGGGACACCGACGCCATCGCCACCGGCGGTGGCTTGCGAGCCAAGCTCGTCGCTCGTCTCGCTGTACATGATGGCAATACACTTCGCACGATTGATGGTGCAAACACCAACATCAGCGCGCCGTTTGATTTATTTGCACCGTTATCTTACGCCGCTATTCTTGATGAAAGCGTGTTATATTTAGAAAACGAAGGGGGAACGGTGGTGGATATTGAAGCCACCAACGGCGCCGCCGCGACGACGACGACGGTGTGCCGATTTGATACGATTCAAGTTTCGGCTTCTTGGGTGGCTCAGGATTCGAGTTCAAGCATCATGCGATGTATTTCACCGTCATTTGGTTCTGGGTATAGTTCTTCTCGAACAGTACGAATCGCGCTGTCCCAGGGCGATCCCGGCCACCACGGTGAAATCGTCGCGTCGACGACTATAAAAATGCTCGCGTTACAAGAACTCACCACAGTTTCAGCCGCGCAAACGCCGAATTACATCTCTCTTGCGGGTGACTTTAGCAACGTTCCGAGCACAGAACTCAGTCGTTACAGATGCTACTCGGTTGCAGATGCAGACTTGACGTACCCGCTCACGGTGGACGCAAACAACGTCGGCACTTGCGCGCTCGACGTGTCAAACAACGCCGCTCGATCGGACTTCGCATTCATCACATTCACGGTAGGCCCTATCCGCGGATACACCGTGGGCACTGTTGACGTCCAAGTGCTCCCACCTCCGATGTTGGCGTCGGTGGTGGTGAGCGCGGCGCCTCCCCCGTACGGTTGGCGTCCGTCTAAAATTCCGGTTGAAATATCTCAGGCGGACAACTCGCCGACGTGGCGAGGCGCACCGAACGCCTACGAAGGTCGTCCTTGGACGCCGTACGAAAACGAAGCTGATATATTGCCAGCGCTGACGATTTTTGGTGGCGCGTGGTGGCACGTGTCCAACGCAATCGGTGAACCCATGCACGTCGTCGGCAGCGGCTTTCGAGCGCCGCGCGACGCCGGCGGCGTCGTCGTCTCCTTCAAGCACGGGTCCGTCACTCAGCACGCGTCGTGCGATTTCGTCTCTTCAGCCGTGGTGCAGTGTGAAATTCCAATTAGCATCGGAGGTGATCACGAAACCACCGTGCGAGCGTCCGTGGATGGCGGGCGCACGTGGTCAAAGGAGCGCGTCGCGTTTAGAGTTCCCGAGCTCGCGTACGTCGAGACATGGTGACGCGGCGGCGGCTCGCGGTTCGCAATGGATAGATAAAATATAAATGTAAAACATAGTATTTTAGATTATATATAACCGACAGCAGTCGTCGTATTATTGATTTATGACAAAGACTCTGGCACGCCTAAAGCAAAGACCCCACCGAGCTTGACAAAAGAAAACTCACACGCCCGCGTAAGAAAGTCGCGCGGGCTTCTTACTTCACATTGGTATGGTACTTAGAGAGATTGGGACCAGGTCATGCGGAGTTGCACGTCATCCGGGTTGACACCACCGTCCTTGGAGAAGGGCACGCGGAGTTCATACTTGTCCTTGGTGACAGACAAGTTACCAGCCACATCTTGGTTGCAGTCGACTTCAACGCCGACGCCTTCGATGCCAGAGTAGTTGACCGTCGCCTTGTGGGACGCGGCGTTGGACTTGACGTTGAAGCTGGACTTCACACCGAGGCGAACATCACCGCTGGTGTAACCAAGGTTGAGCGTCGCGTTTTGGGACGGGATGTCGTACTCAACAGACGCAGTGACGTCATCGTTGGAGATCAAATCCTTCATCGGCAAGTTCACCTTGACGGAGGCGCGATCAGCCGAGGCGGTGTCGCCGCCAACCTTGGCACCCTTGCGCGCGAGAGAGACGGTCACGTCACCAAGCTTTTCGTGGTTGGTGGAGATCGTCATCGCGTTGGCTTGGCCCTGTGTTCATGAAAACAAAAATACATCGAAAACCGTCAGTACGAGCGCTCAGCAATCATCACCCCTCGCCCCGGGATATTTTCCTAGTCAGCGCGCGCGCGCTAGGGATTCATTCAATTCTGATCAATCATCAATCACGTACCGACTTGCACTTTTGCATGGACAACTCAACGTCGCACGCTTGACCGAGCAATTCGCACGGCTTGGCAATGGTCACGTCGTAATCAGAGATTTCCGACAAGCCAACCAAGTTACCCGCGTCCACGTTGTGGGACACCCCATTCTTCGAAGACACCGCTGCGCGCGCGAATAATTGTGAATTGCCGAGGGTCAGTGACGCGGAAAATTGCACACACGAACGACGACGCGAACGCTGATCGACGACGACACTCATAACAATAAATACGTACAAGGACGGTAGTTGGGCTTGGCGTTCAACGTCACCGACCCATCACCCGCGAACGGGGCGGACACGGAGAGGGAGAATTTGTCCTCATTCACGGAGCCGTTGCCGCCGACGACAACCTGCGAGGATGGGAGATCGCGACGATGCGCGAACGCGTCAGTACGCGCGAAGAACACCACACGAACGACGCTCTACAAATATTCCACCATATATATATACCCGCGACACCGTCGCCGCCGCCGCCGCGCGCGCGCGCGCGCGCCCCCACCACCACCGCGTGCCCACGCGCGAACGCGTAATCCCTACAATTCCCCGATCGCTTTTTCGCGCGATCGTCATCCACGCGCCTCGCGACTCGCGCGACTCGCGCAGCCTCGATCGATCACACACGTACCCGGCCAGACATGTTAACAGTAGCGGAGTTCATTTTTGAAAAAGGTGGTTTTGGTGTACGAAGTGACGTGAGCGGTCGTGCGGTCGCGGAAAAGGGCGAGCGTGTGATTGTGTCGCATCCGCGTCACGCGCGCGCCGCGACCTTTGCGGCGCGCGCGCGCGACGGAGAGAGGGGGGACTATGTCCCCTGGTCGTGATTCGTCGAGTAGCCCTAAAAAAACCCCAACCCCATTGATTTGGCGGGAACCATGCTGACTCGGATGATTTCGTGTCCGATCGTCCGATCGTCCGATCGTCGTCGTCGTCGTCCACGTCGTCGTCGTCCCCCTGGATGTGGACTTGGACGACCGGGGCACCACGGCTGGTGGTCTATATATAGAGAGAGAGTGTTCTAGTGGTGTAGAGTATGTGGTGTATCACCATATATGTGTTCTTGAATCCCCATGTATGGGTGATTCGGGACGCACGGGCGCGGTGTGTGGGTGTCGAATGTCCGAAACCCGCCCGCCGTCCGCCCGCGCGCGCGGGTCCGTGCGACGCCGCGGCGTCGCGCGCCGTCTCTTCGACGCGCGCGTGGTCATCAATCATGGTGCGTGACGCGACGCGACGTGACGTGACGCGACGCGTGGGTTGGATGGTCGTCGCGCGGCGTCGCGGCGTCGCGTAGGACCGGGCGACGACGACGATGGGGCGTCATCCATCGCGCGCGCGCGACGACGATGGTGGTGGTTTTGGGGTTTTGCCGTGGCGCGACCGGGACGGATGCGGCGATGCGGCGCGATGGGTGGGGGGGGGCGTGTGCGCGTGTGTGGTGGTGTGATGGTGGTTGTATCGCGTCGCGTCGGCGATGCGTCGGCGTCGCCGATGCGTGGTCGCATCGCGACGCACACGGAGTGACAGCGCGGTGACTGACCAAACGATGGTGATGGCGATCGATCGACCGCGCGCGCAGGCTGAAGAAAAGACTGAGAACCCGATGCGGGCTATTCGCATCCACAAGCTCGTCCTTAACATTTGCGTTGGGGAAAGCGGGGATCGCCTCACGAAGGCGTCCAAGGTGCGTGTGGTTTGAAGCGAACGCGCGTGGTTTGGGACGAAAACGCTCGAGCGCGAGGGAGGAGCGAGACTGACGGATCGCGTCGCGCGTCGCGTTTGTTTGAGTATAGGTTTTGGAGCAACTCACCGGTCAACAACCGATCTTCTCCAAGGCGCGATACACCGTCCGTACGTTCGGTATCCGCCGTAACGAAAAGATTTCCGCGCACGTCACCATCGGTAACCGTGACAAGGCGATGCAAATTTTGGTGCGTATTTTCGTCGATTAGGGTTCGTCGAGACGTCTCGCGTCGACTTCTGCCTCGATGTGATTCGTTCGCGTGAGAGCGCTCACGTGCGCGCGTGCGACGAAGCGTGGTGAACATCATGACTTACCATCGACGTCGTTTTCATCAACTCACAGGAGAGCGGTCTCAAGGTGAAGGAATTTGAACTTCTCAAGAGAAACTTTAGTGCCACCGGTAACTTTGGCTTTGGTATCTCCGAACACATCGATCTCGGTATCAAGTACGATCCGTCCACCGGTATTTACGGTATGGACTTCTACGTCGTCCTCGAACGCCCGGGCTACCGCGTCTCTCGCCGCAGAAAGCAACAAGCGAAGATTGGTAAGAACCACAAGTTGACCAAGACGGATGCCATGAAG
The DNA here is from genome assembly GCA_012295225.1 of Ostreococcus mediterraneus. NCBI lineage: Eukaryota > Viridiplantae > Chlorophyta > Mamiellophyceae > Mamiellales > Bathycoccaceae > Ostreococcus > Ostreococcus mediterraneus. Next base: position 533,911 of record WMKK01000007.1, read on the forward strand.
TGGTTCCAATCCACCTTCGACGGCGTCATCCTCAACAAGGCGTACTAAGTTCGTTCCTTGAGGTAGCTTTAGTTTATGTCGTGTACATACAATTTCAAAACAATCATTGCAAGCACTCAATCTCCTCCGTGCACGCCTCGCGGCACCCACCTAGTCCTCCTCCCCGCGCCGTCGCGCCGTCGAGCGACGACGCGCTCCCTCTCCCCCCCTCAGGGGCTCAAATCGACCGTTCACGACCCCGCGTGCCGATTCGCATAATTCAAAAACACCCGAGACGCACGCCGCCGAGCGACGCGTTTTACGTGCCGAGCCGGTCGACGCGCCCGCGCGTCCGCACACGCAACCGCGCGCGAACGCACGCGAGAGATTTATTTTCGCCGCCTCGACGGTCGCGCGCGCATTCCACGCGCCCATCCATCGTCGTCCGAACGCGCGCGAGGGACGCGAGTGACGCAGGGGGCTCCTTTTTCGACGTCATCCGCGCGCGCGACTTTTGGATACATCTTGCGCGAAGACGCCCGCGATGTCCACCGAAGCGGTCGTGAGTGTGGATGAACACGTGCGTGAGGGCGTGAAGAATGAGGATTTGAGCGCGACGGAGAAGAAATGGGGCGAGACGGCGGCTATTTTTGAGTATGGGAGCGCGGCGAATCCAGATATGAAGCCGATTCCGGTGCTCGTGCACCCGCCAGACTTGCACGAGACGGGCGAGACGCGGGTGATTCCGTTTGATATCAATGATTTTTTGGAGATTGACGGTGAGTGTACGTCACCGAACTTGATGGCGAGCTTTATTCGTGTGTGCGTTGGGGAGTCTATTGAGACAAAGGCGAAGGCGACGTCGCAGGCGTTTTACGTGATTAGAGGCTCTGGGACGTCGTCGAGCGAGCACGGCAAGGTGTCCTGGTCGACGGGTGATATGTTTGTCGTGCCGGTGACGAATGGAAAAATTACTCTCGCGTGCACCGAGGCTGAGCTCGGCGGTGCGGCGTTGTATTGGGTGCACGATGAGCCTTTGTTGCGATATTTGGGGGTGAACCCGTCGGATGAAAAGAAATTTGAGCCGACGCTGTACCGCCGTTCGGAAATGCTTGAACGCGTTGAAGAAATCAGGCACGACAAGACCCGAAGCAACAACCGCTTGGGAGTGTTGCTCGGCAACACCGCGTGCGAACAAACGAAAACTTTGACCCACGTGCTTTGGTCGTTGTTGAACTCGATTCCGGCGAGAAGCGTGCAGCGCCCGCACCGCCATAACTCTGTCGCTTTGGATTTGGCGGTATCGGCCGAGCCAGGCGTTTACACACTCATGGGTAAAGAGATTGACAGTCAAGGTTTCATCATCGACCCGATTCGTTGCGATTGGATTCCTGGCGGAGTGTTCATCACGCCGCCGGGTTGGTGGCACTCGCACCACAACGAGACCGATTCCGCCGCCTGGGTGTTGCCCATGCAAGATGCTGGCTTATACACTCACCAGCGTACGTTAGACATTCGTTTCGTTGATGATGAAATCGCCCTTTTTGCCGCTGGCAAAATTCGTGGTAGTGCGTTTGCTGTGACGAACAAGCAATACACGCAGCTCGCGGAATTCGGAGGCAAGGTGCCTCAACCTCGCGGCGCCGGACTCTTCAAGCGCGAACTCAGCGTCGAGTGCATGACGAGCATGGTTGATGAAGGCACGAAGAGAGTTAAGGCAACCCAAGTGGGTGCGCTCATGAGCCCGACCAAGGATGCCACAACGGAGTAGATTCGCGCTCACGCTGCAATACATATATACACTACGTACATCAACACAACCACAGAGTCCGCCTTTGAAGAGAACACGTTGAGTAAGCGTGCTATGTTAATACACTACTAGTATGCTATTATTCACCTATAATTCTATGCTACGCGGAAAGCCAAGCAAATGATCATCATGGCCGTACACAGGGCAAGCAATATGCGTTCACTCGCTTCGCCAGCGACCAACAAGCTCACGACGACAAGAACGTTGAGAGGGATTCTGAACACGCTCGTCATTGTTGATCTCATTTTATTTGGTACGTATTTGGCTCGCAATACTGACATTGTGGGCCAGTAAATCCCCAACCCGAACTCGAATACGCAAAAGGCAAACAGAGTAATCCAGTAGCTGGGGATGACGACGGTGATGAAAAAGCTCGCCGCCGAACCCATGAGCGTGAGGCGAAGCGTCTTTTCGGCGGTGATTCGATCGCCAAACTTTTGAAAGACTTGACTACCGATCATTTTACACACCATGAACGTGCTGAATACCATACCATAAGGTACGGCTCCGAATCCACGGTATCGTTTTTCCAGCACTGGAGTCCACACAAACACAAACAAGTGCAGCGCGGCTTCGTAGAAGGAATTGGCCAGCCCAAGTCGGAAGAGCTCATTCGATTCATACACCGCCCGAATCGCACCAAAAATATCCATCGATTTCTTCACAGGCGCTGGCGAACCGGGTGCCCCAAGCGTCGCAGCCGCGTCAGTGCGCGGTATATTTTTCCACAACAGTTGCGCGCTCAACGCGCAACACAGCAGCGAAAGCGTAGCCACATCAAACGCCGGCGTATACGAGTTACTCGAGTGTATCAGCATCCTAGATGCATCAGTATCCACAGCAATTTCTAATCCATCACGAGTCTCATCCATGCCTAACCAGCTCATGGCATACGATCCAGTGAGCTCAACGACGGCGTTGCCAATCAATCCCGCCGCAACCGCGCTTGCGGCGTTGAAAAATGTCGCCACACTAAATAATCCCACGAGCTTGGCCCGATCAATCTTCAAGTCGTCTGCTTGCGTGATCACCCACGACTCGAAACTCGAAAAAAGCAGCGAATACGCCACGCCCCCGAACACTCGACTCACAACAAGCGCTGTCATCGCGCTCGACCGCAACAACACGCAGCTCAACGCGTACGTCAATCCATACGTCACCACAAGCGCCTTATGCCCATATACATCCCCTAAAGCCGCAGCTGACGTTCCTATTGTCGCGCTCACGGCATATCCAAGAATATATATGTACCCAATCTCTCGCTTCGCCAACCCGTGTCGCTGATACGCCGCGTACAAGTACGCGCCTTGAATCCAATCCCCAAAAGTTCCGAGCGCATATACCAGCGTATAACGCCGCGTCAGCGCCTTCACCGCGCTCGACGTATCCTCCATCTCGCCTTCGCGCTTGCTCCACGCCTAGATTCACAAATCCTCCGCGATGGGCGCGTCGCGGCGTCGATGCGCGACGAAGAAATGTCCCGCGCGATGCTCGACGCGTTTTGCCTCGGCGTCCGGCGGTCGCGGTCGTTACCCACGGCTGCGATGCGCGCGCGACGACGAGGACGACGAGGACGAAGGCGAGTCTGCGCGTGTGCCGTGCGAATGCGTGCGCGCGCGCACGGGCGCGACGCGGTGTGTCGTCTGCGAGTGTCGACAACACAATTGCCAAATGCACGTCTATCCAGCTCGAGCGTCGGGCGAGCGACTCGGGACGCGCGCGAGCGACGCAAACGAGCGTCGAGGCGAGACATGTGCGTGCGCGCGATCGTATGCGTTATGTGCGAATCATTCGTGAGTTGTTGTTGATTCGAAAATCGTTTTTATTAAAGATTGTTCTCTAAGTGTTTGTAGTCGATTCGGAAACCCGAAACCGACGCTCTACGCTAGCGCCGACGCAAAGCCGACGTCACGCAAAGGTAAACCGCTTAGTAGAAGCCGAAACCCTTGGCCGCGTTGGTGAGGACGTTGGAGTGAACCGGGTCCGCAACGTGGGATTGCCAGTTGGCAATCGGGCCTTCTTGGGTGGCGAGCGCTTGGAAGATGCAGCCCAACCACGCGAACATGGACAAACGGCAGTGCTTCAATTCCTTAATCTTGAGCTCTTCGAGGTCGCCAGACTCGGCGAGGCCGAGCGGGTCGAAGCGTCCACCCGGGTTGACGTCACCGACGGTGAGGCCATCATCGAACGGAGAGTCAGAGATACCGGT